>OY979697.1:54672042-55190972 GCA_963855945.1 Thereva nobilitata
TATATATATATATATATATATATATATATATATATATATATAATATATATATATATATATATATATATATATATATATATATATATATTATATATATATATATATATATTATATATATATATATATATATATATATATATATATATATATATATATATATATATATATATATATATATATATATATATATATATATATATATATATATATATATATATATATATTATATATATATATATATATATATATATATATATATATATATATATATATATATATATATATATTATATATATATATATATATATATATATATATATATATATATATATATATATATATATATATATATATATTATATATATATATTATATATATATATATATATATATATATATATATATATATATATATATATATATAATATATATATATATATATATATATATATATATATATATATATATATATATATATATATATATATATATATATATATATATATATATATATATATATATATATATATATATATATATATATATATATATATATATATAATATATATATATATATATATATATATATATATATAAATAAAATTTATTGATCCTTATCCTATTGTAATATTAAAATTGATTTGGAAATATAGACTGGCCGGCCATAGAAGTTTTCACTTCCAACGTGTGGTCCTACGCACACTCATATTTTTATTAATTTCATTTGGGGTACATCGGACAAAGGTGACATCTGTGACCAAAAATTAACTAGAAGTTTAGTTTCTTCTACCCATCCATTTCCTGTCATTTTCCCCATAAGAGTTTTGTCTCCTTGTATATTCTCCATGTTTCGTTCTTTAAATTTGTCTACTAAAAAGCCATGGAGAATATACAAGGAGACAAAACTCTTATGGGGAAAATGACAGGAAATGGATGGGTAGAAGAAACTAAACTAGAAGTTCATTTTTGGCCACAGATGTCACCTTTGTCCGATGTACCCCACATGAATTTGATAAAAATTCATTGGAAACATCAAAAATTGATTAATTACTAATAATCGCATTGATATAAAATCGAATTTAGAAGCTGGTAAACAGCTGTAAGCTGCTAAACGTAAATTATATTAGTAACAAACGAACTTTACCATGAACCGGATAAATATAATCGGCCATGTTTTTTGGGGTACATTTGACTGCAGCGCCACCAATAATCAAACGAAAATTGACAACACGGAGTTTTGTCTCCTTGTATAGCCTCCATGTAAAAAGCTTTCGTTTAATCAGAAAGCAGAATACTCATGGAGGCTATACAAGGAGATAAAACTCCGTGTTGTCAATTTCGTTTGATTATTGGTGGCGCTGTAGTCAAATGTACCCCGAAAAACATGGCCGATTATATTTATCCGGTTCATGGTAAAGTTCGTTTATTACTAATATATTTTACATTTAGCAGCTTACAGCTGTTTACCAGCTTCCAAATTCGATTTTATATCAATGTGATTATTCGTAATTAATCAATTTTTGATGTTTCCAATGAATTTTTATTAAATTCATGTGGGGTACATCGGACAAAGGTGACATCTGTGGCCAAAAATGAACTTCTAGTTTAGTTTCTTCTACACATCCATTTCCTGTCATTTTCCCCATAAGAGTTTTGTCTCCTTGTATATTCTCCATGAGAATACTATAACCATGGAGAATATACAAGGAGACAAAACTCTTATGGGGAAAATGACAGGAAATGGATGGGTAGAAGAAACTAAACTTCTAGTTCATTTTTGGCCACAGATGTCACCTTTGTCCGATGTACCCCACATGAATTTGATAAAAATTCATTGGAAACATCAAAAATTGATTAATTACGAATAATCGCATTGATATAAAATCGAATTTAGAAGCTGGTAAACAGCTGTAAGCTGCTAAACGTAAAATATATTAGTAATAAACAAACTTTACCATGAACCGGATAAATACAATCGGCCATGTTTTTTGGGGTACATTTGACTGTAGCGCCACCAATAATCAAACGAAAATTGACAACACGGAGTTTTATCTCCTTGTATAGCCTCCATGATTATAACCTTAGAATATAGAACTACAGGAAAGGTCCTCGCGTATAAAATCCGTGGATGGGAGCGAAGTGAAATCTGCCTTAGAATATAGAACTACAGGAAGGGCTCTCAGAGAGTTTTAGCGTACTGAAATTCAAACTGCACACTTCATTGTTCTTTTTTTCACTGAAAATTCACTCGTAACAACTTCAATTACACTAAAAACAAATTCTTTAAACTTTCTTTTTTTTTTGATACTAGTTTTTAAAAAAACTAAATAAATTTTATAGAAAAACTCGTTTTAAAGAAACGGCCGCGGGAAAATTTGACAGTAACAAGCAATTACACCAATTTGACAGTCGACTGATAGCAGATTTCACTACGCTCCCATTCACGGATTTTATACGCGAGGGCCTTTCCTGTAGTTCTATATTCTAAGAAATCTGCTATCAGTCGACTCTTAGAATACAAAACTACAGGAAGGGCCCTCGGAGAATTTTAGCGTAGTGAAACTCAAACTGCACACTTCATTGCTCTTTTTTCACTGAAAATTCACTCGTAACAACTTCAATTACACTAAAAACAAATTCTTTAAACTTTCTTTCTTTTTTTTAATTAGTTTTGCGAAAAACTGTAAATAAATTTTATAGAAAAACTCGTTTTAAAGATAGTGCCGCGGGAAAATTTGACAGTTAACTAACAAGAAATTGTACCAATTTGACAGTTGACTGATAGCGATTTCACTACGCACCCATACACGGATTTTATACCCGAGGGCCTTTCCAGTAGTTCTATATTCTAAGGCGCCCATTACACGATAGGTTTTGCTGTCAGTTTTTCCACAGTTTTGCCTACGACTGACGGAAAACCTAACGTCTAAGGTGTTGACTGACGTAATCCTCCCTATATTTTGATTTCCATTAATCATGACTGGTGGAATTGATTGCCGCTTGCATGAACGTGTAATGGCCGCCTAAGAGTCGATTGTCAAATTGGTATAATTGCTTGTTAGTTGACTGTCAAATTTTCCCGCGGCACTTTCTTTAAAAAGGGTTCTTCTATAAAATTTATTTACAGTTTTTTAAAAAAACTAATATAAAAAAAGAAAGAAAGTTTAAAGAATTTGTTTTTAGTCTAAGTGAAGTTGTTACAAGTGATTTTTCAGTGAAAAAAAGAACAATGAAGGGTGCAGTTTGAATTTCACTACGCTAAAATTCTGCGAGGGCCTTCCTGTAGTTCTATACTCTAAGATTATAACTTATAAGGGGTAATCTTAGAATAGAGAACTACAGGAAAGGCCCTCGGGTATAAAATCCGTGTATGGGAGCGTAGTGAAATCGCTATCAGACAACTGTCAAATTGGTACAATTTCTTGTTAGTTAACTGTCAAATTTTCCCGCGGCACTTTCTTTAAAACGAGTTTTTCTATAAAATTTATTTACAGTTTTTCGCAAAACTAATTAAAAAGAAGAAAGATAGTTTAAAGAATTTGTTTTTGTCAATTAGAAGTTGTTACGAGTGAATTTTCAGTGAAAAAAAGAGCAATGAAGTGTGCAGTTTGAATTTCACTACGCTAAAATTCTCCGAGGGCCCTTCCTGTAGTTTTGTATTCTAAGGGGGTAATCGTCATTTCAACTTGTTCTAAAAGCTTCGGTGAATATTTTGTTTGTTAAATCTCTGGAGATGGGTCAGTGGCAACTTACAACGGTCTAAACTGCGCTTGGGTTTTATGTAGTGGAGTTTGACAGTCCGATAAAATTATTTTCCATCACCCAACATATTAGGACGGTTATTCGGGTTAAAGAATTTCCTTGGTGTGTCGTTTTATGCTAACGAAAATAGTAGAGAATCCGTAAAAAGCAGTAATTGCTGTTTTCATTGAAGTAGACCTTGGAAGCTAGCCCACCTCGTAGAGAACATTGATTTTGACTATAATCCGGACAGTTAAAAATCACTAAAATGGATACCCTTATTCCGATTGTAAATAAACTTCAAGATGCATTTACACAACTTGGTGTTCATATGCAGCTTGATTTACCTCAAATTGCTGTTGTAGGCGGACAATCGGCTGGAAAGAGTTCTGTTCTTGAAAATTTTGTGGGCAAGTAAGTATAAGATCTTGGAAAATTCAATTGTTACGTAAAACTAAAAACCTTTTCTTTAAATGGTTTACTTTAACAACATATAGTGGAATGCACAATAGAACCCTTCTTAATTCGCACTTAGGTGATGAGATTTATTAAATATATTGCGGAATCTTTTTATTTTGACTGTAAGTATTAAGCCGTTTATTACCATTTCCCAAAACTGATGCCATTAAGAAAGGTTCGCAAATTTCAGATATATTTTTAATTTGTTTTTTTTTGCTTAGGTGGTAAAGATATCAAGCAAAGCAGCGATTTTATAATGGCCTCGATTCCCAGATCCGGCAAATCGCTAGTGAGTGCGGATTTGATACTGCGATTCTCAAATCCGCAGTCGCGAACTCAAAACCGCGGTCGCGGATTGAATGCGGATTTAATTACGAAAAAAATCAGAGTGAACACTCACGCGATTATGAAATACGCGATATCGAATTTGCTTAGGCAAATTTCACGTTTCAAATCCGCGGAAAAATTGTTGCGGATCACAAATCCGCAGTTGCGGCGGGAGTCGAGGCCATTTACATTTTTAATCCACCCCTTTTACATCTTCCAAACAATATTTTATTTCCGAAGTCAAAAAGATTCCTTTTTTTCTTATGGTATATTTGGGGATTCTACGATTTCCGTGGCCCCGCTGTTTGGCAATGGATTTTGATGAAGCACCCCAAAATATGACGAAAATATAAAATAAAATTTTTTAATATCTCGTTTAGTTTTCAAGCAATTGCCACTTGAAGTTTGACCTTTCGAGGTGTTTTCCAAAGGTTTTTTGTTATATCAAAACTACGATTTCCGTGACGCCGATATTTAAACCATGAATTTCGATACAAAACCCCAGGATAAGACGAAAATGTAATATAATTTTTTTTGTTATCTCGCTTCTTTGATGAGATACCGATATTTGGAGTTTTAGGTATTTGCAAAAACATACAGCGTTAATCATTTTCAAAAAATGTGCAGAGTGGAATTGCAAAAAACAAGAAATTGCTTACACTTTTATTCTTCTGTGATTAGAAGAGCAATATAAGAGCCTAATTACACGGCCTAACACTTTTCCTCTTAACAAACCGGTTTGTGTATGTTATAAGAATTAAACGATAAACTGACTGTTCTGCATTTTATTCGTGTAACGATTCTATTGTCTCTGTAGCTGTGTACAAAACAACAAAAATTCTCATGATTTTCGCAGCTCCCGTGAACGAAGTATGCTTGGTTAGTGTGCTGCTCGGTTCAGTCGACAAATTTTTGGGATGCACAAGTGAGAAACTTCCCCGCGACCCCTTGCCTATAACACCGGTTTATTGGAATTATTGGAAGTGTTGATGGAAGAAGTCAACAGTAGCTCAGCATGCATTGTGGACCGCGCTTGCATCAAGAAATACCCCCCGCCTGTTTTGATGGGAAATCAGACAAAAGAAGATGGTTATTTTAACAATGATATTTTAGCAGCTCGGCGCATTTTCTGTTTCCCACTTCCTGAAAGGTAACGAAAGGAAAATAACCAGAGTATAGTGAAAACGAAGGATCAACAGCCCTAAGAAAACAACACTGGGCAGTCGACAATTTAGAAAGAGAGTGTATACCATCATTCCGACTTATGCCTCGTATTTTTTGAAATCTGTAGCGCAATTTCGTTTATTGCATTAAAACCCGCAGTAGTACAGTCGACTTTTAGAGAGGGATTTGGCTTGCTGGAGGGCTATGCATATTTACTTACTGCCGAAGAAACCCCGAGCTCGGACTCTACAAACTAATTGCGTCCGTCCTGTTCGGTTTCTGCCGACATATAGGCTCCCAAAAATTGTGAAAATAATACCGAGGCAATACTGCCGAAAACACAAATGAAAAGAGACCCCGTGGTTGTTCAACTGGTTCCTTACATACAGCCAATGCGTTATCCTTGAAATTTCTTTGTCGGTAATCTATTAGTATACTAGTTGGAACCCGGCGCGCCTATGCTGCTCCCATAAGCCAATAGTAGTAATCTGGTGATATGAATTTTAATATACAGTAGGAAACTTTGAAAAAGGCAATTTTTTTGGTAATTTTGATTCCAAATAACAAAATGTGGAACTATTAGGGATCTGACATTTTGATCGAGACAATAAAAACCATCTATTGACATGGCATTTTTCGAGATATGAATTTTCATACACAGATGAAGTGTCTCAATGAACCGCTAATTTTCTGTATTTTGAATAGCTGGGACCCGGTGCGCCTCGCTGCACCCATTTAAAATCAATCCATAGCAGCATCCAGCACTAGAAATTCGAGGGCCATTTTCTATAGCTTTTTTTAATTTAAATCTAGAAGTCTTCAATAACAAAATTTTGCGAGAACAATAAAACAAAATCGAAAAATGAAACAAATATTTTATAGTTGGAAAAAGCAATGCCACAAAACCAACTTTTATTTTCTCTTATATTGCGAAATTGTGTTCGTCAAATTAATGCAAATATTGAAAATCAAACTATTCGCAATATCTAAGGAAAGAATCAATACTTATTTCTGTAAAATTTGGAGACATTAAATTCAATATGCTTTCATATTAAGTGTGACCAAAATTACCTATGTATGTATTCTTTTACAAAACTTGCTGGTAAAATATGTTTTTGGTTTTGTTTTTCGACGCGTAAATAAACAAAGATGATGCCTTTCCGACTCGCTGCACCCAACCTTAAGACATTTAAAATTAATCCAAATATTCAAAATTCAACTCTTCAACAAATATTTAAAACCATTAACGAAAAACCAATTATTCCTATGAAAGTTCGAGAGTTTGGATATTGGTTTGTTTGTCTAATTCTGTGAAGTATGTCTTCAGTCATGCCGTTCTTGTATTTTTCCCACAAAACCGATGTTTCTGTTAGGTATCATGTCGTCAATATAATTGCCAACAGTTGAGGAATGTTATTCGGCGTGGATGCAAATGCTGCATCAGTAAGTGTCAGATACCAATGATTGGCGTCTTCCAGCAATTGCAACTCGCGACATGCATCTTGAAATGTATTGAATATTTTACCATTGACTGTTCGTAAAAATTCGAAAGACGTTGGTCCTGGAACATTCAGCAACACCAAACGCAAAAAGAGACATTCACGTTGTTTTGAATGTATTGTGTAAAGTCGTCCCAATGTCTTTGCTCTCAATACGCGTGCGATAGTTGGATGTGGCTCGCCTTGTCTACGTGGCTTCCATTTTTTACCTGATTTCCATCCAATGGCGCTACAGCCCAAATCGAGCCTTGGCCTCCTCTAGGGCATTCCTCCACGTTTGACGGTCCCTTGCAGCATGTCTCCAGTTCCGGATGTTGAGCATTGCCTCTGCGTCAGCCGTCACAGAGTCTATCCATCTCCTTCTGGGTCTACCTACTGGCCTATTTCCCGAGATTTCTGATATCATAAGCCGTTTTGGGATGCGATTGTCCTCCATCCTGACTACGTGACCGGCTAATCTTAGTCTGTTAATTTTTATTAAAATTGAGAGTTCTGGGTCGTCAAAAATTTCATACAACTCGCTGTTGTATCTCCTTCTCCATATTCCATCCTCTCTGGTTGGGCCTATTATGCACCTGAGGACTTTTCTCTCAAACCTGTTGACTCGTTCCTCTATGTCCTGGGTCATAGTCCAAGTCTCGCTGCCATAGCACAGTGCTGGTCGTATTACTGTTTTGTAGAGTGAGAGTTTCGTTTTTCTGTGCACAAATCTTGAGTGCAGTATTTGTTTCTGGGCATAAAAGGCTCTATTAGCCAGTAGTATTCGTCTAGTTATCTCTTCTTTTTCTTCGTTTCTTTTTGTAATTGTAGACCCAAGGTAGACTGTTTTATCGACTACTTCTAGGTTGTGTTCGTCGATAGTTATATTTCTTCCCATTCTAAATCTTCCAGCTCTGGATTGTTGCATCACCTTTGTTTTCTCTTCGTTGATGTTCAGGCCTATGTCCTTTGCCGCCTCTTTTAGTCCGACATAAACTTCTTTTGCTGACAAAAAGGACCTTCCCACGATGTTCACGTCGTCCGCGTACGCAAGTAATTGTACAGACTGGGTTGCTATTGATGCACTTCTCTGGACTGACGTTTTCCTTATCACCCATTCTAGGGCCAGGTTGAAAAGCATGGGGGCCAGTCCATCCCCTTGTCTAAGACCTTGTCGCACTTCGAACTCTTCTGTTACTGCATTTTGGATCCTTACTTTCGCCAGTGAGCCATTTGTTGCGCTTTTGACCAGTCGTATAAGCTTTGAGGGGACTCCTAATTCTGATAAGATCTCGTACAGCCTCTCTCTGTTTATTGAGTCATATGCCTGTCGAAAGTCAACAAATATCTGGTATATATCCACATTCCTTTCCCAGGTTTTTTCCAGAATTTGCTTTAAGGTCAGTAGCTGGTCGGATGTTGACCTGTTTGTCCTAAAACCAGCTTGATATTCTCCTATAAGGCCTTCCGCTATAGGTTCTAGCTTTTGTTTCACAAGGATTGTGAAGGTTTTATAGCTGGTGCTGAGGAGAGAGATGCCTCTGTAGTTTTTACAGGTTAATTTATCTCCTTTCTTGTATATTGGACATATAATGGCTTTCCTCCAGTCATCTGGTATAGCTTCTTCCTCCCAGATGCTGCATATCAGTTGGTGTAAGGCTGCTAAGAGTTGTGGTCCTCCTTCCTTTAGCAACTCAGCTGCTATTCCATCGATGCCTGGCGATTTGTTGTTTTTTTGCCTTTTTAGGGCTTCATGTACGTCACCCAGTGTTGGTGGTTCTATGGTGATATTATCTTGAGGAATTACAAATGCGTCCGTCTGTGGATCCTCGTTTACTGTGCGGGTCGGATTCAATAAGTTTTGAAAATATTCTTTCCATCTTTCTTTTATAAGATCCGGATCTGCTAACAGGTTCCCATCTATGCCTCTGCAGATGTCCGTTCTTGGCTGAAACTTATTGCTGATCTGGCGAGTTCCTTTGTACGCTTGTCTGATTCTCCCTTCATTGAAGTCTTCCTGTATCTGTAGAATCCTCTTATTTAGGTATTCTCTCTTCTTCTTTCTGCAGAGCTTATCTGCGGTTCTTCTTTTTTGCTGGAAGACTTCCATCCTTGCTCTTGTGGGCCTTGCAATGTACTCCCGGTGGCTCTGGTTTCGTTCTTCTATTGCGGCTCTACAATCTTGATCAAACCAGTCAATTCCAGTCTGTCGGGTGACCCAGCCTAGTGCCTCTTCTGCTGCTCCCTTTACGCTGTTTTTAATTTGCTCCCATTTGTCGTTGATGTTGGGCTGTTCTTCTTCTATTTCTCTCAGGTTTTGTACGACAGCATTCTGATAGGCATCTCTTCTTTCTTCAAGTTTTAGCTTATCTATGTCGTATTTTGGTTGTGTTTGCCCTCTCTGTGTTTTTGTCGCTATACGGGATCTAAATTTCACTTTGACTAAATAGTGGTCCGAGCCACAGCACGCCCCTCTCATTGTTCTTACATCCAGTATGCTGGTGGCCCCTCTTCTCTCAATTAGGACGTGATCAATTTGATTATTTGTTACTCCGTCTGGTGACTGCCACGTCATCTTATGGATATTTTTGTGCGGGAACATTGTCGAACTTACTACCATTGAGTTCGAGCTAGCAAGATCGATCAATCTACTGCCATTGTCATTGGTAACGTTGTGTAGGCTATGCTTTTACCTGATTTGTTCCATGTATAATAGCGAGTGACGTCGGTATATAACAATGTTGTTGCGAATTGTCCGAAAATATCAGGTTTTTGGCACAGTGCGAAAAATTTAGTAAGTGTAGTTTTTGGTGGCTGGAAAGCTCGTTGGAGAGCATTTTCTTCAGTGAAATATACACGTTGACCGTTTTCAAGATTATTATTATTTATTTTCTTATTAACACTTTATTTAATCGCACCAATTAAAAGCTTTCACGCATTTTTCGGTGGAAGTATATAAAGAACAATGAATGGATGCTAATATTTTACAGGTTTCCCAATGTTCACAAATATTTTTATTTTGTATACAAATTATACGTTTCTTAACTGGTGTGTTTTTGCGGGCTCCGGTAGTTATAGTATACAGTCCATAGTACATAGTATATAGTACACAGTACACTGTACATACTGTACACTCAGTACACTCAATACACTAATTCATACGTTGTCACTCGTAAAATTTGGAGTGCTTTTTTAAAGCTAATTGTTTTTTATATGTACATGACAATTAAAATTAAGGTCCCTTAAGGTGGCGGTGCAAAGTCATTGAAAAAACCTAAAAATATTTTAGAAATAATAGGCTAAAAAAATGCTAAGTAAGTGCCTTAATATCGAATTTGAGGCTCTTTTGCTTTTTTTTAAATTAAAGCTTCCGCTGACAGAAGAAATACTTAGCGGAACTTAATATAAACTTTAATTAAAAATATGTATTTTGATGCGAATGTTTATTAAAAATTTTAGGCTAATTAAAGGCTTTTAAATAAAAGATACAGGATCGAATTTATCAGATAAGTTACATGTTTTCATATTCATATTCGCCAAGCCACTTTATACATGAACTTCTAAAAAAATCCTACTGGAGATTTTCCAGCGGGATTCTCTTTATTTTGGGGTCACAAATAATTTCCCAAAAGTCCATAAAGCCAACTGACCGGCCACTCGAGTTACGGAGGGTCAAAGGTCATGAAAATCAAATTTTCTCAAATATCTCGTAAATTATCGGTTTTACGTAAATTTTGGCTAAATAAAATTTGTTCGTGAGATAAATCTGCATAAAAGTGTCCTATATAAAATTTACGCAGAAACAATAGTTTTCAAGATATGGGGCTAAGAAAACGGGGATCATTTGCGTCGCCAAAAGTTTAAGGGTACAAAACATTCAAGACTTTGTCCAGATCACTTTAGATGTGAAGATTATATTAAGGAAAGATTTGAGGGGTCAGTATATGAATATTATATTTTAGTTGTTGTTGTTTGTTTACGTTATACTTCGGCGGCGCCATCTGAGCTTACCTTTGCGTAAGATCCCCTATTCTTAGTAGATCGTTGAAGTAACAACGGAACTTAACATTTACCTATAAAAAAAGTCCATCGAATAAACGTTATTTAGCCAAAATTAACGTAAAAGAGATAATTTACGAGATATTTAAGAAAAACTGATTTTTGTGACCTTTAGCCCTCCGTAATTTGAGCAGTCGGTCAGTTGCCTTTATGGACTTTTGGGGGATTATGTGTGACCATAAAATAAGAGTCCCGGTGGAAAATATCCAGTTGGCATTTCTTAATGATGGGAAGTGGATGCAGGAAATTAGGATTGCCATGTTCCGTAGCAAATAGGTCTTGTCGGGGCCTGTCGCGCCTCAATTCGATGTCCGAGGATATAACCATTGAACCTGAGTTGAACGATAATAGCCGTGTTTTTTTAATGAACTGTAGTTCTTCCACATAGAAATTTGAAAACCCAGGTTTTATCGGGGTCTTTATCCAGGTTTTGGGAAATTTCAAAATTTCCCTTTCTTTTCGGAATGTAGCATACTTACCGGCTGCCTGAAAAACGTCATTTAAAATAAAAACAAGCTGGACTTGAGCAAATTTGTAGGCATGAGGAAACAAGTAATTTATTTTTTAGAAATTAATTTATTATTTTCTAGGGGGAAATTCGTGTAACAGTTGTTAACTGACACGCAACATCGGTTTACTTTTAATATATTTAAAGCACTGAAGATGGCGCTTGGTATAATTTCCCTTGTCGTTTTTTAATGAACTCGATCGAAGACTATTGTAGTTCATTAAAAAACACGGCTAATAATGTCGACCGCAATTCGATGTTTTCCTCTGAGGTGAGTGTTGATGAAGGTGACAATATGAAAGAAGTGGAAATACAAGAGATAAGGCTGGTACAGACTATGCCAGTATTTTAGTCGAGTGAGTAAGTAAACCAGTATGGACAAACAAATTTAGTCGAGTAATTTACTAAAATCATTTAGTCGAGTCAATCCATTCCTGTTCTATTTTTTCGGTCGAGTAGCGGCAGGATGCCATGACTTTGTCATGCAAACTGATTAATTTAATAATTTTTACTTTGCTATTTTGTCGTCTGTTCCTTTTGACACTTTACTTACTAATGCTCTGTGTTCGGACACTTTTTAGCTACTAATACGTTTTAAGACGTTTAGTTGTTAGTAAATTACTCGCCACTCGGCTAATATACTGGCATAGTCTGTACCAGCCTATAGAGAGATAATCAACAAAATTATATCATAACTTGTAACCTATGGACTAGGCCTACTATTAGCCCAGTTGTCAGAGACTTTGACCTCGCACAAAATGTGATCTCGCTGAAAATTGGAACTTAGGTACTTTTTTGGGTGTAGAAAACGATAAAAAAATCTTTGCTGCGCTAAAGTGTATGCTAAGTTCACAATTTCGAAAACAAATTCGAAAATTTGGCTTTTGCTTTATATATCGAAAAATAAAAAAAAATTCCAAAAACTAATAGCGCCACGTGAAAGAGCGGAAAATTTCACTAAAATTTATATTATAACTTATTTTAAAAAAAATTGTTTTATTATTATAAAATATTAATAAAAATAAGAAGAAAATTCGAAAAATCTAAGCGCGCCAAAAAGCTGAATTAAAATATTCTAGCGAGGCGTTCGGGGAAAAACCAAAGTATCCTTACCTAAAATGTACGCAAAAATAAAAATGAAAAAAGCATTTTAAAGAGGACACTCTAAGCTTTCTAAGGGTCTGTGCCAAAATAGCAATTCAGACGTCAATTTGTATGGAAAACTCATTTCAAGCTACTAATTTGATTTTCGACGGTTTGCGTCTATGGAAATGAGTAAATTATTTTAACTCATTTCAGTTTTTATTAATCAAGGGTAGCCGTTAAATAAATTTGAACAAGCTAACAAGTAAATAACAATAAATAATGGAAAAAAGGAAATATGCAAAAAGATGTAACTTAAAATGACCAGTTTATTGCTTAGCTAAACGGAGATGGGTCAAACATAACGTAACTGCATACCAATAATTAAAATTCTTTGGTCTCTCTAAACCCTCGCAAGCAATCATCATTTTAGTATATTTTTTTTAGTTTAGCAGGAAGAAGCTAAAAAAATAATGAAATCAAGGATAAAGCTCAATCATTTATTTATAAAAAAAAGAATAAACAATCATAATAACATAATAAAATTTTAAAAAATTTTTATAAAATGTAGCACAAATATTTATTAGTCCATTTTTACTCAAAAACTGTAACTGTCATTGAAATGTGTGAATTGGTATTTTGGCACACTTTAGAATATCGAAGTGCCCTGGGAAATGAGAAAAGTTCGAAATGGTATGTTGGCAAACGGCCTAAGAAAGCCATTAGTTTGTAATTTTATGTTTTTTTCTCATAGAAAACTTGACTGGAAGTTATAATTTGTAAAATTCTCACTGATGTTTGTACAATTGAAGATATAAGTACATATATTAATAGAGGCGTACGAAAAAAAATCCTTGTACATTTATCATCATTAGACATTTACTTTTGATGTAAAAATAATTAAAATGATAAACATTGTCTCTGTTTAATAAAATTTATTCTTTAAAATATTCAGTTTTTCTTACAGCATTCATTCGACGCCATTTTCATTTTCAAAAACAGCCGGTGCCAGCCGAGAGAAGTGAAAGACTGACGGCGGCCCGGGCGCATCTTTCTTCTACATCATATTTTGTGTGCCGGCTGTTTTTGAAGTTAAAAATGGCGTCGAATGAATGCTGTAAGAAAAATTGAATATTTTAAAGCATAAATTTTATTAAACAGAGACAATGTTTATCATTTTAATTATTTTTACATCAAAAGTAAATGTCTAATGATGACAAATGAGGAGCGCCAGAACAAAAACCGATAAATCCCATTTTGACATTATTTTTTTATGATGGCAATTGGTTGTTTTCGTACGTATCTATAACCACCGTTTATCGAACCTGTTCAGATACGGCTAAATCCGCTTCAAAAACCTTCCCAAAATCACTGACCTGAACATAAACCGATAAATCCATTGAGTGTGTCAACACTAGCATTCCTTCAGCAGCAGCAGAATCGGTTTTACAACTTAATCTAGGTCTATACTGGTATTATTTCATCGCGAGTAACGTTCTTGTCTTTATGCGGAGATATCTACGTGCGTTTCGATAATTATATTTGCTATCAACGAGTAATAAGAGTAAGCAGAAGCATATTGTGTATGGGTTAAGTTTTTACGCCGAATTTTTCTGGTGAACATGTTACTACACTAACCTCTTATCTTCTATCTATACCTCTCTCATAAAAACCCGTTTCTGCTGCTGCAGAAGGAATACTAGTGTAGATTGGGCCAAGGGCATCCAATTATATCCAATGATATATCCAATTAGTCTGATTAAAACCCGATAAATCCATTTTGTTCTTTATAATATCTCAACAGGTACCGCACACAAGAATGTGACATTTAGGTTTCCACACAGTGTTATCAACACCAATAAATTGGTAAACTTCGTTCACCTCTAAATTATAAAGCCATAGACTTGCACAGATTTTTTCAATTTCCCAAAAAAAACTTAAATGTGATATATCGGTTTTTGTTCCGACGCTCCTCAAATGTACAAGGATTTTTTTTTCGTACGCCTCTATTAATATATATGTATCTTCAATTGTATAAACATCAGTGAGAATTTTACAAATTATAACTTCCAGTCAAGTTTTCTATGAGAAAAAAACATAAAATTACAAACTAATGGCTTTCTTAGAAAGCTTAGAGTGTCCTCTTTAAAATGCGGTTTTCATTTTTATTTTTGCGAACATTTTAGGTAAGGATACTTTGGTTTTTCCCCGAACGCCTCGCTAGAATATTTTAATTCAGCTTTTTGGCGCGCTTAGATTTTTCGAATTTTCTTCTTATTTTTATTAATTTTTTATAATAATAAAACAATTTTTTTTAAAATAAGTTATAATATAAATTTTAGTGAAATTTTCCGCTCTTTCACGTGGCGCTATTAGTTTTTGGAATTTTTTTTTATTTTTCGATATATAAAGCAAAAGCCAAATTTTCGAATTTCTTTTCGAAATTGTGAACTTAGCATACACTTTAGCGCAGCAAAGATTTTTTTATCGTTTTCTACACCCAAAAAAATACCTAAGTTCCAATTTTCAGCGAGATCACATTTTGTGCGAGCTTTCGGTGTAAATTTGGCTCTGACGACTGGGCTATAGGGATACCATGTAAAAATGCTGCTTGCATTCTACTTCAAAGGTGGTGCGGAAACGAATGCAGCGCGATGCCCAAGTTTTCTCAGCCCCATATCTCGAAAACTATTGGTTCTGCGTAAATTTTATATAGGACATTTTTATGCAGATTTATCTCATGAGCAAATCTGTGGTTTTTTTAATTAACTGCTTATCTGCAAAATATCCGATTTTGAGTTATTTATACTAAACAATTCAGAATTAAAATATACACAAAACTTTATAATTCTTGCAGTTAAATATACTACTATTAACAAAGTTTTTTTGCTGATAACATCTTATCTGCAGAAAAACCTCATAGATTGGCAGGCATCTCGCGGTTGCGTCATCATCCCTTAAATTTTTGAAAAAAAATTTTTTTTTAATCTGCTCCGACAAGGCTGCAATTTTAATATGTTGTAATTTACATATGTGTAGTGTAAAAAAAATTGACAACCTATTTTGAGGGTTACAGGTATGTGCCAGACAATAGCAAAGTTGTCATCGGGATAGTAATTCATAACCTGCTCCCACAAGGCTCAAATTTAGAGGGAACATTCTTTCAATTGTTTAAAAAGTATATGTAAACAGCCAGAATATTCTGGCGGTTGCAAGTATCTGCCAGACGAGTATAACGGGTACGGCAAAAGTCCGGCAAAGATGCGTTATGTCCTGAAGGGTAGGTTTTCGTGAAAAAAGTTGTGAATAAAAGTTGCTCAACTTCGAGAGTGGAATCTTTTGCACACAAATTTCACCCCCACCCACTCACCCCCGCGCAGGAGGTGGGGGTGAATCTAAAATTTCAAATGGCACCCCAAATTTTTTTCACGGATTCTGATTCACTGCAGGGAAATATGAAACATTTTCTAGCTTTGTGGGAAACGGGTTAGTCAGATGGTTCGCTAGCTCTCCCACTATATAACTTCAGATATAGTGGGTGATAAAAGAAAAATATTTTCTAGACTAACTACATATCTGTACATATACTGTTATCTATAAAAATATTTCTACCTAACAAAATCTTAATTAAAGTTATTTCCGGTTATATAAAATGAACAAAATTATTAATATTAATAAAAAAAATCGGTATAATATTGATATAGTTAAAAAAAATAAACACCCCTATCATGAATTCCACTGGAGTGACGTTTTGTATTCCGTTCCACTAAACACTATCATGAATTCCACTGGGGTGGAAATTTAATTTCGAATTTGCTCCAGTGGAAATTTAGGTATCATGAGTTCCGCTGGAATGTCGAATTTACGTCTTTTGTTTCCGGTGGGTTATTGCAGCGGAAGTGTAGTGATTACTATAAAAAAGTTGAAAGTAATAAATCGCAAGGTAATTACATTTTTTTTAAGTATTAAACAAAACAAAATAAATAAGATAAATTTGGCAATAGAAATATTGGAAAATAATGGCAAAAACTACCACCGCTGCCCAATATAAAAAATTAATTGATTTGCTAACAGAAAGGGAGGACATCGCCAAAGGTTTTCCGAAAAAGGGAAAATCAGACCTTGATTCCTTTTGGGAAAATGTCGCCGGACACTTAAATAGTTTAGGACCTCCTACCAAAGAGGCGCAAACGTGGCGAAGGGTTATTTGAATTCAAAAATTGAAGGTTTATTTTCAATTTATTCTGTAGGTGTGGACTGATTACAAGAGCTACGTTAAAAAAAAGCTAGCCCACAACAAAAAAGAAATGGCTGCAACAGGTGGAGGTCCTAACAAACTCCATGTATTGTCGAGTTTGGAAGAGGAAGTCGCGAGAATTACGGGTAAAGAAACTAGAGGAATAAATTAATAAATATAAAACTTTTATAACACAGATATGAGAAGCAATGTAGATGGAGTTAGAGGTTTGGCTTTTGGGACCACAGCGACCACCTCAATGAATGCTGAAGATGAACTGGAAAAGTCTGACTCCGAATTGCAGCCACGAAGAGAGAGGAATATAGGTGCTCGTGTCTCATCCAAAGCATCGGATTCAATGAGTCTTTGCGAAAACATGTTAATTTTCAAGAAAAGCATATGGACAAGATTAACAATAAACTTGACGAAGTCAATAAAAACTTATCTGATGTTAATAGTAACATGAAAAGAATATATAGAGGTAAAACATTCAATAATAATTCTTGTTTAAAATTAAAAACTTTTTATACTTTAGGTATTGATCGTATGTATGATGGAATTAAGGCATCAAATGAGGAAAAAAAGCGCCATCACAAAGAAATGGAAAAAGTAGAAAGAGAAAAATTGGAAATAAAAAGAAAAAAATACGAATTGCAAGCTTCGCAATTGGACTAAGCTTTGGATAAGACACGGCCACCTATGTTTATCTCTCTACATTTTTCTACCCTATATTTTTGTAATGTAAAATAAATGAATTTGAAACAATTAAACATTTATGCTTTTTAATATAAACACTTTTACAATTAACATTACAAATTATTCATAATCCTATTTCTTATTCTAACAGCTTCATTAAATAATGCAGCACTTTCGCTCTGTTCTAGATTTTCGTTTTCATTTTCTGGATTCACAAATTCGGGCTCATCAATGTCTGCATTATAGTGCAAGCAAATGTTATGCAGGGCACAACATATGTTTATTATTTTTACCACTCTTTCTGGGGAATAATGCAGTTGCCTCGCACCCAACAAACACCGAAAACGATTTTTTAGAACACCTATTGTCCTTTCAACTACGTTGCGCGCCTTGGTGTGTTTTTTATTAAAAGCACTCTCCGGGCTAGATTCTGACGGAGACCTGAAAGGCGTGATTAGCCAAGGCTCCAGTGGATAGCCGGCGTCACCTAAAATAATAGGGTGACAATCTCTGTTTTGCGCTTATGAAGGTAATAATAAGTTTATAAAAGCGATAAATGTTTCTATATATATTTTATATAGAAGAAAAGAAGAAATTTGACTACCTAGGATCCAGGTATTTCGCTCTCCTGTTCTATATTCTTCTTCAAAATGTCGCTTTGCATCACTAAGATTCCATATATGAGAATCATGGTTGCAACCAGGAAAACGAGCATCCACCGCTCGAATACGCGTTTGATCGTCACATATCTTAAAAAGCATTTGTATGAAAACATCCTAACATGCAGGAAATAACTTACAAGCATTACATTCATACTATAAAACCCCTTTCTGTTATAGAAGAGATGTTTATTTTGAGGTGGTATAATTTTTACATGTGTCCCATCTACACATTACGACTCCCGGAAAACCGCTTTTATTGTAAAAACTTATTTTTGCTCTCTTTATCTGCCTTGGTCGAATTCAAAAAGATCCATCGAGGGCACAAAATTGTTTCCAAAATATAAAAAGTTTGAATAGCGTGGGTAGATATTGTCGATTGCGCCATAGCTAAACAAGTAATTTTAAATGTATGCATAGGTATATGGTAATATCGCAATTAGCTTACAATACTACAAATTAAACATACCAATTTCATACTCCTGCCCGACGCCATGCTGATATCCACCTTCAGCCAACAGGCGTAACAGAGCACACAACTTATCTTTGGCTTTTAAACCATGTGATTTTTCTGGTTGCGGTATGACCCTTTCCAACTCTTCTAAGACGTATGAAAATGCTGCCTTATTCAATCGAAAATTCTTGATAAAACTGTGAAATTGAATACTTAAAACATGTTAGAATAATTGGTAAATAATTACGCGACATCGTTCAAATTCATGGGATCATTTTGATTTCTCAAAACTAATCTCTCCCTTCTTAAATTTCTCAAATTGATTTCTTCTTCAAATAAAAATATAAAAGGAATACTATCCATTAACTTGGCCAATTAATTCTTTTAAAACTTCACTTATAATTACAATACAACCGCAAAAATATTAAAATCGTTTGACATTTGCATACAAGACTGGTTCTACACGTTCAACTATTCGTAAATTGAACGTGTAGAGGCAGCCCAAGACGATTCGAATTTAAATTTTGTATGGCATTGCTCAGTACCAATTCCAGTGGAACTCATGATACTCTTTCGGACTTGAGTGGAAATTGTATTCTCAGTGGAATTATATTCCGTACGGAATTCATGAAAATCTATTTTGGTTTAATTTTTATCAGGGATCGGAAACGAACGCTCGCGTGCGCACGTATACGACTCACGCACATTCTAATGACTCGCAGCTCGCGAGTCTTTAGATAAAACTCGTGTACGTGTGCGTTTGCATGGGTGCGGTCGTATCGCACACTGCTCGCGAGACTTTGAGTTGAGTACATGCCTATCGCACGCGTGCGAACGCGAGTTAATAGAAATGACTCGCGAACTGTATAAAAGGGAAAAGTAGGAAAGGATGATTTTTCATTTTGAAAGCTTTAATTTTGGTGAAGCCAAACTGGTGAAAATGAAAATTAATTTTGGATTATTAAATAAATATGAAAACTTTAAAATTGTGGGAATTTCAAGTTTTGACATTAACAAATATGTGTCTTATAATAGTGAGTTGGCGAAGTCAATGTGTTTGACTTGTGAAAAAATGTTATCGGGAAAGAGACGTGGTAATATTAAAAGACATTATTTGTCAATTCATAAGCGATTCGTCTATTGACAATTCTCTGTGTGGTTGATATGAGTGTATTACTTTTCTTCCATGAACTAATTTATAACTGGAAGTATTCTCCATAGACGCTGACCGCTTTCCTTGGAAAAAATTAATCAATCTTAAGATATTTTGGAGTTTATCCCTGGTAATATGTATGGGGAAAAACTGTTTAATCTGTGCTCATAGCGGTTAACCTTATTTTGCTTACCCGCTTAGAACTTTATTTTGTAGGGTGCAACGCAGCCTCCCGTTACAATAAAAGAAGGTTACTGGTTTCATTCAGGGATCGGAAACGAACGCTCGCGTGCGCACGTATACGACTCACGCACATTCTAATGACTCGCAGCTCGCGAGTCTTTACCCAGCGGGAAAACTAGGGAGGGGTTACTCTGGTAACCCAAGAATTCTTTAATGATTTGTGTAACCGCCTACATGGTAATCGAAAAATTCTACTGAAAATTCAGATTAAGTACTTACCGCCCTAGGACATCCCTATGTAAAAGTAACTTATTATTTCATCACAAAGGTAATGGGTTAATGGGTGCACCTCATTACCACCTCGCTTACCTAGCCATTACATTTCCCGCTGGGTAGATAAAACTCGTGTACGTATGCGTTTGCACCCTGCTCGTGAGTCTTTGAGTTGAGCACATATCCTATCGCACGCGTGCGCACCTGAGTTAATAGGAAAGACTCGTGAGCTGTATAAAAGGAAAAGGTACGAAAGGATAATTATTCATTTTGAAATCTGCTTTGGTGAAGTGAAAACTGATGAAAGTGAGAAGTATTTTGAATTATTGTTATAAATTAAAATTTTAAAATGGTGCGTGTTTCAAGTTTTGATATTAATAAATATGTATCGTATAATAGTGAATTAGGAAAGTCAATGTGTTTGACATGTGAAAAAATGTTATCGGGAAAGAGACCTGCAAATATAAAAAGACATTATATAACGATACATAAAAAAAATATTGGAAGTGATGAGGAAAGTGATAATAGCACTACGGAAAATAGAAGAACAAATAATATAGTAAAAAAAAACAAACTAAATTGGCAAAACCAATAGTGAAAATTAATATTACCAAAAATGAATTTTTAATGTGCTGCACGGGAATTGTGACAGTGAAAAACATTCCATTGGCAATTTTTGACGACGAACAATTTTTTAAAAGACTAATTGAGCCGTACGAAAAACAATTTAATCTTCATATTAATTCCAAAAATATAGGAGGTTTAATCGACAAAAGCAAACATGCTATTATAAATAAAATAATTAACAACACAAAAAATAAAAAGGTATCGTTGAAAGTAGATATTGCCACAAGAAACGAAAGAAGAATTTTGGGTATAAATGTGCAATACATAAAAGACTTTAGAATCTGCATTAATACAATAGGTATGTTAATTTTTGTCATGATAATTATTTATATAAAATTTCCACTTTGTATATTTACAGGCATGGTTCAAATGACAAATAGACACACTGGAGCCTTTTTAAAGGAGGAGATATTAAAATGTTTACGTACATTTAATATTGATGTACAGCAGCTTTATTCATGTACCACCGATAATGGCAGTAATGTCATTAAATTATCAGAATTATTAAGGGAACAACAGGAAGAGGAAATGGAACATCAAGATGCTGATTACCAAGCGGAAGAAACGATCATCGAATCAGAAATCGCGGGTGTCCTTTCGCTTGTGAGGTGTGCTGCTCATACACTGCAATTAGCCGCGAATGATGTAATAAAAACTGTTGAAACGCAATTAATAGATTGCAGAAGTGCGGTTAAGTTACTTCGTAATTTCATAAAAGCAAGAAATATTAATGTTACTTTGCCAACGCTGGATAACTCGACGAGATGGAACTCAACCTACGAGATGGTTAGTTCCTTGCATAAAATGCAGAGTTTTGTTGAAAATAATGAGGATGACATCAGTTTTATTGACATTGATTGGCATTTTGTTGCACAGTTTGTGATGGTGTTTAAACCACTGAAAGAGTGTACGCTTCAGCTACAAAAGGAGCAGTATGTTTTAGGCGATTTTTATAGAGATTGGCTCACGTGTGAACTGGAGTTGAAGGATGAACAGTTTTCAAGCAACAGGTATGCTGCATCTCTCCTTCAGGCTTTGGAAACCCGGAAGAAAAAACTGCTCGATAGTGATGCAGTTGTGGCTGCTCTTTATTTGGACCCGAGATTTAATTATAACGGATCATCAGTTCTGTCTGAGGAACAAAAGCAGAATGCAGTGGTAAGATTTTTATTACATATACATTTTTGTTTTGTAATACTAACCTTTCGAAAAAATCTTTCACAATCATTTAATTAAAACCTTTGCGGGTATAAAACGATTGGAAGGCATAGCACAGACAGAGACAGACGAAATCTCAGCAGCTGGTTTGGACATGTCCTCCGGTAGCCCCCTAAATACCCCCGATACATCAGGGTGTGATCGGTACGCCAAGCTTCGGGAAGTTTTGGGAAGTCCCATAATATCAACATCACCCAACAACAGGAGTTTAAAGCAGAAGCTTTTATTGCTTTCTGAAACAAATCAACTGCCGATTGAGAGAAACGTGCTCCAATACTGGAAGCACCAAAAACCCGAAGAAGACGTATTAAAACTTATTGAAGTTGTTTTGGCAGTTCCGGCAACCCAAGTTTCTGTGGAGAGAGCATTTAGTGCTCTATCTACAATATTAACGAAATTACGTTGCCGATTATCAAGCAAAAACTTAGAAAATATTTTACTGGTAAAATTAAATTTTGATTTGTTACAAAATATTCCAATAGACTGCCTTTTAGCAGAATGATGTAATTTTTTTGTTTTATAATAAATGTATTTATTTTAAACTAGCAACGCTTTTAAATAAAAAAAGTTTATGTGTGCTCTGTTCCCGGTAGGGAAAAAGTCCTTTATTTGTTACCTTAAAATCTCCCAGATACCGAATTTAATTGCGGCCATTTTGAATTTATAAGTTTTGATTATAAATTCGTTATTTGCAACCTTAAAAACCCCTAGATATCCACTTTCATTGGAATCGGAATACAATTGGAATAATTTGTCCGCCATATTGGCGCGGCCATTTTGAATTCATAAGTTCTGATCACAAATTCGTTATTTGTTACCTTAAAAAACCCCAGATACCGATTTTCACAGGAATCGGAACACAATTGGCAAATTCATCGGCCATATTGGCGCGGCCATTTTGAATTTATAAGTTCTGATCATAAATTCGTTATTTGCTACCTTAAAAACCCCAAGATATCGATTTTCATGGAAATTGAAACACAATTGGCAAATTTGGGTGGCCATTTTGAATTTCGGTCATATTTCGTCGGCCATTTTGAATTTCAAAAATCGGGCTTCGTGGTGCATCATGGGAGGCCCCCGCAGACCTTCATGCAAAATTTCGAAGCTCTACGATCACTGGTGCGCCCGCTATAGCTCACACATCGCACAAACACGCATCCATACACGCATACAGAAACTTTCTTTTATTATTATAGATGTTAAAACATTTTGTGTTTATTCATTGATCCCATTATGGTTGCAGGTTTCATAAAAAGAAAATAAACGTGAAAAGGGTTCTCACATAAATTTTAAGAAAGCCGTAATAAAAAAATTTACTGGAACGACACTCATTAATTTGTGATATTTCTTGGTTTAACCCAAAAAACATAATCTGAGGTTACCTTTACACACAGGACAAAAGTTAATTATTTAATTTGTTTACCCTTCCTGGAGTTCTGCCTTTTCATTTTTTTTTACCTCGGCAACATTTCAGGTAGATGATCGGCTTTTACCAAAGCTACCGTTCAATACCACCTACCATAATTTTATTGTTGTTCAGAGAAATTACTTTCATTCATTTATCACTTACTGGAGAATTTTTCGGGGGTGGGGTCCAGGATCTTTGTGTTCGAAATGCAAAATAAATAGTAAATCCCATTTTGTCACAAAAAACCCAACCGGTTACTCCTTTAAATTAACTTTAATTTTCTATCTTTTTTTACTAAGAAATGAAATACTTCTTTTTTACTTCTTCTACTTTTAGTTTTATAAGGTAAGCAGCTACACGTCTTAAATTCTGAATATTCAGTACTCTTTTATGACTATTCAAGTTAAAAAAAAATTCCAAAAATATATGTAAAAAATTTGTAATTGAATTTTGTCATTTATCATAACAAGTGTATATAAAAAAAATCAATGAAACCCAAAAATCCTTAAAAACACGAAAATATATTAATACAAAATAAATTGAAGTAGTAACGCACAACCCAAAATGTTAACGTTTTCAAAGAAACCTGCAAAATCGCTGCTAAGTAATTCATCCTAAAAAAATCGCCGCGAAAAATCACAGCAAAAAATTTAAGTCCGCGACTCACGAGTCGAATAAACAACTCGTATACGCATACGCACGCTCGCGAGCGCGTGCGTTAGAAAAAATTTCAAACGAACGCTCGCGTGCGCACACGAAATTTTTCATACGTCCGCGCACAATGTGCGCGTGCGTTTGATAATTTCTAAAGCACATCGCACACGTGCGTTCGTTTCATATTTGCTCGTAGCCAAACGCACCCGGGCGCGTGCGCACGCGAACGTGCGTTTCCGATCCCTGATTTTTATCGGAAAAAATTACAAATTTCAATCTCCTGTAAAATTACAATTTTGTAGATAAGCAGTTTGTTAAAAAAAACCATAGAAGTTTTATTTAGCCAAAATTTACGTAAAACCGATAATTTACGAGATATTTGAGAAAAATTGATTTTCGTGACCTTTGACCCTCCGTAACTCGAGTGGCCGGTCAGTTGGCTTTATGGACTTTTGGGAAATTATTTGTGACCCCAAAAAATAAAGAGAATCCCGCTTGAAAATCTCCAGTAGGATTTTTTCAGAAGTTTATGTATAAAGTGGCTTGGCGAATATGAATATGAAAACATGTAACTTATCTGATAAATTCGATCCTGTATCTTTTATTTAAAAGCCTTTAATTAGCCTAAAATTTTTAATAAACATTCGCATCAAAATACATATTTTTAATTAAAGTTTATATTAAGTTCCGCTAAGTATTTCTTCTGTCAGCGGAAGCTTTAATTAAAAAAAAAGCAAAAGAGCCTCAAATTCGATATTAAGGCACTTAATTAGCATTTTTTTAGCCTATTATTTCTAAAATATTTTTAGGTTTTTTCAATGACTTTGCACCGCCACCTTAACGGACCTTTAAAATTAAATATTTTTCACCCCGCCAACTTAAATATAATCTGTGAAACATTGAAATTCTCTATATTTCGACAACAGCTTCACTTATCTGGACCAAAATTATCCTATCTTTCAATCTGGAACCAACCCTACACATTCCCAAATTTTCATTTAAATCTGTTGGGGGGTTTCGGAGATTAGCGTGTACAAACATTGTGACAAGTAGTTTTTATATATTAAGATTGTGCAACAAAGTCGCGGAAAGTAGCCGATTGCGCACGCCGGCAGCAATCTACCTGCCAGCGCAAGCAATCGGCTACGCACCGCTCGAGCTGTACATTCTATTTTTCCGCACTGGTAAGGCATGAAGTAAGGTGTGGGTATAATTTTATTTGTGTTTGTAGCCATTTAAATTTGCAACAACAAAAGAAAATAATATGATTTCTTCCTTGAGCCCTCTTTATTACTTTGTCTTTGGTTTTATTAACAAGAGGGAGGAAGAAATTTGTAAATAATTTTTAAAGGTAAACAATTTAAGTTTAATTTTCATTTTTAATCGGACTAATTTGTGAATGATGATGAGGGCTCAAGGAAGATATACTGTTGCAACCGCAACGAAATAAGTAGTTGTTATTACCAATTAAAACAATAAAAGAAATATTTATACTTATTCGTAAGCATTGCAATAAGACAAAAATAAATTTCTTTTATTGTAAATGGTACATTTATTGTTATTTGCCAGGGCGATTGCAACATTTTTTACCGGCATGCAAAAACTATAATAAAATTAGTTACAGTCAATAAGTTAATCCTTTTCCAACGATGACACTTATCCTGGGCACTTCCTATGCACTTTAATATTAACAAAAACACTTTTAAGCTTTTGAAACCCCACTTTCAACTAATAATAATTAACAATAAATGCAGCTATAACCTGCAAAACTCTTGTTTAGCGCGGATTTTGAAGTCTCTTTGGCACTTCATACACAAACATGCACACACCTGCGGCATGGCTTGTAAATGTAGAAGGCTTTGGTTTTGCGTGAAAAATGTTTCTTTAAGTTCTCCCGCTCCCTTCCCTCTCTCATCTATAAGCCCGGTTTTAGGCGCCATGAATATACACTGTGAATAGGCCCAATGATCCGTGCAAGGGCTGTCAGAAAACTGTGGCTTGAACGACTTTTGCGTCGGTTGCTTTGGTAAGTTGCTTTATTTCTACAGCTTGTTTTATTTTTCGTCGAACGCACGCAGTGTTCAATAAAGCTGGTGACATATCCAAGCGTACATGCGTTGCATCAAGACCTTCTCAAGTACAGGCCTGGAAGTTTCCTATCTCACTAACACTAACGCAGCTGCTCGTAGTCCCAGAATCTGTCACTTTTGTTGGATTTATACGCCGTGATGTAAAGTTCGGAATATTTTTGCATTAGTTTGCCGTAAAAAGTCATAAAATAATATATTTAACCAGTTTTTGTTGCAATAGGATTACCAGTGAATAGTGCTTTAGTGTTTAATTAAGAAAATTTAAAAAAATTGAGAGTTTAAGTGTGTTTTAAGTGTGTTAAATGTGAAGGTGGCCAATTTTGTTTACATTCGCGGTGGTTTTTTCTTGTTTATTTAGCGGAAAAATGTTGAATTTGTGTAGTAATATAATAAAAAGTGCTTTTTGAGTGATTAAAGATTATTATAGAATACTTATTGAAAACATAAGTGCAGAAAAATATGAAGGAAAAGTGAAAAAGTTATTGTTATGCATGTTGTATGGTGGTACTTGCACTTAATGTGTTTAATAACTATTCTATAATAATCTTTAATCATTCAAAAAGCACTTTTTATTATATTACTACACAAATTCAACATTTTTCCGCTAAATAAACAAGAAAAAACCACCGCGAATGTAAACAAAATTGGCCACCTTTACAATTAACACACTTAAAACACACGTAACCACTCGATTTTTTTAACTTTTCTTAAATAAATCACTAAAGCACTATTAACTGGTAATCCTATTGCAACAAAAATTGGTTAAATATATTATTCTATGACTTTTTACGGCAAAATATCCCGAACTTTTACCTCCTCCATATAATTTCTTCCTATTTGACAGATAATGAGTCTATTACCAACACAAACACAAACTCTGCTTCCAGGCCTGTACTTACGAGGGTCTTGGTTGCATTCGTTGACAGATAATATAGAAGTGTGTGTATTCAAATGCGACCTGACGAAATATTCCGTGAATGTTCCGTATGCCACGCAAAAGTCGGGCTACTTTCAACTTTTTCTGCATTGCCGCATTCGACATAGGACACACAAGCATACACACAGAGGCGGATTAAGCTTCTTCGGGGCCCTAGGCAATTGCAAATGTGGGGCCCTCCTATTTTTACCCCCCCCCCCCCGGTAAAAAATAAAAATTTTGCAGAAACAATTTTTTTTAATAAATTTATTGATACACTTGGAATCCTTATAATTAATATTTACAAGTCGCTTAAATTAACTTTATATACACTTTTTCCTGCATTTCGACTCGCTAAATTTATCGATCACATCATCGAAATAAATTTTTCTCAAAATGTCGGATTCAGTAAAAAGAATACTTAACATATCTAGTCGCTCTTGCTGCATAGTAGCTATTTGAACAGCCTTAATTCGTTTCAACCCTGAAAACGAACGTTCTGCCGAACAAACCGTTATCATCATTGTCAGGAATATTCGAAGAGCTACTTCGACGTTCGAAAATTCAAGTTTTACATTCAAGAAAAGTCACGGGGGCCCCTCATACCTTTTATTGGGAAAAATAACTTAGGTCAAATCCATTGTTTCTTCTACTCTTTATTTCAATTGCCTTTATTTTGTCTTTTATCATTTTGTCCGAAGTTAATTTGACTTGAGTTATTTTTCCCAAAAGCAAGTAAAATCAGTCTAAACATGACAAGGTTTTTTTTATGGGGGGAATCGGGGGCCCCTTTACCATCGGGGCCCCTAGGCCCCTGTCTAGGTCTGCCTATTGGTTAATCCGCCACTGCGATACACAACAAACACATGCGACTCGTTTCTCAGATTTTTGGGCTATCTGTGAGAGCCGGGACGGAACGCAACCATGCAATTATGTTTCAGTGGAAAATCTCCGCATATCAGGGAGCCGCTGAATCCAATGCATGTACGCTTTTATATCGTCACCCTTATGCCAGAGGCGCGAAAGTGTAAATCTGCAGTTTTGAGTTATTGCTAGATAAATGTTCAAACTGTCTCTAAAAATCAGATTTTTTTTTTACGCGTCCAATCTTTTTTTAATATAGCTATATAATAAACACGTTTTCATCTGATAAATGTCACGGCCCATAAAAATTAGAAATTTATGGAAAAACGCACTTTCGTGTTTATAGCATAAAATTAAACTGCATTAAAACACACTTTCGCGAAACTGTTTCTCCCAAGAATGAACAATTAGGGAATAGAATACAATGAATTCTTGCAATAAAATAGTAAAATTTATATTGTTAAAAAGATTTTCGTAATATAAAGTAAAAATTGAACATAAAATACAGGCATATTTATTATGCTTCTTAATAGGCTTGGTCAGATTCCTCTGCGTCCGGTTCTTGGAGGCAGTCCCTTACGTTTGCATTTGATTTTAAATTTTTGTAAAATTGGTGGTGCTCTTTAGGGATGGTTACATCTGCACACATCTTCTGTAGATCTTTGTATTTTGCCGCTGCAATAGGGATCTCATCGCTGTAGGCGGCAGGTAAAGTATCATTGGATGGTCTTCCTCTTCTTTTTGCTTGTACCTGCTGGAACTCTTCATTGAAGTTAGTTTTGTAGCTAATCTGAGAGCAATTTTTCTTATATTGTAACTGGCAACAACTTCGAAAGGGTACTTTTTTCACGCCGGGACTGGCCACTGCTTTAAAATTGAAAAAATCGTTAAAAACCATACTTCTGACGATGAATGGAGCAGGGTTTTTCCTTGCAGTTCGTATGACTTGTGCCCAACCTTCTGGTACATACACTGGAATGAACTTGGCACATCTTTCAATTTTGGAGTGGATAGAGTCACACTCCATTTCCGTGTGACCACTTTCAAAATATTTGTGGTTTATTATTTCGAGAGTAGGGTGCCTCTTTACCAGCTCAAGGCACATTGCTGAAAATATAAAGTTTTTTTGCTGGCCTCCACAGCTGTCTGACATCATGCGAACCTCTTTCACATCAGATTTTGACATGACATAGTCATAAATGCATGATGCTATCTCATTTGCGCCCCTATTTCCATTGGATTCCGACCATAAATAGCAGATAGCCTCTTTACTTCTTAAGTTGTATATAGTCAGATTGTAAACGGCATATTTTCTTAAATAAAATATTTGCCCTGCTGGTCCTTTTGGGGTGTTAAGAACTGCCTGGAGGTCGAAGTTAAAGCTCAAGATTGATGGATCTTCCAAGCACTTCTCCTTATCATCATTCCTGCTCTCCCTCGCTAAAGTTCTTCTAGTCAGGTGTTCATTGTGTGACTCTTGATTTTTAAGTTTTTCGTCCGGTGTCATATTTTGGAAGGCTACGCATTTTTTACACTGGTCTTTTTTCGGTTTAAAAAAGCTAAGTTTGTACTCCTTGAAAATTGCACAATACTTTTGTAAAGAAGCGTATTTCCTCCCCTCAGAAGCACACTTTTCCTTGTACAATTCATATAACGAACTCATGCTTCTTAGAGATGGCACTAAATATTTGGTAGAGGACGACTTCCTGGTGTAGTGCGACTCTACCGCAGGAAAAGACAAGATGTGATCCCGGATAAAGGTCTCCTCCGTAGCGCTCAACTTATTATGAGGAATGTGTTTTCCACGTTTATCTTTTCTTATCATACCCTCATCTAAGAAATTTAGTGGAGTTCTTGTTTGAGCATCTGTGACATTTAAAGTCGCCATGAAAAAGTCACGACAAACTTTTATTTTTTCATCTCCTACAGGTAGGGTATAATGCGAAGTATACAACCTCCTAGAATTGGTTCGATTACCTGTCGACCGGTTTTTAGGGTGTCTTGTTACGTGGTTTCCTATAAATTGACGTTGATCGTTAACACTCAGAAGGCTTCTGAACTTTGAGTAAATGAGTTGTCTTTGAGTCTCGTCAAGCATTCGACAGGATTCATGTTTTATTTTACCAACACAAGGTGAAGGTAGCATTGGGCGTGCCTTACGAGTATTTCCCTTTTCATCAACATACTCCTCGCCCTTAGCTCTTTTCGTTTTTCTGACGTTTTTTTTCCATGTTGATTCGTCCTTCCTCTTCTTCTTATTAACAGGTCCAGAGATTTCAATAATATCTTCAGCGACATTTTCCGTTTCGGTTGCGATCTCTTGGTATCTGTTGGGCTTATCCACAACGTTGGGCTCCGGGCTGGGGCAGTACTCTGACCCGCTACTGTCACCAAAATCAAGTTCACTATGTTCACCGGTACTCTCCATTTCGATTAAATTGCCAACGTGGACATTTAAGTTCGGGGCGCTTCCAGTTTCTTCAGGCTGGTTTTCAATCAAATTAGTGTTTTGGTCTACATTTATTACCTCACCTGTAAACAAATATTAACACTAGTCCTCACTTATGAAAGGTCACTCACCAGACATAATGTTCATTGGCTGAACCCCAACAGTTTCCTTTTCCTTTTGAAGCATTTGTAAAATCATTTTACCTCTGCTGTTCATTATGAAAAATAGTTTAGTCAACAGAGTAGTTATAAACCAGATAGAACAAAACACAAATTGTATTAGGCTGTCTTCACACTAAATAAAGCAAAACGTGTTTTTTTCGCTTTAGCGCACCATAATGTGAAAGATCAATTAAAGCGAGAAACACAATTGGAGCTTTTCTGCCAGCTTTTCGGTTGGCTTGTAATAAAATACAGGGCTTTTTCATAAATGCAGGTTGCGTGCGCAATTGACTTATTCAGCAACACACTTCAATTGCTGAATAAGTCAATTGCGCACGCAACTTGCATTTATGAAAACGCCCACAATTTTGCAGACAAAACTCGACGACATTCTCCCCCATTTAGCGAATCACAGGTCAAGAAAAGATAAAGAAGAGTTAATGACAGTAGACAGCAGAAAATTTAAAAATTTTTAAAGCTCGAGCCGGCATTTCGGCTGACCGAAAATCTGAAGCTGTAATTGTGAGCAGATACGTGGTGCTCCATATGCGAAAAGCTCAAGCTAGCAGAAAACCTCCAATTGTGTTTCTCGCCTAAAAATGAGTGCTGTTATTCACACTGAATAACACAAAACCAAAAGCAGGCTACTCACAATGCTTAAGTATTTTTTCGTTTTTTGCTTATAAAACGTTTTGCTTTATTCAGTGTGAAGGCAGCCTTAATCTTATCTATCACTAAACTAAAGAAACAAAATACTTAATAAGTTTTAAACACCTTCAGAGAGATGATAATGATAACAAATGACAGCTTAGTCAGCAACGCGCTCTAGTATGGCTTGTACGAAACAACCCACCTGAGTCACAAAATCCTACAACTCTACCAACCAAAGACACGAATGTGGTACATTCGTGTCTTTGGTTCTCAGACAATAAAATATTATTTGCTTTCGTGTTGTAGGCTTTACACTTTTCCGTTATATCACCGGATAAATCACATTCGTACTTCTGGCATGGCATCTTTGTACCATTTTGTATTACAAAACCCTATTAGCGCGAAAGTGAAAAATTTGCACTTTCGCGTCTCTGGCATAAGGGTGACGATATGTCACCAGCTTAAGCAATTTTCCAAACGCAAACGCGTGCGGCACAATAGTACTTTTCCCTTATGCGTGGGGAAAAATATATTTTACTTGACGTCAATCATTGAATGAACTCTTATACTATTTTTCAGGTAGCCGCAGCCGAATGAATGTTTTAAAGTTGAATAGAGAACAAAAAAAGGCTTCGCCAGGCACAGTATTATACCCTTGGTAGATAGCAGCGATTATGCTCATAATTATTATCTTAATCTTCTATTTATGGACATAATTTTAGGGGTTGCTACACGGCAAACTTTATTTGTTATTTTTGATCATAATTTTTGACAGTTTTCAGTTTAAAGATTGTGGCGACAAACGTTTTTAGGAAAATGGACTATTATTATTATGTGTTGAAAAGAATTTTGAAAATAGAAGGAAAATAACACGATTCCTTAAAAACAGGAAAATAATATTTTTAAATGTCAAGTGCCACCAATGACTATCGACAGCAATAATTGGAAAGCTATTTCCTTCATTTTAGGAGAAATGAATAACTTCTGATTCTGGGCAGTTTTTTTACACGACTGCCCCAAAAAGGAGTGTTATGTTTTCAGGGTTCATGTATGTACATTAGGGTGGCCCTTATTTTCAACTTGTATTGATATTTGGAGGGTCAGGATTGGGTAATATATTTCAGGGGTGGGTAAAAGGGAAAAAATGAAAAAAATCACGTTTTTCGAAACTTTGACCACCGTGAGCGACCTCTAAATATCTTCGGATTTTCCTCAAACTTGACATTTCCCCGTTTTTCATCTATTCGAATATTTTGAGGGGGCGACTTGCAAAAAAATCGAAAAAGTTCAAAATAAGGGCCCCCCTAATGTATGTTTCTTTGTTCCACCATAGCTTGTAACGCCTGAACGGATTTAGATGGCTGAGGTGCCGTTAGAATCGTTTAATGAGTCCGAGTAACATAGGCTAGGTTAATATTTAGAAAACAATATGGCGGCCGTCAGACGCAATTTACATCAGACTCTGATTTATTTCAATATGGGTATGAAACGAAAGATCTCATTGAGAAGATTTCAAATATGTATAACACTTAATAGATATGTGTTAATTAAATGCGAATTTTATGCTTAAATTAAATTACTTCAAACGTCTTTTATTACCCGATCACCATGAACATTTAATAGTTACTAGAAAAGCATCTCTAAAAGCCATTCACAATCACACAAACAACAAAATTTTAATAGTTGCTATGAAAATTTTAAAAAATTTGAAAAATAAAAAAAAATTAAATTAAAAAATTTCAATTGCCGTGTTTTTTTAATCTGTTCTATTCTGTTCTGTCCTGGAACATTAAAAAAACGGCAACGGAAATTTTAATTTTTATTTACATTTAATTTTTCTGCACAATTGCTACCTCCTTTCTGCCAAAGCCACTGGGGCTCAAGGTTCTTATTAGCCAAACGTTGTTACCTGCTGTAGTGTTAAACTATGACGTAAGTCTGGCGTTCACGGGCTCTTGCTCTATCAATAATACAGAGAATTTTATGAAGAAAAAGGTGTTTTTAGTTGAAATTTTAGTTTAAAAAAACCGAAAATTGGACTTTGATGACTCATTACTCTAGAAGTTGATTGGGTGGAACTTTTACAGTTTTAGGATTGGTGGGAGTATTCTGCGTACACTGATACCTTACTCATGAAAATAGGCCATAGGGTTACAAAAATACAGGGTGATATGTAAAACTCTAAAGAAAAAACTTCAAAACGCCCTAGCGCAGGGTGTCCAGCGAACCTTGAAACCTTGAAAACCTGGAAAAAACCTGGAATTTTGAAAACCTTGAAAAAACCTGGAAAAAGCCTGGAATTTTTTCAGAAACCTTGAAAATTTTAATTTTGTTTAATTTTTCTTATAAAGTTTTTCTCAAAATTTTTCATAATTGGTTTTCAAATTTAACCGCTCTTTTTTCGCAAAAACTAACGTTGGTAATCTACGATGAAATTATTTTCGTAACAAAGCTGGCAATCCGAAGTTGGCAGCAGTGGAATTGTTTCCTGGAAACCAATCTAATGTAAACACAACGCGTATTCAAATGGTGTTTTGTAAACTGTTTACAAGCTAAGCGGCTAAACCGTTACGATATCCACCCCACTCCCAAAAGATTTTTTGTTCGTTCAACCAAAACCTATCAACAGCCGGCCGCTTTGTAAACTTAACGGATACCCCCTGTGTAATGGCGTTGTCAATTGGAAAATCGGGTTTTTGCTGACTTAAAAAAATATGGAAATTTTCAACTAGCCATAGAACCAAAACGGTGAGCCCGATAGAGATACTTGGGTAGTGAGATTTGTAGGAAATTTTGTGCTCTTTCGTTTAGTATATAAATGTTATGGACGAAAAGTTGATAGTTTCCGAGTTATAAGCGAAAACCCGCGAAAAAGTCCGAACTTTTTCATATTTTTGCATTTTCTCAATGTTCCGTCACGAAATTTACATAAAAAACCAAAGAAATCAAAACTACCCCAAAACTTTCCTGATTAAAATACTATTTAACTGGACTATCTTGATAATTATCGGGGACAAGACTTTTGTATGGAAGCTGTTCTGTTCTGTGCTGGAACAGATTAAAAAAACACCCCTAATGTGTGTATCTATATTAATAAAAGAAAGTGTCTGACTGTGTGTCTGCTTGTGCGTACCGTCACGCGTTGAAGCCAAACTAGAATAGATAGAAATCATATTTTTTTTGTAGATGCATGGATACCCAAACAGGTGCCTAAAAGTTTCCGTTTTTCGAAATTTTCATTCGTTTTTTTTTAATTAATTAATTAGTAATTTGTTTACCCATTTTTTACGTTCTACGCCTCTTGCAACTTGATTTTGACCCACTTTCATGTAACTGATCAACCCCAAATTTTGCCCATATGCATACTTCGCGTGACAATGTAATATGACAATTTTGTAAAAAAATCAAGATAACGGTTCCAAGATGGCGGCCGAATTTTGCAATTGTGTTTCCCGATCCCCGACATGGGTATCAAATGAAAGGGTATGACAAATAGAATACAATTAGCTGTGTGGCGTTACTCCAAATTCAAAATGGCGGCCAACACAAGATGGCGGAAGACATAATAGTATAAAAAGTAAAAAGTAGAAAACCTATCAACTTGAAATTTTCCACATATGCGTAGTTCGCATGACAATGCAATCGGACCATTTTGTAAAAAATCAAGATGGCGGTTCCAAGATAGCGGCCGATTTTTTTAATTGTGTTCCCCCAGCCACGGTATGGTGATCTAATAAAGATCTAATAAAGCAATATCTAATAAAGCAATACTTCTCCACGGGCAGCTGTATGTGGATTGTTGAAGAGTTGGTAAAGTCGAAAATCTTCATATCTTAGCTCCAATTGCCAGAACATTTATGTATTATAGTTTATCTTGAGGCTCTTTGAAAAAATATCGTAACATCGGTTGCATGATTATATGCTGGATATTTTTTCCCTCTTCTGTTCGTCTCAAGCCGAAATGAAAAAAAGAAAGGAAATGTAGTTTCTTATTACATTTTTTTAGGGGCACCAAATTGTGCATTTTTGGGCTGCACGGTGGGGGCCAAATTTGCAAAATTGATAACTTTTTAGGCGCTTTTTAGGGAAAAACAATTTGGACCGGAGGAGGGTGCCATGAGCGAAGTTATGCAGAGGGCGTCTAATCCCCCCGCATAGCAAAATCTATGCGGACGGTTCTGAATATGTGCCTGTTTTGCACGTAGTACACAATTTTTCATCCTCAGATCTTAAAAATGCTGTGACATATTCTAAATTTTTTTAAGTATCCAAAATAAATTTTTGCAGGTTTGTTCTTTTTTAATTATACCTTTTTCCTACCGCGGACTGTGCATACATACTCTTTTTTTATTAAAAGGCGATGCAAAGCACGCGGGTTTTTGCTAGTCTATAATAATAAAAAAAGTCGGTGTGTCTGCTTGTGCGTACCGCCACGCGTTGGAGCCAAACTGGAGGAGATAGAAATCTGATTTTTTTTGTAGATGCATGGATACCCCAACAGGTGACTAAAAGTTTGCGTTTTTCGAAATTTTAATTAGTTGTTTTTTATAATTAATTAATTATTAGTAATTAGTGTCACCATTTTTTACGTTCTACGCCTCTTGCAACTAGATTTTGACCCACTTTCATGTAACCGATCTATCCCAAATTTTGCCCATATGCAAAGTTCGCGTGACAATGTAATATGACATTTTTGTAAAAAAATCAAGATGATGGTTTCAAGATGGCGGCCGAAATTTGAAATTGTGTTTCCCGACGCCGACATGGGTATCAAATAAAAGGGTATTGCGTATTAGGGTGGGTCAAAAAAAATTCATACCTCATCATTAATTGATTGTGAAAATGAAATTTGTCTTAAAATAATCAAACTTAAATCTTCAATATCTTCCAAATGGTGAGGTTTACAGAAAAAATATAATACATATACCTTTTTTGTAGAGCATTAAATTTCCTACAAAATTCTCCGAAAACATTTTTCTGTACAATCAATTAATGATGAGGTATGAATTTTTTCCTATTGGACTGAGAAAAAAATAAAAAACTGCGATGCGGAGGATCTTCCAATTACAATTAAGAGCTCATGTTAAATCTTCAATATCTTCCAAATGGTGAGGCTTACAAAAAAAATATAATATACCTTTTTTGTAGAGCATTAAATTTCCTACAAAATTCTTCCAAAACATTTTTCTGTACAATCAATTAATGATGAGGTATGAGTTTTTTCCTATTGGACTGAGAAAAAAATAAAAAACTGCGATGCGAGGATCTTCCTATTACAATTAAGAGCTCATGTTGAGTGAGAATTTTTGTAAGGTGTCCAGAGCGGTTATTCTGTAGCTGTGAAAAGTCTAGTGAAAAGTCTTTTCAGTGAGAATTCCAATAAATGCGATTCTGGAACGATGAGAACGTGAGTTTATCTGTCAAATTATTTCATGGTGAAAAACGACTTCTCACCAAAATTTTTCTAGTGAGAAATCTGAGAACTTGTCATTTTCAAATAACAACAGGGTATTTAAACAACAGTTGAACGAATTCTCAGTGAGAATTTTCAAAAACTACCAGTTTGAAAATAAAATTTGTAAGTAGTGTTTTGTAGATTTAATAACATATCGGGATTATGTCGGGATTTAAAAGAGTTGTTGGCCGAGCGAGGGGCAAAAAAACGCTCTTGTAAATTTCCTTAAGAGAATAATGGGGGAGTGTGCCAAGATGGTGGAAAATAGCCCTTGCATTTATTTTCCCTGAAAATAAGTAATGTGTAACTTTTTAAGTTTAACGGTTATTGCAAAAAATGTTAATTTGAAATGTAAAACAAAGTATGCCATTCGAATAAGTACAAAATATGACACGTTTGACGTTTATACAAGTGAGAATTTCCAATATGAACTACATTCAGCTCATTTCTCACTGGAATATCTCACTTTAGGTTATGCAGTGGTGGCGAACGCGTGCCAGAGATGGCACGTATGAAAATTTTGCTGGCACGTGAACGATTTATTATTAAATTGGATTTAATATAGATTAATTTTAAAATTAAGCCATGTTTTGGATGGAGTTTCGTGTGCTTTTTTAAAATGAACCCGTCCAGTCATTCAATACAAGGGTACTTACATATAGTCCAAATAACATTTCCTTGCGACATCCGGCCCCAAGTACTGGAACGAAACATTAATCACTAATAAACCGATGGACGGTATCGCTGACTCACTTTCCATCCTACTTTGCACTTCGTGCTGCTTTGAAACAAGTCTAAAAAAACTAGTGGGATGTGGATTTGATCCTTTCGTCTTTCGGTCCACACGATCAACTTCCCAGTATGATGAATGTTTAATATTATGAAGTGCTAAATCTACAGGATTTTTCTAGAGAATTTGCTTTTGCTAAACGTTAGCAAACGAACATTTCCTTCGTACTTCGTTCGCGACACTAGAGCGTATGGTCGTTGGTGGAAAACAATTCCCGAGAGTACTCGGATTTTGACAAGTGATGTCTTGTTAGAAAGCTATCGCTATGCGGTATCCAGAACAGGTAACTTTATTTAGAACGGGTTTCATTCCAACGTGTTTATTAGATATTAGAAAAACTAATGCTAAACTAGTGCTTGTGATTCTTAGCCCAAGTCTTCATTTAAACAAAAAAGGGCTCTACCGAATGTTGTTTTTTCAGAGCATGTTTTCGTTAATATGCTTCGATCGGCATCTCAAAGAAATCGATATCGTTTTTGGTTCATATAATATCGTGCAGGTACAAAAATCACGTCGTTTAAACAAAACAAAAACGGCTCGACAAAATTTTATGAAAGATATGTCAATTCTTTATCTATGCCGAGAGTTTTTTTTTAACGAAATATTTAACAGCTGCCCAAATAAAACGCGTTGCAATTTCAACACGATGACATTGCCTTACTTTTCTTTGGCGATCATTTCAGCAAATGTACGTACTTTCAATTTACGTGTAGAGCGCTCGAAACGATTTTCATTGGTAGCACACTCATCAATAAATGCTGACTTGATCTCTTCGCTTTCTGATCAACATTGAGTAAAAAATCTACGATTAATCACTCCCGTCGAAATATGAAATAGCATATTTTTATAAATATCGCTCGCGAAAGGATTGACCGTTTGCTTAAATGCTGATAACAAGGATATTTTGTGGCTGTTACTATGTACAACGTTGTCCTGCTTCAGGTCCTCTGTTACATGGATTATTATTTCTGTCGATTTTATTTGTGCTCAGATTTCGCAATTTTCTGGGAAATTTTAAATAATCAGCCGTGTAAGAACCATTTTGCATCCCCGCCAGGTGTAAGAAACGGTTTTTCGTTATTAGTTATCCATATAGATATACATAAGGTAACCTTGAGATCTCCGGATGGAAGAACGCAAAACTCAATTGATCATATGCTTATAGAAGCGCGTCACTGTTCAGAAGTACTAGATGTCAGATCATATCGTGGTGCAAACATCGACTCCGACCATTATATGATTGGGACGAAAATCAGAAGCAGAATATCGACACTAAACGAAAGAAGAAACCACAGGGAAAGAAAATTTAACGTGAAATTATTAAAAGAAGAAGCAACACAAGAAGAATATGTGGAAGAAATAAATAGAAGAGTGATAAATGCAAATAATCACAACGCCGAAGACATAGAAGTTAAATGGAATAACTTGAAGACCCTAATCAAACAATCAGCATCAAATACTCTAGGATACGAACCCCGTGAAAGCAAAAATGAATGGTTCGACAATGAGTGCACTCGTGTAACGCAGGAAAAGAATATAGCATATCAAGTAATGATGCAGAAACACAGAACGAGAAATGCAGTTGAGACATACAAAGAAAAAAGAAGACAGGAGAAAAGAGTGCACAAAGCGAAGAAAAAGGAGTACTGGGAAAACGAAATGTTGAAAATAGAAGAAGCAAACCGAAACGATGTCAGGAAACTATATAAAAAAGTAAAGGAGCAACGAGTCGGCTTCAAGCCCAGAATAACAATGTGCAAAAATAAGAATGGAGAGATCTTAAGTACCAAAGAATTAGTTCTAACTAGATGGCGTGAACACTTTCAAGAACTGCTAGCTCGAGATGAGGAGCAACCCCTTACAGAAAACATGGAACTAGCAGAAGAACTAGCGGGAGACATGCCTACATTAGAAAACGTACAAGACGCAGTGAAAAAGCTAAAAAACAACAAATCTCCGGGCAAAGATAACATCGTAGCAGAGCTATTGAAACAAGGAGGTGAAAACGTAATATTAAGCCTGCATGAAATCGTAACACTAATATGGACCCAGAAACGAATACCATCGGAATGGAGCGAGGGCATTGTGTGTCCTATACATAAAAAAGGAGATCAGCTAAACTGCCGTAATTATAGAGGTATCACGCTATTGAACGTAGCATATAAAGTATTATCAAATATTTTATACGTTAAACTGCAGCCTTACGCAGGTTTCCGCCCCGGAAGATCCACCACAGACCATATTTTCACTCTTAGGCAGGTCCTAGAAAAGGCAAATGAATTTAATATAACCATACATTCTCTATTCATAGACTTCAGAAACGCCTATGATAAAATAAAACGTGAAGAATTATATAAAGCTATGGAGTATTTAAGATTTCCCAAACACCTCGTAGATTTGACCAAAATGACAATGAAAGAGGTCATATGCAGAATAAGAATTGAAGGAGAACTGTCAGAACCATTCAACGCCACAGTAGGACTAAGACAAGGAGATGCCCTATCGTGCTTACTATTTAACGTAGCTATGGAAAAAGTGATAAGAGACGCAGGAATTAACACCGCGGGCAGTATTTTCAACAAGTCGGTGCATCTATTGGCATACGCTGACGACATCGTAATACTAGCCAGATCCAGCATAGCAATGAAAGAAGCCTTCATATCGCTAGAAAGAGCAGCAAAGAAATTCGGACTAGCAATTAATGAAGAGAAAACGAAATATATGTGCATCTCTAAAAGACGGAATGATCGCCAGAATATGACCATTGATACATATAACATCGAAGGTGTAAAAGAATTTATATACTTAGGGACGCTAATCTCAAAAGATAACGACACGACGGCAGAAGTCTTAAGGAGATTGGCGCTGGGAAATAGATGCTATTTTGGGCTACGGAAACACTTCTTAACAAGGAACATATCAAGGAGGACTAAAGTTAAACTATACAGAACCCTTATAAGGCCAATACTACTGTATGGATCCGAAACCTGGACACTAAGAAGTAATGAAGAACACCTCCTGGGGTGCTTTGAAAGAAAAATCCTGCGCACAATATATGGAGGAGTGAACGAAAATGGTGTTTGGACAAGAAGATACAATCACGAACTGTATCAGTTGTATAAAGATCCAAACATCATAAAAATTAGCAGAATTCGATGGGCAGGACATGTTGAACGTAGCAGTGATGACAGCATAACAAAAATTATTATGAACAAGAGACCAGACGGACACAGAGGCACAGGACGTCCAAAAAAGAGATATACAGATAGCGTAGAGGAGGATATACGAACCCTAGGTATAAGAAATTGGAGACTCCAAGCCAGGGACAGACAGTTCTGGAGGAGGATGTTGCAGGAAGCCAAGGCCAATAACAGGCTGTGGAGCTATTTATGATGATGAGTTATCCATACTGTCAAGGTTTCATATCTGCTCATATTTCGCATTTGAACCGGAATTCCTACATATTTATAAAAATATTGTGCAGAAACGCACCCGCGCGCAGCCCTTGGACTGGTGCCAAATTTTCATACTTTTTGTTAATAGCTTATTTGACTATATGTCGTACGTGCTCATTATCAAACTGCAACCTCCCGGAATATTGTTCAAGTATTATTTTAATGCTCAAGTATTATTTTAATGAAAATAGGCGTTGATGGAAAATGCCAATATTATTAAATTTTTCTTTAATTTTAAAAATTTTGATTCTGGTAACATATTATTTTTGTAAATTAATTTTTGAAATTGTGTAAATAAAATTCTGAAACCCTAAAATTAAAAACGGTCCAGCACGCCAGCAACACGATAAGTAATATTTGTAATTTCTGGCACGCGCACATAAAAAGGTTCGCCACCACTGGGTTATAGAATCGGTTTGCTGACAAATATGAGAACTCAAAATGAGAAGAGCGGATGAGAATGAGAATGAAAAACTTTTTCACGTTCTCACTTTCTCATAGTTACAGAATAACCACTCAGCAACCCATTTTTCCGTGTCACTTGTAAAAAAAATAATTGATTTTTTTGACCCACCCTATTGCGTATAGGATACAATTAACTGTGTGGCATCATCCCAAATTCAAAATGGCGGCCATTACAAGATGGCGGAAGACATAACCGAATAAAAAGTAGAAAATACAACCTAACAACTTGAAACTTTGCACATATGCATAGCTCGCGTGACAATGCAATATGACATTTTTGTAAAAAAATTAAGATGGCGGTTGAAAGATGGCGGCGGAATTTTGCAATTGCGTTCCGCGACCCCCGGCATGGCTATGAAATTAAAGGGTATGAGCAATAGAATACAATTAGCTGTGCAGAGTCATTCCAAAATCAAAATGGCGGCCAACACAAAATGGCGGATTACCTTTTTTTTACAACCCACTCGGTATGGGTATCAAATGAAAGGGAATGACAAGTAGAATACTGTTAGCTGTGTGGCGTCATTCCAAATTCAAAATGGCGTCAAACACAAAATAACGGCCAACACAAAATGGGGGATTACCTTTTCTTTCCAACGCCCTCGGTATGGGTATCAAATGAAAGTGCATGACCAGTATAGTACAGTAAGCTGTGTGACGTTATTTTAAATATAATAAGGCGGTCGCCACAAAATGGCGGAAGACATATAATAGACTAAAAAGTAGAAAATAAAATATATAGTTTACAAAAACTGAAAAATACGCTTTTATTTTAAAATTAACTAAAAAGTAAAAAATAATTTTGAATGTAAAGTTTTTATTGCTCCAGCCAGTATATTAGATAAAATAAAAACGTATTTTTTAGTTTTTTTAAACTATATATTTTATTTTCTACTGCAACCAAAAGGACAATCACTGAAAGTTGCAGAACATTAAATGAGGAGTGGGCGAACAAAACGGCACATGTCCATGGTTGACCGTTTTAAGTTTTTTGACTGAACCGTGTTCATTACACTAAACTACAACTAATTTCAATTTCAGACACTTCCAAAAGCACTTGCATGTCATACTTGTTTGATAGCAAAATGAAGGTTTCCTTGCAAAAAGGCAAATGTCCTACGAATATTTATATTTTTTAACCATTCGTCAATGTGGATTTTCAAAAGGGAATTTTTTCTCTTAGTTTATTAAACATTTTTAAAATATTTTTTTTGGTTCTGAATGAGTTCAAATAGTAGCACAACCTGACATAATCATAAATAGTTGATGTGATCAGTTCAGAGACCTAAACAGTTTTTTGCGTTTTCTGAACAATTTTCAAAATTGGACATGTGCCGTTTTGTTCGCGCACTCCTCAAATATAGTATATCCTGAAGCTCTTTGAAAAAATTCCGGACGTCTGTTGGAAATGTGTGTGTAATGTATTAGATTTTTTAGGGGCTTCACGGTGGGTACCAAATTTGCAAAATTGATTACTTTTTTTGGCGCTTTTTTTGGAAAACACAATTTGGTGTGAGGAGGGCGCTTCTGAATATGTGTCTGTTGTGCACGTAGTACACAATTTTTCATCGTACAATCTTAAAAAAGTAACATACTCAACAATTTTTTTAAGTATCCAAAATCAATTTTTGCTGATTTGTTATTTTTTTCATTATACCTTTTTCCTACCGCGGACTGTGCACACTTAATCTTTTTTTATTGAAAGGCGTTGCAACAGACGGGGGTTTTGCTAATATATTAATAAAAGAAAGTGTCTGTCTGGCTGTGTGTCTGACAGTCTGTGTGTCTGCTTGTGCGTACCGTCGCGCGTTGAAGCCAAACTAGAAGAGATAGAAATCTGATTTTTTTTGTAGATGACTAAAAGTTTCCGTTTTCGAAATTTTAATTAGTTTTTTTTTAATTAATTAATTAGTACGTCACAATTTTTTACGTTCTACGCCTCTTGCAACTTGATTTTGACCCATTTTCATGTAATATTTTATATTTATTTTTTTTACATGCAACAACAGTAGCACTGATATAGGCTCAACTAAAGCATCCCGAGAAGGTCACACCTCGCACATTCCTACATGCGAGATGCGAACCGCCAGAGATTGCACATTCAATTAAAACAGAAAGAAATGTAATACACAAAGAAGCGTGCAAGAAAAGGCAGTCAAGTGAGATTAAAAAGACTCCTTTTAAGGACGTCCTTACAATGCTCACGCTAGAAACATCACAGGGCAGCACAGCACGAGACATCAAACAGAAAAGCGCGCAAGAACAAAGAAAGAGTTGGACACGTAGGGAGTCACGCCACATTTAAAAGAGTCCTTTTAAGGACATCTTCACTAGTTTGCATGCTAAAAACACTCCTATTATTGTTAACATTTAAAAGCATGCGATTAACCGGTTCGTATAACCCATAGTTGGTGTTAGATGAATTAATGTACAAGAGGGGTTAACCTCTCAGGTTGAAGTTATTCACTCTAAATGATGTACGGCCTCGTAAGAAGCCTGAGTCCACCTTGTCATTCAATAACCGATGAACGAATATAACGTCAGCGACTTCGCGACGCTTATGGAGAGAACTTAAGTTGAGCAATTTAAGTCTGCTCTCATAAGGCGGAAGAATAAGTGGGTCATCCCACGGAAGGTGGCTGAGCGCAAATCGGACGAACCTCCTTTGAACTGATTCTATTCTACCAACATGGGAGGAGTAGTAAGGAAACCATACCTGGGAGGCGTATTCAAGTAAAGGCCTAACTAAAGATATGTACAAGTGCTTTGTGATAAGGGGGTTGTTGAATTCCTTGGACCATCTTTTTATAAATCCCAGGACTGAATTGCCTTGGAAGAAATATAATTGATGTGGGTGGAAAAATCCAGGATACAATCGAACCTAACCCCAAGATCAGTTACAGAGTTTACGCGGGAGACCATGTTGTCGAGAAAAGTATAGTCGTAGATTATCGGACCACGTTTCCTGCAAAAAGTCATGACCTCGCACTTGCTAATGTTCAGGACCAGGTTGTCATTGGAACACCAAGAGTAGAAGGTGTTAAGGTCAGTTTGCAAAAGTTTGCAATCCTCGGTTCTCTTAATGAGACAGTACAGTTTGATGTCATCGGCGTAAATAAGGATATTACAGTGCTTTAGTAAGGAGACAATAGCCGTGTTCCTTTTCTGCTCTTTTTTACTCGTATTTACTTGGAACTACTCCTGCTCTCACAGAAAATTCATAGGTTTTACTCATATCGACAAATTTTGCGTTCCTTTAATTGTTTACTCCGGAGTACTTAAAAGTAGAAAAGGAACACGGCTAATGTCATCGATTGATAATATAAAAAGCAGAGGGCCTAGATGACTGTCTTGCGGGACGCCAGAGGACGCTTCAATGTTTCTGGAGTTGATGTTATATAAAGAAAACACGCTATGCATTATTACTTAGACTTTATTGAGTACAATTATATCCGAGCCAGAGTCATGTATAAACTGATATCGTCTCCTACGGCTAGACTCTGTCGAGCCCAGCTCCTAGCGGTTCTCTGTACAATACAATATGATACAGATTACAGTGATCTGTATTATCTCACAGTTGACTCCACGGAATAGAACTTGGTAGGTTCTGTCGGCTAAGTACGATTGGAACCATACCACAAGGGAATGCGGAAAGCCTAATTTTTTTAGATTGAGGGCTATAATCGAATGAGAGAGCTTGTCAAAGGCCTTACTGAAGTCAGTGTAAACACAGTCGGTTTGGCAGCCAGTGACAAAGCCCCGAACAGAGTGAGAAGAGAACTCAAGTAGATTAGTGGTAGTAGAACGAGCTGCAAGAAAACCGTGTTGATTTTCTGAGATAAGTCTCTTGCAGATAGGAGCGATCGCGGAATAAATAATAGATTCAAGGAGTTGAGGTATACACGATAACTTCGCAATCGGTCGATAGTTTGATATCTCGTTCTTGGCTCCCTTTTTGTGAACGGGGATTATAAAAGAGTTTTTTCATAAAGTTGGGAAGCACCCTGTATTAATGGATTTTTGGAATAAGTACATCAGGGGACACAGAAGGGCCCCTGCACAGGATTTTAGAACAGCAGGGGGAATACCGTCAGAAAAATCCAGTGGGAGTTCGTTAATGTGCTTCAAAATATCCTCTCTGGAAATAGAGAGAGATAAGTTATGAGCCACTTGTGATGCCTTGATATGTCGAAAGTTGTTTACGTCTGGTTGGAAGACAGGGGACGAAAAAGATTTTAGGAAGAACGATGCGAACATTTCGCAAATCTCGGATGGATTCGTACTGTAGGAGTTCTCGTGTTGCATGGTGTTAGGGTAATTATCAATTTTTTTCTTAGTATTGATAAATTTAAAGAATGTTCTGGGATCACCATACAGTTTAACTTTCATGTTATCGATGTACCCCTTGTAGAAAGCTTCGGAGAGGGCGTGAAATTGGTCATAGCATTTAACAAATGCACAGAAACTCGCAGTATCTTTCCTCTTCAAGTAGGTTTTCCAGAGTTTATTCTTCTGGTTTTTGGCATGTCTCAACTCATGGTTGTACCAGGGTGGGGATGAACTGGACAACTTTAGAGGCTCAATAGGTATACAAGATGCAAAGGTTTCGTACAGAACAGAGTAAAACCTCGCAACATCGTCATCCAATTCATTAGAGGAAATCAACAAAGTGAAATCAATCGAAGTGAGCTTGGATGACAGTTCTTCTAGATTGGTCTTTTTAAAGTTAAAGGTAAATGTGGACTCCAGGGATAAGCTTATTGTCAAAGGCAGAACAGTAGCTCAGTAGAAGAGGAGGGTGATAATTATCGACAGACGACAAGATAATTGAACTAGGCTCAACAATCATGTTGCCTGAGTCGGAAGAGAATGCAAGATCTAACCGCCTTCCTAAAATATTATTTACACCACTCATTTGGTTCAAGCCGCATGAGAATAGGGAATTCAGAAAGCTAGATTCCCTAAAATTAAGGTTGTTTCCAGGGAGGTAATTATCGTCATCATCACAAGATACCCATTGAACGTTGGGTAAATTAAAATCACCTAAAAGTAGGATTTCGTCTTTAGAATCCATCATATCCTGGATATGAACTATGCAGGAAATTAGAATATCATAAAGGTTTTGACTTTTATCGTCAAGAGTGCTGAGCATATCAGGTGGGATGTAACAGCAAATCAAGAACAGGTTATTGTGGACAAGAGACACTTTAAGAGCGAGAAGCTCAATGTCTAAAGAGTTGGAAAAGCTAGGAAGCGTTATTGAACAGCAATTGAGAAGGTTACTACAGGCAAGTAGTACACCACCTCCACGAGCTTCCGAGTCACTATATCTGTCCCTCCGAAAAACTTGGAAGGAGGAGTCGAAAAGTTTGGCATTGAGGATCCCACTATATAACCATGTCTCCGTAAAAGCGATTATATCAAAATCGCAGGCCGAAGTTGATAGAAACACATCGTGGGTTTTGGATCTCATCCCTCTTACATTTTGGTAATAGAGGGTGAGCGTCTTAAGTTTTTTGAAACCTGGCGAGTGTCAGGAGTGCGATGTACACGTGTGCGGGGAACAAAGTATTTAGAGAAGGCACCGGGAGGCCAGGGGTGGAAGCACGTAAGTTGTTTCAATCGACCTATTCATACAAAAGTTCAGAATTTTTGTATGAAGAGGTCGATTGAAACAACTTACGTGCTTCCACCCCAGAACGTAGGGTCCAAACGTTTTTCAGCGACATTGGGCGGTGCAGACAGAACAAAGGACGCGACCGGTTTGGAAACATTGCTAATCCTTCTGCAGGAGATTATTTCAGGATTGATTGATTTTCTCCTTAAATACTCTTTAATTGCCTCTGGTGTAGTTTCGGGGGAAAAGCGCGAAATGAAAATATTCCGCGGCCTGGGTACCGTTACTAGGTTGGTGCAGGTGTTATACGTTGGTTCTTCGTTCGCTACCAGAATGAAACCTGATACTTTGACTTCTTAAGTTCGACTCACTTAAGCATCGACGTTTAGCTTTGGAAGTAAACTCAGTCGAGTATGTTGTTGACACTTGACACCTGGCGCTTGATCCACTTTTTAGTAATTACTTAATTACTTTTAGGTGGCTCAGCTGTCCGGTGTGTGTACACTTGGCCTTCTGATTTATTTCCTCTTCTTGTTTTGTATTGTTAAACTTCTGCCGTTATATGACATAACAGATATTATTATGTTTAACATTACAAAACCTGGATTAAAGGGGTCACAATGTTGACCAAGGCACAACATCCCTCCCCATTCTAAGAGTTGAACCGCTTGCTCAAGTCGATGTTCAGTGGGTCTAAAATTTATTTATAAAATCTTTCTTTCAATAATTACAATAGTTATTTCTTATTTACATTTCTTAGTAACAATTTAGTATTTTTCAAGGAGTTATTTAATTACTAGACATACTATCCTGGTGGTTGTGATTACTTAACATTTATCTTTGTTTTCTAACTTATAAGTGAATAATGTTTTAACTACAATTTTATGAACGTAATTATATTGTAATTGAACATATTATTATATTATATTACGTTACTTAATTATATTATATTACAGCAATCAAGTTGTTTGTGTTATATTTTTTTTTTCTTTTTCGTTTTTATAATCAATGTTCTACATTTATTTAAGTATCTGGCCATTTACACAAGGGCAAAAGTTTGCTCGTTCGATCGCCTAATTGACATCTGCATTGAGTTTCTGGTGACTGTTGCCTTATTCACTGGTGATGCTGATGCTCTTATTGTGGGTAGTGAAGGTGGTGCCGGTGGGGATGTGCGAATTTTGGAAGTATTCGCCCCGTTAATTGTAGTTAGCTGGATACCTATCGGGTTTTCCTTGCTGTCTTTCGGCTTCCTTCTGGTAATACATAGAACTGTTAGACCGATTACGAATACGATTGTAACGGCCGACATTCCTGAGACCAAGGAGTATCGGTGAACTTGGAGCTCCCAATCTTGGTTGACGATCTTCCTCGATTCCTCCACTCGATCAGCTTCCTTCTGTAGTTCTTCTATTGTCTTCTTTCCATCGTTGAGGCTTGCTATAATCTCTCTGTGGTTCCCGATTTTGATAGGTATCACTCCTCTGGGCCCTGCAAACTTTGCGACCTCTGAAAAATTTCCTTTAATAGCTGTAGGAAATTGGAGTGGTCGACATGAGGTTGTTTCTAATCCAGTCTGGTGTACTCAGATCTTTCATAGGGAATGTTGATTTCTTTGGCTGCAGAAGTCTTAGAATCCCTACATCCTTTAAACTCAAGCTGAGCTGCGACTTCTGGCAATTTAAGTTGAATGTCAGGGTGTCATTTATGCTGTATAGCCATTGATTGCTAGCTACCATTTTTATGATCACCCCTCCCGATGCCGGGATTGCTGCATACTTGCAGTTTACTTCGGAGTTTTTGGAATTTTGTAGCAATTCCCCTCCGCATTCTCTACTGCCTGCCGTTAATATAGGCTTATCGTGCTTGCATATCGCTATTGATGACGTTGAGTTGATAAGAAGTTTCATACACTTGTTGTATTCTTCACGAGTTAGCATGACGTAAGTCCCGTGGTCCTCTGCTTCGGCAATATATTCGTTGCTGAGTTGTACTATTAAATCCCAATTGTCGTTCATCTTGACGGGTAGCGTGTATATCCTTTGGAGATTGTATTGGACAGCGTCAGGTAGTGGTACTATCAGTTTGACGAATAAACTTTGTCCATCTCTGTACACAGATACTCGGGCTGCCTGGTGTAGTGTAGAGTAAAGAAATCCTGAAAGACCGGTTTCTTTTTGCTTTCGGCTGGTAACTTCTGCAAAATTGCTGCTATATTGTCTGCATTTATTAGGAACGGGTGTAGCTTGCTCTCATACAGATCGCTCAGTATGGAAAGTTCTAGTGCTTGTTGGCTTTGTATTTCCATGAGATGTGCGTTGATGACTGCAACTAACTCGTATACCTTGTTTTTGATTTTCAAGGCGCCAATCTCGATATTTGCACTTTGCGTGTAGTTGTAGAATGCTGTTTCTAGTTCCTTTAGGTTTCCTGCAACAAGATCCATGTCCAATGTTAAATTTTTTATTGGATTACTCACTCTGTCGAAATTGGAGTTCATGACTGTGATTTGGTGCTTCAATAGGTTGAAAGTTTCATTGTCGTGCTTCCCAAAATTGTCGAGTTGGGTGTACACTTGGGCCGTGTTCCGTAATATCACCCAGCATACTGTCCAGTGAGAAATGGTAAATTCAAGCGTTTACGCTGTGGTTAACGGCAGCATACATGAAAGTGTTATAACTTGAAACTGTTTCAGCCTCCAATATTTAATATTTTTTGATTACCATTACGTCACAGCGATTCACACAAGTAAACTATGGCATCGATTAATGACGTCATTAGCACTGGCCTGTATACTGGGTCATATTTCGGAACACAGCCTTGATGTGCGTCTTCGTTGTCCATGGTGCCGAATGCCCATTTCATGACTAGACGTTTCTTTGACTAGAATTTGACATGCTTTCTGGAAATCGTAGCCCTTTGTCATCGTACATAGTTCTTCCAATCTCCTGTCGTAGTTGTCTGCGATGTTCAATAAGTCGGTAAAATCCATTGGTGTAAACTTGGTGAGGATAGTCCATGTAATGAAGTGTGCCTTTCCAACGTTCTCGAACACTGCTGGTGAGTTCTTCAGCTGGATTTCCTCATATGGTGCAGAATCTCCGTTGACTACGAATTTTGCCATGACTTGTATAAAGAGGGCCGCTATTCTTAACCTAATTATTGTTTTACAATTCATTATTTGGTGTTATAGTTATTTATTTATTTGCTTGTACTATTTTTTAAATATCTATGTAAATGTATATAATATTTATTTAATACAATCCCTCGTTTAGCTAGGTTTCTTTTTAGTCCAGTAAATCTGTCGAAAATATCGCTTTTTTTGCAAAAACTATTAACAGGCTACAAAGGTATGTAAAAAAAGGAAATTTTCCGTAGAATTCAATGCACTATTTTTAAAACAAATGACGCGCTTGCGTCCTTTTCAAAATGGCGGCCAAAGTTGGCGAAAACAGTTTTTTATTTTTAAAAAAAAACTTGGCGTTGTACAAAAAAGTGTAAAATACGGATCGAGCTGTCCTAGTCCGGTCTCAAAATATTGCAAACTCAATTAGTTATTGCAAAAAAACCGCTAAAAATCGCATTTTGTGATAAGATATTTTTTAACGAACCACGGTGAAAGCCTAGTCCGAGATAAGTCGAATAAAATCGTTTTTACAGATTTGCAAAATATTGCAAGCTTTTTGCAAAAATTGATTTTTTCGAGAAAAAAACGCGTTTTTTTCAATGTCCAATAGCTCATACAGGCCATGATACTTTTATACCCTACCGGTACCAAAATTTTCTTTAACAGTTGCGCTTACATGTGCAATTAATGCGCATATCACAAAACGATCCCTAATATGCCCAAAATCAGTCAAAAAATCGATTTTTTTTATACCGCAAAAAAACATGAATTTTTCTGAGATTTTTATTTATATTGGAATGCCATCATTGCCAATCGATAGCATTTTTCTACAAATTTCGAAAAAAAAATTTTGCTCTCCGACCTTCTGGAGCCGAGATAATTTGTTTTTTTGAAAAAAATCGTGTGGCGCCATCTTTTAAGATAAAGTGCTGACATTTTCAGGGGTTATTGTTCAATACTTATATTTTCAAAAAAAAAATCATGGAACTTGATCGGCCGTTGCTGAGCATGGCAAAATCAATTAAACGTGGAGCTGGATGCATACAAAAACCGTAATACAATCCTTATAGTATTTTGTGTGAATCATGACAGTGTTGCATTACATAAAATTAATTTTTTTCTTCTTTTTAATAGGGGACTCGTCTTCATTACCACTACTACTCTCACTGTAAATTTTATTTAATATAATGTCTAATGTGTCGGCATTATTGTCATCACAGTCGTCATTATCGTTATCATCTCGCTCAGTCTCTGTGATATTTGGCTCGTCTATTTCTCCGTCGATATCATCAGCGATAGCGATGACTCTGCTCTCCTCAATATTTGAGCAACATACGTTTGAACATTTTATTCCATGTTTTCGGCAGCTGCAGGTGTTTGTTTTGCAGCCGCTTACACACCTACACGCTATTTTCTTCATCACATCATCTGGAATCATTGGATGAGAGCTCAATTTTGGCAGTAAATTATTGCCATCAATTTTCCAACCCCATTTTTCGGGGTCCAATGAATTTCCAAACCAGGCTTGCAATTGTAAATAGGTTCGATACGAACGTTCAACTGCAGCACCCTTCGTAGGTGGAAGACTCGCCAACTGAAAAGATGACCTTGATGTGGATTTCTTAAATTGTATGTATCTTAATTCATTTAAACTACCACTGGACTTCTTCGTAGAGTACAAGCAGCAATTATTTCACATCCGACTTTTCTAATCTCTTTGTTGCTACTTTTTTTATCATAAAAAACTTCAAATTTCGGAAGTCCTGTTTTTCGCTCGTTGAACACTTTTAATATTTTATTTTTGCCTTGTCTAAAAAAACACGACGTTGTGTCACACCCCGATATTATATGAGGATATGTACGAAAATTCAGCCCTTAGACGGCTTCAAAATTTCAAAATTGAAATATAGGTGCACGCACTTGAAAAAAATTTTTTTTTGTTCTTTATCATGTAACAAGTGAGAAAAAAAAATGGTCCAAAAAAAAAAAGTTTGGCACATACTTTTTTTTAAGGAAATAATAATTTTTTTTGAGCTTTTGATGTTTTTTTTGAATTGGAGATATTTGGTGGTTTTCTGCGTCATAACTTGATATAATGTGTACTTATAAAATATTTTTTAGCATTAAAAAGAAAAAAAAGAGACTAATTAAAGCTTCTTAGATGTAGTAGAACCGGAGATATAACATCTCAAAGTTCATTTAAAAAACAAAAACTTTGAAAAATCTGTCATTTTTATTTGTTTTTTTTTATGTGATTACTTAATGTCTTTTACAAATTTTTACTTTTTAAACATTAACATAATAACGTTAGTCCATAATGGGCTAAAAAACCGGAAATAATAAATACAATACGCTCGAATTTCAAAAATAAAAATACTTGTTTTTTTATTAATTTCTTCAAATTTATTAATAAAAACTAATGATTTTTCAGTAGAATTATTTTGTTATAAATAATAAAACAAATTTTAAAAAGAAATTATTAAAAGGTAAGTATATTTTTATTCAAATGTTATTTTTTTACACGACTGCCCCAAAAAAAGGAGTTTAGGTTTGTTGTGTGTATGTACGTTGTTTTCTACCACCATAACTTCTAAACCCCTGAACGGATTTAGATGACTGGGGTACCGTTAGAATCGTTTAATGAGTCTGAGTAACATAGGCTAGGTTAATTTTTAAAAAAACAATATGGCGGCCGTCAGACGCAATTTACATAACGCCCAATTTTTATTTGTATATTTTTTATAAATATATTCTAGTCAAAAAAAGTCAATTCATTTTCTTTTTAAGATGTAAATTAAAAAAATAATCATAAGAATATCAAAAAAGTATGCACGAAGTGTTCTTTTTTGTTTATGTATTTATTGACTCAAATAAAGTTATATTATTTTTATCTATAAACTAAATAATTAGTAAATTGAAATAATAAAATAATAATTGCAAAACAATGTTATTTTTTTTAACAAAATTCATCAAGTTATTTCTTTATATTTGTAGTTTTTCTTTTTTTCTCAGTATTACAAATTTTTTTTTACTTTGTAATCCTGCAGCATTATATGTTGTTTCACTGTCTTTTAAATTATAGTGTTCGCAAATTTGATCCAAACTGCATATAACACAAGATAATGTTGAAAAAAATAATTTTTCTTTATTATTTGAAGTCAATCTGATTTGCTGGACTTGATTTGTTTGAGGGACAGGTTTTAAATTTAATGGAATTACTTGATCCACTGCCAAAATATCTTCTTCTTTAATATCGAACAATTTTATACAAGTTTTTTTTCTTTTTAATAATGTCACAACATTTTCAGAACACAGTATAACTTCACCGCAGGCAACAGCTTTATCACATATTTCCTTCACACTTCCACCAATCGCATCTGCTGTGCTTTTGCTGTGACCAGCAATAGTAAAGTTCCAACTCGCATTTACAAATAAAAATTTTTGACAGAAATAATTAAATAAAAAAAAATTACTTTTATTACGGTATTGAGAAGATGGGCCATCACTTTGAAAATGAATATTTTCCACTTCGATTACTTTTTTCTTAATAAGCTGTATTATTGGCTGCAAATGTGCCCATATTGCTTGAGCATCATGCCGTAAGGAATCTGAGGTCGTACAAAATGATTGAACTAATAAATTATCATCTTTGCCCTTATAGTAAAAAGCTCCAGTTTGGAGAGTAATTTGGTTCTTGGAAGCTCCAAAATGTACGTTTTGGATCTCCTTATGGTATTTGCAATTATAATTTTGAGAAAAGTCTATCACGCAATAAACCGAATTAGTTTTTAAATTATTTTTTATTTCGTGTATAATTTTAAATTGATGCGATATTTTATAAACATGAATAAAAAATTTTCTAATACCATCGTTAAAAAAATTAACTAAATCTGAAATTGAACACATAATTTTTTTTATAAGTAATATTTACAGTATAATTTAAACCTTTTGCACCTGGGCGAGTTTGTTTTTCTGTAACCCAAGCATTATACCAGGTCATTTCATTTGAATCAATTTTTTTAACAATATTACCCTTGCAATTATTGCAGTCTCCATACATGCATTCCTTTCTGGTAATATCACAACACTTAGACTCAATGAAACTTTGAACATTTTTATCAGTTATAATTTCAAGTATCTTTAACCTGTCAAAAATGAACTTAAAATTACTGTGCTGTTTACACAAACATGTGTCACGAGCTGAAACTTTTGCCTTGCAAACCCAAAATGGTTTCAATAAATAAAAATATTTTCGTGAAACTTTATAATTAGTGGAATGAAGAAATTTTTTGTAAAGTTCATCAACAGTAGCAGTCAAAAATCGTTTTCTCATTCTTTTTTTTTTTTTTCACTATAACATCAGAAGATCCTGGGGCTGCAGAAGAGTTTTCATCCGATAAATAAAATTTAGTAATAATATTTTTCAAGTTTGACCACTTTATTTCATTTTTTGATGGTCCTGAATTGCTTGAACCAATCCATTTTTTTATATTATAATTTTTATTACACAAACTAAAACTTTTACTAGGAGCTCGAACAGAATTAGAATTATATAATGCATTAGCTACTAATTGCTTTTCTTTATTAAGTTTTAAATTTTTAGCATTTTCTTTGACATTGGCAACAAGTTTTTTACAATAATTAAGCTTACGCGCTTGAGCTTTAATTTTATTGTTTAAAAATTGTATTCGTTTCAAACTTTTACTGTATTTGTTTTTCCAATATTCTGTTTTTTTCTCTTGCTCTGATAATTCTTTACTTAACTTTATACATTTTTTTCTAAATTTTAATCCTCGACTATGTAATTTTGTTTTAAAATCTGATTTGTTTGTTTTTTCAATTAGTTTTTCTTCTGCAATATCTAATTTACATGATCTATTTGTAATACCAAAGCTGGTTTGTTCTTCAGAAATTTCTGTTCTAAAAAGATCAAAATGAAATAATAAAAAAATTATCGAATGTTTTTAAAATAATTTAATAAAAGGTTTAAATTATATGAATCGTAAATTTATTTCATTTAAAAAAAAATTAATTTAAGTTCGTATTAATACAAGAATCATTTACAAAATTCCCGGAGCTATTTACCTGAATGAATTCTGTTTCCAAATTAAGTATCTTTCACGTCTTTTTTCTTTTTCAAATGCTTGTTTTTTCTTCTTTACATCTCTTATAGCTTTTAAAACCAAAGCTTTGTCAATTTTAGATTTATCACAAATAATTGAATGTTCCATTTTTAATTCATTCACACATCACTAAATTTTTTAATCTTTCGAATATTCTTTACTCAAATTGTTAAGAACTAATAACACGAACGATTTATATTTTCAATAGGATTTGAACATTTGGTCACGAGAGCACCACTGCACTAAATGAATGAAAGCATACATTCAATGGGGTGTGCTACACACGAGACTAAAGGCCCCCATACACGATCAAATTGAATGTACATCAAAGTGCGGATGTACAACCAAAACTATCGATTGTGAGCCGGTCGGCCGATAAAAACTCGTTGCGCGCTTGGGTTTGATGAAAATCTGGATGTACATCCAATTTGACAGAATGGGGGCCTTCACGGTATACAGAAACAAGGTAGTGTAAAAGAGACTGAGAGCTCGAATATCGTAGAAAAAGCCGACGTCACCCGGCAAGTTAATACAGAAAACAACAACAACAATTTCGATTTTGTATGGGGAAGACTTGCCGAGTGACGTCAGCATTCAAATGACATTTCTCTTTTACATTATCTTGTTTCTGAATACCGTGGGGGCCTTAAGACGCACGGGTGAAACCGGTTTTATGGGAGAGAAACGAAGAAACACAGGGGAAAATAGCCTATTTTCCCCTTTCTCTTCTTCGTTTCTGTCCCATAAAACCGGTTTCACACGTCCGGCTTAGTCTCGTGTGTAGCACCCCCCAATCAACGAGTTGGTTAAGTAATGACAACTTTTCCGTAAAGAACAAACAAATTCATAATAATAACACAAACAAATAATATTTACAATGTTGTCTTCTTAGCGCAACTAAAGTAAATACTATAGGGAAAAAAATATAGAATATTTGGTCAAACAATATCAAGCTTTATGTAAAGGATATAAAGTATATTTACTTTTTAATTACATTAATTAAATTAATAAAAAAAAACAAGTATTTTTATTTTTGAAATTCGAGCGTATTGTATTTATTATTTCCGGTTTTTTAGCCCATTATGGACTAACGTTATTATGTTAATGTTTAAAAAGTAAAAATTTTTCTTTATTATTTGAAGTCAATCTGATTTGCTGGACTTGATTTGTTTGAGGGACAGGTTTTAAATTTAATGGAATTACTTGATCCACTGCCAAAATATCTTCTTCTTTAATATCGAACAATTTTATACAAGTTTTTTTTCTTTTTAATAATGTCACAACATTTTCAGAACACAGTATAACTTCACCGCAGGCAACAGCTTTATCACATATTTCCTTCACACTTCCACCAATCGCATCTGCTGTGCTTTTGCTGTGACCAGCAATAGTAAAGTTCCAACTCGCATTTACAAATAAAAATTTTTGACAGAAATAATTAAATAAAAAAAAATTACTTTTATTACGGTATTGAGAAGATGGGCCATCACTTTGAAAATGAATATTTTCCACTTCGATTACTTTTTTCTTAATAAGCTGTATTATTGGCTGCAAATGTGCCCATATTGCTTGAGCATCATGCCGTAAGGAATCTGAGGTCGTACAAAATGATTGAACTAATAAATTATCATCTTTGCCCTTATAGTAAAAAGCTCCAGTTTGGAGAGTAATTTGGTTCTTGGAAGCTCCAAAATGTACGTTTTGGATCTCCTTATGGTATTTGCAATTATAATTTTGAGAAAAGTCTATCACGCAATAAACCGAATTAGTTTTTAAATTATTTTTTATTTCGTGTATAATTTTAAATTGATGCGATATTTTATAAACATGAATAAAAAATTTTCTAATACCATCGTTAAAAAAATTAACTAAATCTGAAATTGAACACATAATTTTTTTTATAAGTAATATTTACAGTATAATTTAAACCTTTTGCACCTGGGCGAGTTTGTTTTTCTGTAACCCAAGCATTATACCAGGTCATTTCATTTGAATCAATTTTTTTAACAATATTACCCTTGCAATTATTGCAGTCTCCATACATGCATTCCTTTCTGGTAATATCACAACACTTAGACTCAATGAAACTTTGAACATTTTTATCAGTTATAATTTCAAGTATCTTTAACCTGTCAAAAATGAACTTAAAATTACTGTGCTGTTTACACAAACATGTGTCACGAGCTGAAACTTTTGCCTTGCAAACCCAAAATGGTTTCAATAAATAAAAATATTTTCGTGAAACTTTATAATTAGTGGAATGAAGAAATTTTTTGTAAAGTTCATCAACAGTAGCAGTCAAAAATCGTTTTCTCATTCTTTTTTTTTTCACTATAACATCAGAAGATCCTGGGGCTGCAGAAGAGTTTTCATCCGATAAATAAAATTTAGTAATAATATTTTTCAAGTTTGACCACTTTATTTCATTTTTTGATGGTCCTGAATTGCTTGAACCAATCCATTTTTTTATATTATAATTTTTATTACACAAACTAAAACTTTTACTAGGAGCTCGAACAGAATTAGAATTATATAATGCATTAGCTACTAATTGCTTTTCTTTATTAAGTTTTAAATTTTTAGCATTTTCTTTGACATTGGCAACAAGTTTTTTACAATAATTAAGCTTACGCGCTTGAGCTTTAATTTTATTGTTTAAAAATTGTATTCGTTTCAAACTTTTACTGTATTTGTTTTTCCAATATTCTGTTTTTTTCTCTTGCTCTGATAATTCTTTACTTAACTTTATACATTTTTTTCTAAATTTTAATCCTCGACTATGTAATTTTGTTTTAAAATCTGATTTGTTTGTTTTTTCAATTAGTTTTTCTTCTGCAATATCTAATTTACATGATCTATTTGTAATACCAAAGCTGGTTTGTTCTTCAGAAATTTCTGTTCTAAAAAGATCAAAATGAAATAATAAAAAAATTATCGAATGTTTTTAAAATAATTTAATAAAAGGTTTAAATTATATGAATCGTAAATTTATTTCATTTAAAAAAAAATTAATTTAAGTTCGTATTAATACAAGAATCATTTACAAAATTCCCGGAGCTATTTACCTGAATGAATTCTGTTTCCAAATTAAGTCACGTCTTTTTTCTTTTTCAAATGCTTGTTTTTTCTTCTTTACATCTCTTATAGCTTTTAAAACCAAAGCTTTGTCAATTTTAGATTTATCACAAATAATTGAATGTTCCATTTTTAATTCATTCACACATCACTAAATTTTTTAATCTTTCGAATATTCTTTACTCAAATTGTTAAGAACTAATAACACGAACGATTTATATTTTCAATAGGATTTGAACATTTGGTCACGAGAGCACCACTGCACTAAATGAATGAAAGCATACATTCAATGGGGTGTGCTACACACGAGACTAAAGGCCCCCATACACGATCAAATTGAATGTACATCAAAGTGCGGATGTACAACCAAAACTATCGATTGTGAGCCGGTCGGCCGATAAAAACTCGTTGCGCGCTTGGGTTTGATGAAAATCTGGATGTACATCCAATTTGACAGAATGGGGGCCTTCACGGTATACAGAAACAAGGTAGTGTAAAAGAGACTGAGAGCTCGAATATCGTAGAAAAAGCCGACGTCACCCGGCAAGTTAATACAGAAAACAACAACAACAATTTCGATTTTGTATGGGGAAGACTTGCCGAGTGACGTCAGCATTCAAATGACATTTCTCTTTTACATTATCTTGTTTCTGAATACCGTGGGGGCCTTAAGACGCACGGGTGAAACCGGTTTTATGGGAGAGAAACGAAGAAACACAGGGGAAAATAGCCTATTTTCCCCTTTCTCTTCTTCGTTTCTGTCCCATAAAACCGGTTTCACACGTCCGGCTTAGTCTCGTGTGTAGCACCCCCCAATCAACGAGTTGGTTAAGTAATGACAACTTTTCCGTAAAGAACAAACAAATTCATAATAATAACACAAACAAATAATATTTACAATGTTGTCTTCTTAGCGCAACTAAAGTAAATACTATAGGGAAAAAAATATAGAATATTTGGTCAAACAATATCAAGCTTTATGTAAAGGATATAAAGTATATTTACTTTTTAATTACATTAATTAAATTAATAAAAAAAAACAAGTATTTTTATTTTTGAAATTCGAGCGTATTGTATTTATTATTTCCGGTTTTTTAGCCCATTATGGACTAACGTTATTATGTTAATGTTTAAAAAGTAAAAATTTGTAAAAGACATTAAGTAATCACATAAAAAAAACAAATAAAAATGACAGATTTTTCAGTTTTTGTTTTTTAAATGAACTTTGAGATGTTATATCTCCGGTTCTACTACATCTAAGAAGCTTTAATTAGTCTCTTTTTTTTCTTTTTTTAATGCTAAAAAATATTTTATAAGTACACATTATATCAAGTTATGACGCAGAAAACCACCAAATATCTCCAATTCAAAAAAAACATCAAAAGCTCAAAAAAAATATTATTTCCTTAAAAAAAAGTATGTGCCAAACTTTTTTTTTGGACCATTTTTTTTTCTCACTTGTTACATGATAAAGGCCGGTATCCAGATCGAGTGAAATTTCACTTCCTATCTTAAATGCGTGTAAAAAAAGGTAATTGATATGGGAGTGAAATTTTTTTTCGTTAACGTTTCGCTTACTAGTATCCAGTTCGAGAGAAATTTTACAGGTTAAAAATTTGATGAACAGGTGTCGCTGTTTCAATATTTCGCAGCGAAATGACCACGAACCCTCACTTCACGACTGTCTGTCATGTTTGGCTTTTTAGTTGCTAGGCAACAACGATTATTTAAAAAAATTAAATTGAAAAAATCAAATTTAAACATGGAAAATATCGAAATTGTAGGTTTTTTTTCAATTCTATTCGTATATTTGTATTTTTCTCTTTTTATGAAGGAAGTTTTGAATTCAATTATTGAAAAAAATATTTACTAAGAAATTTGTATCCAAATAACATAGATTACACTTGTGAAATCGTGCCATTTTGAATGATAAATATCCTAGAGTGTCAGTTACATATAACATTTATCACAATGACATCTTGTTGTCATACTACCGAACTAATCCTATGCTAATGCAAAGTGAAATGACGAAAGTGAAAAGTAAGTGAAATTTCACTCGATCTGGATACTAGGCTTAAAGAACAAAAAAAAATTTTTTTCAAGTGCGTGCACCTATATTTCAATTTTGAAATTTTGAAGCCGTCTAAGGGCTGAATTTTCGTACATATCCTCATATATAATAATCCGACGAATCTCTTTAAATAGGGATATTTAAAACTATCACAGTTATAAACTTTATCAATTTCTTTACCTTTTCCAGGCTTACAAAAATATATATTTTTATTAAATGGAGCTAACTGCGTTAATAATACCAAAAGATCGGTGTCCTCGCCAAATATTTTTACAATTTTATCATCTTCTTGTAGCCCTACGGCAGTAGTAATTATAAGTCGATCGGCATCTTCGTCAGCAATTTTTGTTAAATAGTTGGTTCTATGTAACTCGGTGCGTAATAAAGATATGAATTTTAATTTATTTTTTTCATTTGAAAGAAATTTCTCTTTCGGATACAAAATTTTTGTTTTTAAATCAAACTCTATTTCGAGAGCGGCATGTTTCATTTACCTTCGTAAACGTTCTACTGATTTGGTACTTGCATCATCTGGGTAGCCGTCAAAAACGAAAACCGATGTTTCAGGAAAATGTTGCTGCGCATACTTAATATATAATAATAAAACTTCTTGCACTGTTTTGTTTGACGTCCAAACAACTCTGTGCAGAAAAAAACCACCATCGATAACGACTGCGGCAATCCCATTATTTAAAGATTTTTGAATTTCACAGAAGCTGCAATAAGCCCTAAATGCGACATGAATCAATCAAGTTTCTTGAAGCGTGTTTTTTATGAATCATAGAAGATAAACCCAGTAGAAGCGGTGATAAAAATGTTCGCGGACGAATATTTGATATTAAAATATGAGCGACTGTTGCAACTCGATTACTCCATTTTGCGCGCTGAGCCTCATTGGATTTTTTGTGTGATTTTATTAAAATATCTAAAAATCTTTTCAGCGTCTCCGGTATGTCTTCTTCTATGTCCTGTAAAAACTTACTAGGCGATTTATAGGAACTGTTATCATATTTTTTTGTGCGCACATCCTGCAAAATAATGCAACGATTTCCAGACGCTCTTCTTCTTTACTTTTGTTTTGCCTTCTTTTTTCAAAATTTTCTTCTAGAAGGCGATCTCGAGAGTCGCGAAAACATAACACAATATCATTTTTAATACGATAAAAAATAATTTCGTCTCCGAAGTGTTCCTCTAATTTTTGTTGTATACTTGCAATACGTGGAATCTCTCCTTCATACTGCTCCAAAATATCTTTTAAAGACATTTGTGAATCATCTGCATTGCTTAGAATGTAATTAATAAAAAATATCAGACAGTCAAACATATTTTCCGATATCGGACGGCCAGAAGATTTTAGCGGGTTGTAATTGTAAAAAGCAGACATACAGCTCGTGTGGTAACGGACGTCTTCAACATTTTTCTTAACGGCGATCGACAATCGTGTAATGTTTGGGTGTTGTGGACCAAGCTAGTGAACCAGCTTTTGCTTGTGGCGTCTAGTGCCGCCTTATTTAGTGTGTGGAATAAATACAATTGCTTTTAAATAATGCAACATTTATTCATACCAAAATACCTATTCCCGCAGGGCAAGTTATTGCCACTCTTACTCGGACTGAGTTCTGGGAATCAATGATTACTTATTCACAAAATCCTTACAACTATTTATACTACCTAATTCCCCTACTTATGTTACTTAGCTTAATAAATTTACTTTACATAATCTATTCCCCTATGGAATCCACTTGTAATGCAGTAGTCGTTATTTGTCTATTAGAACTGTCATAATTAACTTGTATTACAGTGTTTTCCATAGTGTGCTCTTATATACACTACATCCCTTCCCTTCAGGGACAAATTTTTTCTTCCTATTGAAGGAAAATTTTTATATTAATATTTAACTAACCTATTATTATGTATTTCTTTTAGTTTATTATTTTCTAGTCTAATTTTCGAATTTACATTATTTTTTTCTACCACTACATATGGTCTCCACCTTATAAATGACCTTGGTGATTAATGTTTTTTCTATTACCTATCTTAATCATTACTTTATCATTTACATTTATATTTACATTTATACATATCTACACTGATAAAAAAAAATTCTTGGCTTAAAGCACTTTTTCTTGAACCAAGCAACTCATGTTTTGGATATAACGAAAACAAAATTGTCTCGGGATAAGCAATACTCATAGTCTTGGTTTTATTGTCTTGGATGAAGACCAAAGTTGACTTGAAGTTAAAAAAATTACGAAACCGATGATATTATAATTGAAAAAAATTCAAGTTCTAAAATCGGTCTTAATAGTTTGTGATACATTTTTAGAGCGAGAAAGTCCGGTAAACGAAAAAAGTCCGATGAATTAAGAATTTAGTTTCTTGAGTAAAAAATTAAACAATCTTAGTTCGAGAAAGAAATATCTTGGTCGAAAAATATAAGTATTGAGCGAAGAAATACTTTTGCTTGGCTCAAGAATTTCCAGTGTCTTCCTCTGAGACAGCATTCTCATGTTAAGACTGAACAATTTTTCTACTCAAGACAACGAAACGAAGACTATTGAATTGCTGGAATCAAGACAATTTTTTTATCAGTGTAGGGTAGTTTTGTCATAATTTTCTTTTCTTTTTATTTTTGCTTTTTCTATTTAGAAATTTGAGCTTGTCGTAATATGAATTTTAGTTCTTTTGTATGTCTTTTGTATGTAGTGCAGCCAGACTCCCTTAGGGTTATCAGAACTTCATTGACTGTTATATTCCAAAGGAGCGGCGATAGGACTCTACCCTGCGGTGTGCCTCTTTCAACCAGTCTGACTTCTTCCGAGAGCCCCAGACTAGATTTTATAACCCTGCACTTCAGCAGCTGATCAATAAAGGACCTGGAGCACCCGTCGACACCCAGACGCTGGAGTGCCCCCGTAACCGCAGAAGATTCAACATTGTTGAAAGCACCTTCAATATCTAGGAAAGCAGCCAAAGTGAACTCCTTGAATTCAAGGGATTTTTCAATGACCGCTACCAGGGAATGGAGAGCAGTGTCTACCCAGGCCCGCCGCTAGCCGGTTCAGCGCCCGCGTGCAAAGCAGATAATGCCGCCCCCTCCCTTATCTTGTTTTTTTCTGACTGAGCTTGCGGGAAGGTGTTTTGGTTTGGTTACTTATAGAAGTGTTTAAAAAAACAACTTTTATAGTCAAACAATTTATTGTCAGGGATTACCCTGCACACTGTACGTCGGACTATCGCCCGGCAGAGGAAAAACTAACTAAAAAGAAAACGGAGCGCGCAGCATGAGTGAAAAAGCTGCGCTTTCAAATAACCAGAGCGAATAGGAAACTCGTTTTCTCCTTTGTTGGTTTTTCCTCTACATGGAACAACGGGGAATTCTCTTTAAGATTATCTTAACGAAGATCGATTGAAGGAGCATATTCCAAATTCTAAATCTGAAATTTGAATACGTTATTTATTGATATCTCATACATTCAATAAAAATTTTTAAAAAACATTGGACGTTTTGAATTCGAGTAATATTCAAAATTCAAGTAAAGATCGAGTAAAAATGATATCAAACGTGGGAATTTATTCCATATAAAAATGGATAGTCCTCAATAACTAGACGTCAAAATGCTTTAAAATTTTGTGAATAATAATTAGATTAGAATATCAATTTTTATTTACAGAATAAATTTAACTTCTATCTTGGAAATTTAATTTTATATTCTCTGTCCTTATAGTATACTATTTTCAGAGATCGATCCTTCTTAAGGGGAGCTGCTACATTGAAATTTCAAAAAAGATATAATTTTTATTATTTTTTTGTGGGAAAACTATAATATATGGAAACCTTAAATTTTTTATACAAATAAAACACAAAAAACAATATTCTAAAAAATTTGTAATTTTCCAAAATAATACATATTTTTTCCATTAGATGGCGTTTAAAAAAAAAGTTGCCTATTCAGCTTAGTCACGATATCTTTGTTTTCAGATGTATGAAAAAAACAAAAAAAGCATATTAAAGAAGACAATATTTTCTACAATCGGTACCAAAATAAAACGATTTGGTCAAAAAATAAAAATTTAGCAGCATATTTTTCAAAAAATGGTAAAACAGACTCCTTTAATCCCCCGCCAATGGGAGGAGGAATAACAAAATTCAAAAATGTTGGTATGTTTATTAGATATATAATTTAGGAACAAAACAAGACAAACTACGACAAGATCGGTTAAGTATAACTCGAAATATCTTGACTAAGCGGCAAAAATAGTCACTTTGAGAAAAACGGGTTTAAAGAAAAAAAAATTTTCACTTATATTTTGAAAATATGTTAAAATAAAACAAAACGTCTGCAATTCGCCAAAAAATACAAAAAATTTGGTGTTATTTTGGAAATTTTTATAGGTCGACTCACTTTTGACGCTCATTGTATAGAGCTATAACCCAAAAAACATATTTTTTTTTAAATTTCGGGTACGTATTATACACCTATGTATAAAGGAACATTTTTATGTAAAAAAAAAATCGACAAAAAAAAATTCCAATGTAGCAGCTCCCCTTAAGTGGTTTGAATTTGCACACGTTTTCGGTTTATCGGTTTATTTTTAAGAAGATCAATACATGGAATTGTTATGGCATTATAAAAATAACCTAGGTGCAAATGATGAAAATGAGTTCGATGACGAGATTGTTCTGTTTGTCGCCCCCCTGAAAGTGCCGCCCGCGTGCGGTGCACACTCTGCACGCCCGCTCCCAGCGGGCCTGTGTCTACCGATTTACCTTTCGTGTAGGCATGCTGCGAGAGAGAAAGCAGTTCTCTATCAATGCTTTGCTTAATATGAATCTCCACAAGTCTTTCGAGGATCTTGAGGAGAAAGGATGTGAGACATATAGGTCTCAAGTTCTTTGGATTGTGGTAGGAGATTTTACCCGCCTTCGGAATGAAAGCCACCTTCGCTACCCTCCAGGATGTTGGAATGTAGCTTAGGCGAAGGGAACTCCTGTAGATGGTTGCAAGCCAGTCCAGAATTAGGTCACTGACTTCCTGAATTTCAATAGGATAAATTCCGTCCGGTCCAGGTGTTTTATAAGGCTTAAAACCTTCTATGGCCCATAGGAGTAAATCCCTGTTTATCAGTCTGTCAATAGTACCTAAATTATATTCACTAATTGGGCTCCCAAAACCTGATTCTGCGGATACCGCGAGAGATGTCGAGCCCGGAAAGTGGGTATCGAGCAGAAGTTTCAATGACTCCTGACTACTTGTAGTCCATGTACCATCCGCTTGTTGCAGCAGTTCTTGGCACATCGGGCTTTTGGAGAGAACCTTTCTAAGTCTTGCAGTGTCCGAAAAACCTTCTATTGTCTCACAAAAGGTCTTCCAGGATTCCCTCTTTGACTTACGCAGTTCGTACTTGAACTCCCTAAGACATCTTTTATAGTTGTCCCAGTCTGAGTCCAAGTTAGACCGTTTGGCTTTGTTGAAGGCCTTTCTACTTTCAGACCTTAGTTTGAGAAGCTTACTGTTCCACCAAGGAGGTTTGGTTTTACCCCTGTATTTCTTAATGGGACAGGCTGCTTCCAATGCATTATTTAAGAGGTTGCTGAGATTCTTCACCTGATCTTCGAGATCTTCAGCGTTCCAGAGATGGGTGGGAACATCGTCGGGAAGTGATCTTTCCACCACTTGTCTATATACGGCCCAATTTGTGCTTCGGACATTCCTGTAACCAGGGGCCTTCTTCACAGTTGAGCACGTATTGACATTAAAAAGAATGACTGTGGTCAGAAAAGGAGTGTTCACAGGATATTCTCCAGTTTTCTACACAATTGAGCAGGTCTGAGGAAACAAGAGTAATGTCCAAGACTTCTTGTCTTACTCTTGTGACGAACGTAGGTTCATTTCCCCTGTTACACAGCAAGAGATTATGTTGGAGTAAAAGGTCAAAAAGCAACTCACCTCTTACATTTGTATCTGAGCTGCCCTAAATGGAGTTGTGAGCATTTGCATCACATCCAATAATGAGGCTGGCTCCGAGTTTAGCCGCTTCCTTTGCCGCATCAAAGAGACTGGAGCTGTCTATATTTCCCTCATATGGTAGGTAGGCAGATCCAATCCACATAGCCTTGCCGCCCTTTCTGCTGTCCAAGCAAGCCACCACCGTGTCAGCATTACTAAATTAAGACAACATAAAAGCATCAAGGTCATTATTAACAATTAAAGAGGTTCTAGGCTTACCTTCCCCATTTCTGGGATATAGCAACCTGTATTTCGGAGTCCTGATTCCGGATACAAGGCCCCGGACAATCCAAGGCTCCTGTACCAGGACGACATCTAAATCAGCCTTCGAAAGGCGTAAGCAGAGACTGGCGGATGCAGCCTTGCTGTGATGGAGATTAATCTGTGCTACTCTCAACATCGTGGTTGCGAGTAGCGGGATCAATCTCGATCACCGTTATGTCAGCCTCGTCTTCCTCCGGTGTGAGACTAATGTTATCATCTCCCATCGAAAGAAGTTGGGCAAAGTCCCCCAGTTCGTCCTCCGTCGTTGACGGCGAAGGAACACCAGAGATATTGATATCCTCTTCGGATAAGAGAGGAGGGTCTTTTGGACCCAGATTTAGTGGGTGAGTATCCTCAGACACCTTAGGATCAGCTACTTCCGTTCCTGTGTCGCCCGCAGTGCCAAGCACATTGGGTTCAGCTACTTGCGCAACTGTGTCACCCGCAGTGCTACATAGGTACGTTGGGTTCAGAAACTTCCATACCCATGTTTCCCGCAGTGCCCGAGGGCTCACCTTCTGCAGCCGCAGGTGGAGCAGTTGAAACCACTCCACTCTGCTTGAAGGGCAAATAATCTTTTTTAAAAGGCCTCAGAGTTATGGTGGAGAGCCCGTAACTTATGACGCCATCAGATTCCGCCAAAGGTCCTAGCGACTCCTTGCTAATTACGAGTGTAACCGCTCGGCCGTCACCTTTCGGATCCTCCAGTTTCGTAATCCTCCACGATGACGTCTGTAGCTGTGGGTTACTCAACCGAATGATATCCAGAATAGCCTGAGGCTCGGCTGGTTCCGCTGGGATCCAGGAACGCGCTCTCGGTCGACTCGGGATATCCTCCCTCATAACGACCTTGAGTTTGGCGCCTGGCCATGCTTCCGCGATTCTGGATATGGCAAGTTTATCGAGATCGACGGATCTCTGATCTGCACATGCGATAAGCTTCACGCGGCCCTGATGCCATCCGCCATCGCGACAGTGAGGAGCAGTGCCAGGATGCTCCTGAAGAATTGGGAGGAAAATCGTCGCGAGCCTGACCTCAATTTTCCTCCATTTATCAGGCAGAATGGTGCCATCTGGATCGCTCTCGTCGATAACGGCGATCACGATTTGACCTTTTAGCACTTGGCTATAGGTCTTAGTAGTAGGAGAAAGTAAAATATTACTTTTCCTACTACGCTTAGCCTCAGGGTAATTGGGTTCTTCAAGGGACCTCAGACACTTTGGTGCTGGGTTGCCAGTTTGCGAAGTATGCTCGCTGACAACCTGCGTCGCCCACCTTATTGAAGCCAGTTGCTTCTCGGTGATATCACCCTTCGCAACTCCCTTGAATCGAGCAAGGACTCTTTGGGCGGTGCGTTGTTCTTGGTACTTCACCCTTGATGGCGGAGCGCCTTTAGAGCCGGAAGGCATAACATTTTTGTTAGCCTCCTCAGAGGCACTGGGTAACTGCACGGGTGCAGTTGAGGGGCCTGCTTCTGTCGAAGCAACTGGCTTAGAGGGATTGGGGAGCTTCGGATTAGAGTCTAAAGCTCTCTTTTCCACGGGTGCAGTTGAAGGGCCTGCTTCTGTCGAAGCAACACGCTTAGAGGGATTGGGGAGCTTCGGATTAGAGTCTAAAGCTCCCCTTTCCACGGGTGCAGTTGAGGGGCCTGCTTCTGTCGAAGCAACTGGCTTAGAGGGACTGGGGAGCTTAGAGGGATTGGGGAGGGGAGGATTGGGGATTAGAGTCTAAAGCTCCCTTTTTCCCTTTACCAACCTTACTGCCTTTAAAGACAGTAGTTTTGGTTTTATGAGCCTCCACATTGGAAGTAACTAGTTTTTTATTTTTGTTTTTTTCCATGAAAGGTCCCACAATTGGTTAATGTTTGTGGAACAGTTTAAGGCGGTTATTATGAATTTTGATAATTTTATTATTTTTTATTATGGTGGACGTTGTAAGTCCGTCAACCGTCAATACTTCGTACGGACCAATCCAAACGGGAGAAAATTTATTTTTCCTTGTAGGTTTTTTTAACGAGGACTTTTTGCCCTGCTTTGAATACTACTGGGTTGGCAATCTTGTCATAAGTTTTCTTGGACAACTGCTTTTATTGTCCGAGGTTTTTCCTGGCGAATTCATGTGCCTTTTGTATTTGGAATTTCAGCTGGAAGGGATAGTGTTCCGCGTTGTATACAGGTGCAGGTTTTCTTTGGAGATTCGTGGGCATTTCAAAGGTAAACCCGTACAGACAGTTTAATGGGGATAGCTTGGTAGACGCATGCGGCGTATTGTTGTGGACGTGCATGGCCTGTTTCAACCATTGGTCCCAATTTGCTTCATCATTGTTCACGAAACTCCGTAAATATTCGGCTAAAGGGCGATGACTACGTTCCAGCGAACCATTTGCTTGAGGATGGTAGGCGGTTATGTGCATTTTCTTGATACCCAACAGATTGCATGCTTCCGTGAATATTTTTGATGTGAAGTTTGTGCCGTTGTCCGTCACACGAACTTTAGGTATCCTGAATCTGGGATGATCTCGTCATAGAATGCTTTTGCCACAGTAGACATGTAGCCATGTACTTAGTAAGGTCGTCCTGGAATGTCAGGATATACCTGTTCCCTGAATATGTTAGTGGAAGAATTCCCACCATGTCCATGTATACCTTGTCGAATGGTAACGAGGGTGTGTCCGTCAAAACCATCGGCATTTTAGTGGCCTTGGACGCTTTATTGATCTGGCACTTGGGACAGTTTTTAATGTATTCATTAATGTCCTTTTGCATATTCTTCCAGCGGAATTGTTGCTTTATTCGCCAATAAATTTTCTTCATTCCTTGGTGTCCTCCAAGTGCTGAATCGTGAAATTTTTTTAAGACGATTTGTATTTCGCTAGGGTCAGTCAGTACTTCATATTTATTTTGCGGTGTGGTCTTAGGATTTTGGGTTGCTTTGTCTTGTGTTTCCCTTTTATTACTTGCCTTACCCGCCTTAACTTGACTCCTAGTGCGAACAGTAGTTATTGTTTTCTCAGCTTGCGTAATTCTACTTAAAGCATCGGCGTTCACGTTATATTTACCTGGTTTATATTCGATCTTGTAGTCATACTCCGATAGTTTATGGTGAAATCGTATCAGTCTTGATGTCGGGTCTTTTACGTCGAACACTCTTTTCAATGGCCTATGATCAGTATATACCGTAAATGGACGTCCTAGTAGATATGTTCTAAAGTTTTTAGTTGCCCATACTATGGCCAGCAACTCCTCTATAGTAGAATACCGTCTTTCAGCTTCGTTCAAGGTACAGCTTGCGAATGCGACTGGCTTGTCTTCCCCCACTTTGCCTTGAGACAATACTGCACCAAGTGCATTATGGCTCGCATCGGTAGTAAGAATAAAGGGTTGCCTAAAATCTGGATATATAAGCACAGGTGGCGTTGTTATTGCCTTTCTGAAACGAAACAAAAGCCACTTCACATTCAGGGGTCCAGTTGAATGGTACTCTTTTCTTAATAGTTGATTGATAGGTGCCGCTATCTCGGCCATATTTTTAATAAATTTTCGGTAGTAATTAACAAAACCTAAAAATGATTGCACCTGCTTCACATTGGTTGGTACCGTGTGTTCCGTGACACAACTAGTTTTGGCAGGGTCGGGCTGTGCGCCCACTTCAGAGCATTTGTGTCCTAGATATACCACTTCACGTCTTAAAAAGTTGCATTTTTCTGTGTTTAATTTTAAATTATACTTTCGTAGTTGTGAAAATACTCTGCCTAATTTTTCGTTGTGTTCTCGAAGGCTTTTGCCGTAGATGACGATGTCATCCAAGTAAACGAAACAATCAATGCCCGTAGGCCCGTTAGTATGTGATTCATTCTTCTTTGAAACGTTGCGGGAGCCCCTGTTAGCCCAAATGGCATCCTGTTAAATTCATAGTGTCCTAGCGCCGTGCTGAAAGCCGTTTTGGGCCTATCGACCGGGTCTATTAGGACCTGGGGGCCTACTATGTATTCGGATCTGAAAGTAGATTAATATGAATTCGGAAATTTCGTACTATGTATTCTGATTTTCCAAACGCACCTCATCCGAAAATCCAATGACATTTATATTCGGAATTAATTTTGCTGGGGGCCTACTATGAAATGGGATTTCCTTAGAAAAAATCCGAAAACTATTGATTCAGTCTTCGGAATGCAATTTGGTATCGGAAAGAAGAACTTTCGAGCATTACGGAAGTACTTTCTTAATTTTAATTAAAAGTTAAAGTTGTTAAATACTACGAAATTCAATAATAAATAATTATTTAACGTTTAACATTGTAACTTTAGGCCTAAAAAGATAAATAAAAGAAAGTGAGCACTAAACAAGAACGATTTGGAAATGCTCGAATATTCATTTTACAATCATAAACTGGAAATTTTCCAGCGGGATTCCCAAAAGTTTTTAAAGCCAACTGGCCGGTCACTCAAGTTACCACGTTGCCTAAGTAAAGTTTGTTCGTGAGATAAATCTGCATAAAAATGCCCTATGTGGTCGGCGTCATCATCTTGAACTTAAGTTATGGAGGGTCAAAGGTCACGAGAATCAGTTTTTCTCAAATAACATTTATTCGATGAAATATTTTTTTGGGATAAATGTTAAGTACCATTGTTAGGCATCCATTAGACGATAGGTTCTGCAGTCAGTTTTGCAACAGTTTTTCCTTTGACTGACGGAAAACCTACTGTCTAAGGTGATGACTGATGTAATTATCTGTATATGGTGATTTCCATCAATTATGACTGATGCAATTGATTGACGCTTGCATGAACCTGTAATGGGCACCTTACTCCAACGATCTAGCAATAATTGACGCACTTGAGGAAAACATCCGTCGTGCTATTCGTGAAATAATGCCACAAACAAAATTTGGTGAACAGAATGGCTCACTACCGAGCCAGCCGTCGCAGCTATTTGAGTGAAATTGTTTTACATAAATAATCGGAAGATGTATTTCGTCAATAAAGTAACATTCATTGAAAAATATTGAACGATGTAGCTTTAATAACAATTTCAAAAGGAAACTAACAGATGGCCCACCTTTTATATGCACCGAAGAAGGCTTAAACTGTTGAAATCTACATGGGCTTGTAATCTAATAACGTCTGAGATCTCATAACGCTGCCACAAGCGTACGCAACAAACACATGCACTCGTATACAATAGTTGCGTTTGGGTTGCTCCGGGCTCCGCAGCTATTGCTGTTTTACTTAAATTTTGTGTAGGACATTTTTATGCAGATTTGTCCCACGAACAAATTTTACTTAGCCAAAATTTACGTAAAACCCATATATTATAATTTGAGAAAAATGCTTTTCGTGACCTTTGACTCTGCGTAACTTAAGTCTCAAACAGAACCAATCCGTTCCGTCCGCTCCTAGTCCAATCAAATTAGTCGAAAAAGAGGATGAAATTGCATTTTAGAGGTACAGAATTTTTTTTTGGCATTTGTTCGGGTACATCTGACAATGATAAAACCAAGTTTGTGGGGTCGCAGTGGCTTGGGAAAAGCCGCCATCGAAAAAGAGGGAGAGCTTATTTATATTAAATAGCTCGTTTGCATGCAATGATAGCTGAGAATGATTAAGGGAAAAGTTGTGGAGAATAAAATTATCTAAAAAATAAGCCCTCAACGAGCTCTGTAAGTTGGTTTGGCTCAAAGTTATGGCCGGTCAAAGTTCAACCATGATCGTGTGGTGAGTGTTGAATGCAGTTTTTTGCAATTAACTCGCCAAATGTTATTTTTTTGGCTTAATGCCCATTAACAAATTTAAAGTCCTAGTAATTACCTTTAGAATGAGCCCTTAATCGTCGTTATAGCTTATGTAGTTTGCGAGCAATCCAACGCCAAAGTTCGCACTGGACGTGCCTGAAATAACTGATAACTCCATTTTTTGGAATATTTCGTTAACGGTTGCTCATATGAAAAAGTAGTAAATGGTAGGAATACTGGCAATGAAAATATCTTTCCAACGAGGTATTGGTCGAAACTCTATGTCGTTTTATTTCCGCGATACAGCGGGTCAAAGGTCAACGTAGAGGTTTATGAATTTTTAGCTATTTAACAACTGAAAATGATAATTATGGGAAATAGTAGCTGAGAATCACCAGTTTTCACATTCTAAAAATAAATTTTTTGACGAGAAACTATAATTATCAATCAGTAAAACTTTCTGACGAAAGAAAGAATAACAATCGAAGGTTTAAGAGCCAAGATACTTTTCCGAAATAGTGTGGGTTGAGTTTAGTTGACTTGGGTTGAATTTGGTTGAGTTTAGTTGAGTTTGGTTGAGTTTAGTTGAGTTTGGTTGAGTTTAGTTGAGTTCAGTCGAGCTTGGTTGAGTTTAGGTGAGTTTAGTTGCTAAGAGTTAGAATAATAGTTAAGTTTAGTTGAGTTGGGTTGAGTTTAGTTGCTAGAAGTTAGGTTGAGTTTCATGTAAGGCTATGGCCATTATTGTTAATAGGTTTTTTTTATAAACAAGTCACGTTCATAACATTCTCTTGTACATTGATTTACTGAAAAAAATTCAAGGTCAGAATGTCAAAACTGATGATTCTCAGTTAATATTTCCCATAATTATAATTTTCCAAAGTTGTTAAATAGCTAAAAATTCGTAAACCTCTCGGTTGACCTTTGACCCGCTGTATCGCGGACATAAAACGACATAGAGTTTCGACCAATACCTCGTTGGAAAGATATTTTCATTGCCAGTATTCCTGCCATTTACTACTATTTAACCGACTTCAAAAAAGGAGGAGGTTATCAATTCGACGCGTAGGTATGTTTTGGTCCTGTTCACGCATAACTTTGTAACGCAATGACTTTTTTGCTTTTTTTCATTTTTGTTTGAAAGGGTAGTTTCCCACGGTGGTCCCGTACAATTTTTTTTAAATTCTGATAAAGGAGTTCGAAGGTAGGCGTAAAAAACTGGTAAAATTAGTACACCTTGAACGGATAGAAGTATTTTCAAAGGCAGCGAACAAATTACTTTATTGTTGCGTGCTCGAGAAGAGGCCGGTGGATGAATCGGCAAAGGCGTTGACCTGCAAATAAAAATTGCGGGTTCAAACCCCGGAGGGTAGTTCGACTTTTTTTCTTTTTTTCTCTTTCTAAAATCCATTCTGATTGGATTAATGTTGTAAAGAATTACAAACTCTTCGGTGAGCAATTTCATGCATACTCTACTCATGCAGACTGTAGAGAGTATTCCTTTGGAATGAAATTCTATTTAAAGCAGTTTCTGAAAAGCTTTATTTACGTATTTAGCCATCTTGTTGTAACAATCTCCCGTAGCACAACGACTGAGAGGCTTGCCTCTCGTCCTGGAGGTTGCGAGTTCGATTCTTTGACCTGGAGCAATTCTTTTTTCAATCGACACAATAAATATTTCTTTTTAATTTCCTTTGGGGAATTTTGTTTCATATTAAATAAGTTTTTTTTTAAATTGCTCCGAAAATACGCAAATAGATTACTGCAAAAACTATTTAGCTACTGCCTCAATTCTTTTCGACGGCGCGCGGCTGATTGTCATACTTCTCGTAATAAATAATTTTTTTTATATGGCCCCCGAAAAAAATTAACCGACTAAAAAGTACGAAATAAAATAAATTTTTAAAAACCGACTTCAGAAAAACCAAAAATAATGCACAAAAAACCAAAAATAATGCACAAAAAAGGATAAAATAATTGTTTGAAATTATTTACAACATTAATCCAATCAGAATGGATTTAATAAGAAGAATCACTTTTGAAGACGGTGCCAACACCTGTTTTCGGGGTGATGTATTAAGGGCATAAGGCTAACAAAGAAATGAATACAATTTTCGCAGCAATAGTTAATGCAATGAAAGTCAACTACTACCTGGCACCGTCTTCAAAAGTGATTCTTCTTATTAAATCCATTCTGATTGGATTAATGTTGTAAAGAATTTCAAACAATTATTTTATCCTTTTTTGGGCATTATTTTTGGTTTTTTGTGCATTATTTTTGGTTTTTCTGAAGTCGGTTTTTCATATGAGCAACCGTTAACGAAATATTCCAAAAAAATGGAGTTATCAATTATTTCAGGCACGTCCAGTGCGAACTTTGGCGTTGGGTTGCTCGCAAACTACATAAGCTATAACGACGATTAACACATGCACTCGTATACAATAGTTGCGTTTGGGTTGCTCCGGGCTCCGCAGCTATTGCTGTTTTACTTAAATTTTGTGTAGGACATTTTTATGCAGATTTGTCCCACGAACAAATTTTACTTAGCCAAAATTTACGTAAAACCCATATATTATAATTTGAGAAAAATGCTTTTCGTGACCTTTGACTCTGCGTAACTTAAGTCTCAAACAGAACCAATCCGTTCCGTCCGCTCCTAGTCCAATCAAATTAGTCGAAAAAGAGGATGAAATTGCATTTTAGAGGTACAGAATTTTTTTTTGGCATTTGTTCGGGTACATCTGACAATGATAAAACCAAGTTTGTGGGGTCGCAGTGGCTTGGGAAAAGCCGCCATCGAAAAAGAGGGAGAGCTTATTTATATTAAATAGCTCGTTTGCATGCAATGATAGCTGAGAATGATTAAGGGAAAAGTTGTGGAGAATAAAATTATCTAAAAAATAAGCCCTCAACGAGCTCTGTAAGTTGGTTTGGCTCAAAGTTATGGCCGGTCAAAGTTCAACCATGATCGTGTGGTGAGTGTTGAATGCAGTTTTTTGCAATTAACTCGCCAAATGTTATTTTTTTGGCTTAATGCCCATTAACAAATTTAAAGTCCTAGTAATTACCTTTAGAATGAGCCCTTAATCGTCGTTATAGCTTATGTAGTTTGCGAGCAATCCAACGCCAAAGTTCGCACTGGACGTGCCTGAAATAACTGATAACTCCATTTTTTGGAATATTTCGTTAACGGTTGCTCATATGAAAAAGTAGTAAATGGTAGGAATACTGGCAATGAAAATATCTTTCCAACGAGGTATTGGTCGAAACTCTATGTCGTTTTATTTCCGCGATACAGCGGGTCAAAGGTCAACGTAGAGGTTTATGAATTTTTAGCTATTTAACAACTGAAAATGATAATTATGGGAAATAGTAGCTGAGAATCACCAGTTTTCACATTCTAAAAATAAATTTTTTGACGAGAAACTATAATTATCAATCAGTAAAACTTTCTGACGAAAGAAAGAATAACAATCGAAGGTTTAAGAGCCAAGATACTTTTCCGAAATAGTGTGGGTTGAGTTTAGTTGACTTGGGTTGAATTTGGTTGAGTTTAGTTGAGTTTGGTTGAGTTTAGTTGAGTTTGGTTGAGTTTAGTTGAGTTCAGTCGAGCTTGGTTGAGTTTAGGTGAGTTTAGTTGCTAAGAGTTAGAATAATAGTTAAGTTTAGTTGAGTTGGGTTGAGTTTAGTTGCTAGAAGTTAGGTTGAGTTTCATGTAAGGCTATGGCCATTATTGTTAATAGGTTTTTTTTATAAACAAGTCACGTTCATAACATTCTCTTGTACATTGATTTACTGAAAAAAATTCAAGGTCAGAATGTCAAAACTGATGATTCTCAGTTAATATTTCCCATAATTATAATTTTCCAAAGTTGTTAAATAGCTAAAAATTCGTAAACCTCTCGGTTGACCTTTGACCCGCTGTATCGCGGACATAAAACGACATAGAGTTTCGACCAATACCTCGTTGGAAAGATATTTTCATTGCCAGTATTCCTGCCATTTACTACTATTTAACCGACTTCAAAAAAGGAGGAGGTTATCAATTCGACGCGTAGGTATGTTTTGGTCCTGTTCACGCATAACTTTGTAACGCAATGACTTTTTTGCTTTTTTTCATTTTTGTTTGAAAGGGTAGTTTCCCACGGTGGTCCCGTACAATTTTTTTTAAATTCTGATAAAGGAGTTCGAAGGTAGGCGTAAAAAACTGGTAAAATTAGTACACCTTGAACGGATAGAAGTATTTTCAAAGGCAGCGAACAAATTACTTTATTGTTGCGTGCTCGAGAAGAGGCCGGTGGATGAATCGGCAAAGGCGTTGACCTGCAAATAAAAATTGCGGGTTCAAACCCCGGAGGGTAGTTCGACTTTTTTTCTTTTTTTCTCTTTCTAAAATCCATTCTGATTGGATTAATGTTGTAAAGAATTACAAACTCTTCGGTGAGCAATTTCATGCATACTCTACTCATGCAGACTGTAGAGAGTATTCCTTTGGAATGAAATTCTATTTAAAGCAGTTTCTGAAAAGCTTTATTTACGTATTTAGCCATCTTGTTGTAACAATCTCCCGTAGCACAACGACTGAGAGGCTTGCCTCTCGTCCTGGAGGTTGCGAGTTCGATTCTTTGACCTGGAGCAATTCTTTTTTCAATCGACACAATAAATATTTCTTTTTAATTTCCTTTGGGGAATTTTGTTTCATATTAAATAAGTTTTTTTTTAAATTGCTCCGAAAATACGCAAATAGATTACTGCAAAAACTATTTAGCTACTGCCTCAATTCTTTTCGACGGCGCGCGGCTGATTGTCATACTTCTCGTAATAAATAATTTTTTTTATATGGCCCCCGAAAAAAATTAACCGACTAAAAAGTACGAAATAAAATAAATTTTTAAAAACCGACTTCAGAAAAACCAAAAATAATGCACAAAAAACCAAAAATAATGCACAAAAAAGGATAAAATAATTGTTTGAAATTATTTACAACATTAATCCAATCAGAATGGATTTAATAAGAAGAATCACTTTTGAAGACGGTGCCAACACCTGTTTTCGGGGTGATGTATTAAGGGCATAAGGCTAACAAAGAAATGAATACAATTTTCGCAGCAATAGTTAATGCAATGAAAGTCAACTACTACCTGGCACCGTCTTCAAAAGTGATTCTTCTTATTAAATCCATTCTGATTGGATTAATGTTGTAAAGAATTTCAAACAATTATTTTATCCTTTTTTGGGCATTATTTTTGGTTTTTTGTGCATTATTTTTGGTTTTTCTGAAGTCGGTTTTTCATATGAGCAACCGTTAACGAAATATTCCAAAAAAATGGAGTTATCAATTATTTCAGGCACGTCCAGTGCGAACTTTGGCGTTGGGTTGCTCGCAAACTACATAAGCTATAACGACGATTAAGGGCCCTTTCTAAAGGTAATTACTAGGACTTTAAATTTGTTAATGGGCATTAAGCCAAAAAAATTAACATTTGGCGAGTTAATTGCAAAAAACTGCATTCAACACTCACCACACGATCAACCCATTCCGAGGGTGTTGTAAAGAAAAAGGTAATCCCCCATTTTGTGTTGGCCGCCATTCTGAATTTGGAATGACGCCACAGAGGTAATAGTATTGTACTTGTCATACCCTTTCATTTGATACCCAGGTGGGGGTCGAGGAGCAAAATTGCAAAATTCGGCCGCCATCTTGGAACCGCCATCTTGATTTTTTTACAAAATGGTCAGATTGCATTGTCACGCGAACTATACATATATGCAAAATTTCAAGTTGATCGGTTATATGGAAGTGGGTCAAAATCAAGTTGCAAGTTTTGTCTACATACATACATACATACATACAGGTGAACAGGTGCAATTTCCGGTTTGTTCAGAAAAAAAATGGGCCATTTTTTACAAATAATTTTTGGAAGCGAATGCAAAAAACCGCATTCCGATCCGTCCGCGCCCAACCAATTAGGAACTTTTTTGCTTCATTGCCTCGACTAGTAAGGGGATTCCACACAACGGATGCGTACGGTGAGAACGAACAAGAGACATGTAAAGGACTTTTAACGTAAACGAATCTCGGAAATCAGTAGAATTTCGTTTTAGAAAACCAAGCATTTTAAAGGCTTTTGAGCATACCATATCAACATGGCAAGATGAACTAAACCTATGATCAAGATTGACATCAAGATCACAGATAGTATCAGGGGAGTCAATGATCACACCATTAATATTATAAAAATGAGAGAACGGAACAATAAGTCGATAAAAAGAAAATGCTTTACATTTAAGGGGATTTAACTCCAACCTATTAGCTTTGCACCAGCAAGAAAAGATGTCATGTTCTTTCTGAAGAATACTACAGTCAGATAATGAAGAAATTGAAGTAAAAATCTTCATATCATCCGCAAATAATAGCGCATTGGCACGCGAAAATATACTACAAACATCATTAATAAAAATAATGAATAATAACGGTCATCTTGGTTGTGGAACACCTGATTTAACTAAAAATATTTTAGACATACATGTATCAATTAGAACACACTGCTTACGACCAATAAGATAAGAACTTATCCAATTAAGAAGCGAAGCATGAAAACCAATTGCACGTAATTTCATTATTAATAGTGCAATATCGACACGGTCAAAGGCTTTGACGAAATCCGCATAGATAACATCAACTTGCTTACCTCGTTCCACAGCATTAATCGTGTAGTTCTTAAAGACTACCAGGTTAGTGGTAGTAGACTTCCCTTTCATAAAACCATGCTGTTCATCACATATACTATTGCTCACAATAAATTCTAGTCTGTCTTTAACCAGACTTTCGAAACATTTAAGAACAGGTAATAACTTCGCAATACCTCTATAATTATTAATTTTGTTACGACAACCCGATTTATAAAGCGGTTTTATATACGAAAATTTCCAAGAATCAAGGAATAAACCAGACTTCAAGGACAGATTAAAGACTTTGGTAAGAACATAGGAGAGGCTAGAGTAACATTTCTTTAATAATAAGTTACACATCAAGTCAGGACCATGAAAAAGGTCACCATTTAATTCCTTAAGACACAATTCAACTTCACGCTGCTCTAACTGAATAAGACCAAGATCGACAATTGAATCTAAACCAATGCAATCAGAGCAAGGACCACTATTATGATTGGACATATAGACAGATTCAAAATAATCAGCAAAAAGATCACAGCTCTCTTGCAAACTATTAGAATGTAGACTATTGAACTCCATGCACACAGGCATACTGGACGAAACACGTTTAGATTTGATGTAAGTCCAGAACGCCCTGCAATCATTTTTTATATTATTCTCAATAGTTGAGATATATTGATTATATAAAAATCTATGAAAGAATTGGTATTCTTTATGAAGCCTTTTGAATTTGGTTAAATTGCAATCATTGCAATGAAGCCTTAAACTTTTGTGAGCTTTATTTTTAGCATTTTTAAGCCTCAACAAACCTTTATTGAACCAATGCGGATGATTAGAAGACAAACGAACAACAATTGGAATGAAACGCTTAACACCAACATCAACCAAGTCGAGGAACCTCGAATAGTAATTATCTAGATTAGAAGAAAAGCATTCAAGTTCCCTGTCCCAGTTCACAGACTGCAAATAATTATTCAGTCCATTATAATCACCTTTAATAAAATTATATTTAGATGAACTAACATTAATTGCAATTGAAGCAAATTTATAGGTGCAGATATCAAGTACAAAAGGTTTATGAAAAATATCAACCTTACCTAAAGGCTGAAACGCAATAAAAGCTAAATCTAAAATCCTGCCAATACAATTATAAAACCTGTTAACCTGATTTAAATTCAAAGATAAAGCAGTATCAATAATTAGACATTCGCTTCGAGATGTCAAGTTCAGCGGTGAAAGATTATTATCATCGTCACAGTGAGACCAGTTAATGTCGGGAAGATTAAAATCTCCTAAAATGCATATATATTCATCAGGTGGGACATCTGTAAACAGGGCGTTGAAATTTCTTGCATGTGCCTCGTAAATCACAACAGAAGATACTGGAGGAATATAGCTAACACAAATTTTTAAACTTCCCAGTCCCGGAATTAAAACACAAATAGCAAGTTGTTCAATTTCAGCATCCTCAACTTCAAGTGCTAGCAATCTGGAACGAAAATCAGCCTTAACTGCAATAAGAACACCACCTCCACGTGATCGTCCAGTTGAAATAGGGCAGCGGTCCTTTCTATAAACAATGAATTTAGTCTCATAAAAAACTCGGAAGTTAAGTGGCCGGATGTAAGCCATGTTTCCGTCAGAACAATAATATTAAAATCATTTGATATAGCATTTAAATAAATATCACAAACTTACGGACTACAACTCCAACGGGCCACAATTCTGGATTTAAAGTTTTGTGAAAGACATGCTCGGGAACACCCAACTTGAACGTAGTAAACCTCAGCGCAGTATGATCTACATCCGCCTTAACTAGACGTTTACATCTAAATCTAGCACTATCAATATTTAAAGCTTTAGATATATAGTTCAGCATGTTATCTTCGGTCGTCAATGGATGCAACCTGGATAAATGAAGCCACTTTATTTCCACAATGGCAGAAATGTCTTTGCAATCCAGCGCTGTGCCAACAACACGAATTTGGTTACGCTTCTTACGGTGCACCTCCATCCAACCAGTACCTGTAGCCGTGACATTAGCACCAGAATTATTATCAGAATCGTGAACAATGCCAGTGTTATGAGTCCCAATAGCAATGTCGTTAGTAGACACACCAACAACGTCATTAGCAGAAATATTAGAAACAGCATTAGCACCAGCTATATGTGATACAGCAGCAACCTCGCTAGTAGACACCAACAGCGCCATTAGCAGAAACATTATTAGAAACAGCAGCAACTTTCCTAATAGCAGAATCATCATCCAAACAAATAGCATCGACGACGTCAGGCACTGCATCAGCAACCGTAGCGGCAGGCAATCCGCTTCCACTACTCCTAACAGTAGCTACAGTTCCTTTAACAAATGCGTTGGTCGTTGTCTCAATTGAAACGACCGCAGCTCGACAGCCGGAGCCAGAGGCGAGAGAATCAGATTTGAGTATTGAAGATGATTTCTTCTTCGATGACGAAGCCGTTGGGGGTTTTTTAGAAATAGCAGACACAGCGGTTCTCGATGATGCACTCTCCAGCAAGGAACCCGGTATTGACTTTGCCGAGGAAACAGAAAGTGATCTGCGGTTATTGTGAGCCTTAACAGTAGAAGCACCATCACTGCGTTTAATAAACTGTAGGAATTCCTCCTTCAAGCAAGTAATATCAGTGGCCAATTCCTCGATTTTCAAGAGCAATCCACTGATAGGCAAATTATTACATTTAGTACATTTCCAAAACAATGAATCATGCGAGTCAATAAGCTTAATAATGTCCTCGTCGAGCCGAGAGCAGCGTCTATGAAACGATTTCCCGCACAGAAAACATGCAATATTTCTTTTTTCGAACAACTCTTCATTACATTTGCCGCAAATATTGGCGACAACCTTATTATCACTCATAATGAATTCAGAGAAAAGCACTTAGCAATCAGTTAAACCATGAACGAACGCTAGGAGCAGTTAAAAACACGTCTTACCCGACCAACGATCAAGTGCGATATAGACGATCGTACGGTTGATGATGTCACTAATGAGGGTCACGAAGTTAACAACATAATGGAGTCAATTGATTTGTTGGAATGTGGGGCAAATGAAAATTCTATTTCTGTCGAAGAAACTTCTTTGAGGTATTTTGTAGGTTTCATAATTTTCAAAAAAGGAAAAGTGCGATAAGATTATAAGAAACCCAAATGAAACTGTTAAGTATATTCAAAACCTTCGGAAAGTTTTATTTATTTTAAAAATTATTCAAAAAGTACCGACTTTGTTGCACTTAAAAATCCTACAGATTATTTTTTTAATATTTGTAAAATCTTTGTAAAAATCATCACTAAATTTGTTCAGAATACGCCTGAAATAATAGGTTTAAAAAGCAAAATAATGGAACATTGTATGGATAGAATAACTAAAAAATCTGATTTTTCCCAATGGTTAGGGGGCGTCCATAAATTACGTGAGGTGTTTAGGGGGGGGGGAGGGGGTCGAGCCGAATCTCACCAAATCTCACGTGGGGGAGGGGGAGGGTCTCCGCAAATCTCACGTAATTTTTTTCCGCAAGAAACAGTGTAAAATCGCGAGAAAACTGGGTTAAATTAATAGTACAGATAAATTAAGCCGAAAAAAGCGATATAGCGGAAATAATTAGGTACAGGCTGAAAATTGACAGAGCGCTTCTTTTTATGCTTTTTAATAAGGGGTTATAAAGTCTACCGATTTTCTACTCCGAGAAGCCCATTTTTTAGGGGGTTTTAGCCCTCAAAATGGTTTTTTTTCGATTTTTCTGTAATTTTTTTGCAATATTTCTTAATATCTTTTTGTTTTTTTCAATTTTAAGTACAATATCTGTAAATGAGAAAATCTTTAAAATCGTCTTTTCGGACCGGCACTTAGATTTCATTCACGAAAATCTTGGTGCAGTATCAGATGAACACGGTGAAAGGTTTTATCAAAACATATTGCAAATAGAGAAGGAATAATGAATCAAAAGTATACGTGATACTATTACTATATTTCGACTCAATAGCAATTGGGTATAAAAATTTTGCACTGCCGTTTACACTGTATTTGTTCACTGTTTCAAATATCATCCAACTGGAACATCCAAAAAAAAGTAAAGAAAATAATTTAAATATCTGAGAATGAAGACGTGATGAAAAATTCTTATCTTTTTATACAATGGTCTGGGAAAAACTGCGAAAGTAATGTATGCATTGACTTATACCACCATTTTTGGACAGATTGCGACCCTACGATGAACTAGCTTAAACAAAACAAAAAGGCCTAGAAGCCTAATTGAAAAACCTGGAACCTAATGCGCTCCTAAGAATCTCAAGTGCATAATGTACCCAATCTTACTGCAATCATAGAGATTATATTAAGAATCGGCTCTTTTCACATCAGTCAGAACACATGCTATCTGCGGTGCATTGCCACTACAAAAAGCAGACATTTGCAGCAGGAGATATAATCAGTTATCTAAGCATCTTACAGGACTCGAATTTTGAATCGACGACCATCTGCTCTGACATACCTACTAGAGGCCAAGATAGATTTTGACAACCTTTTGTTATCATTATCGAGAGTTGTGAAGAATGGAAGTCTAACAGATCCGCACTTCTTGAATCATACAAATGTACAGGCGGCTCAAACGTCAATTTGAGAAGCTGGCTGTGACTTCAGACTCCGCTTTTCTAAGGCGATACGAAAGTAGGAAGCAAACGGAGGCTAGTAGCGATGCCTGATAAATCTTCGAAAAGAAATTATTTTCAGCCAACCAACTTCATTTATTAATTTAATTTGACATTTTGATGCGAACAATAAATTGTTTCAAGAATATTTAAAGAGTTTTTAGAATATTTTAAAACAAACAAATAAAAGCCCGCATGCGCTGCATGGCTTTATTCACGGACTGAAATCCGATAACAGGCGGATAAATTTATTTTGAATTCGCGTTGGTGGAAGATACCATTTTCTTATTTCCGAATTTCATGACTTTCGAATCGGATTCCGGGATAACCCCCCTGGGTCTTTCAGTCACAGGTTTTTTACCTAACGATGACATATATAGAAGAATGCTCCGAAGTTTGTATATCTCCAGAGTCATAAATGGCTCTACCATTACTATTCAAACAGTCCCAAAGGGTAGGCAGAATCACCTGCTAAATGGTAATCCACAGGTATTGTAGTTTATATTGGGTGCATGCCGAGTTGGTGCTGTTATGATTTTGTGGTACTGTTCTTCCACACAAATTATGATTTCTAAATGCAATCAAGCACAGATTAAGGTATTTACACTAAAAATACGCATAATAGTGTAAATCCTACAATTTTTTTAAAATTTTAAAAATCTCACGTGAGATTGTGGGGGGGGGGAGGGGGTCGAGCCAAATCTCACGACATCTCACCAAGGGGGGAGGGGGGGTCGAAAAATCGCCAAAATCACCTCACGTAATTTATGGATGTCCCCTTAGCTAAAGAAAATGAATGCTTAGATCACCACAAAGAAATCTTAGATTATTTGATCCTCATTCTTCTTCGAAAATTTTGTTTGTGGCATTCACATCAATTTAAAGATAACAGCTCATTTAAAAACTTTTCCAAGCAAAAAATTATACAATCCCAAAAGGGAAAGTTGTTACATCTAATTCTGAGGAGTAGTAGTGTGAATAGCAAATTGGAAAATTGTAATTTTATGTAAGATTTACTCAACGAAGATTATAAATGAATACATGTAAGGGTTTCACCGACAATTTTTTGTGGATTAGGCTTACTGGGGAAACCACTTTAACAAAAACGCGCATAATACTTTACCCCTGCGGTGGTGAAGAAAGGAGTATTTATTTTTAACAAAAAACTAGTATTAGAGGGACACCGAAATTTTCCGTATGTTTTACGATTAAAATGGTTTTTGATATAATTGCGCCAAGTTAAAATTTACCCCAATAAAAGAAAACGTGACCGCTGAAACTGGGATACTTTCCAGGATATCAGTAGAACATCATAATAATGTTAAAAAAAATCAAGTTATTTGGATTTTTTTATAGTGCCATTAGATAGAATTCTTATATTGGCTGCACTATTAAGGGAGAATGTCCATAAGTAACCATAAAGCAATAAGTTCCACTTTTCATATTTTTAAATTTTTTCATGATATGATTGATATTTTACATCTACAAATCCTTGTAAAACGCAATAATATGCTTTTGTAAATCGTTGACCCAAATAAAACTTTCCCAAATCTGCAAAATAAACACATTGTGGAAATGATTGTTATAAATCAAAACGGAATCAAAATTCGCACAAAACTCACGGTTTTACCAATTTTGCAAAGTAGCAGAAACCGAAAAGTCGGACCTGAAAAAACAAAATCGTAACTTCTAAAAATATGTAATTGATTTTTGTCAATTAAACAAAAAATCAAACAATGCATTTAATAGCTTCCTTCTGATTTACATTTATTTCCGCCAACAAATCCCTTTAATAAAATTTAGCTAGAATACAATATACACATTCGTACATGCCGATATTTCATAAATGAGAAAACCTGAAAAAAAGAAGCGCAAACGCGAATAGCTCTACAAGAACCATGCTCCCATGCTTCGCTAGCGCTTTCCTTTCCATTTACTCTCTTCAGATTAGATTTACTCAAATATCTTGACAGTGCCACCGAAAATGAAGATTTAGCGGGGGCAGATTTCGCTTGGAGGAAGCTTAAATGGAGGAAATAGGAAAGCTCTCTCAACAGGACAGCGCACACTTTTCTTGTATGAAATGGAATATCTTTCCTTTTATTTGTCTATGGTTGTGGGTACACTGGTGGTGTTGAACATCCTGTTTGGATTTTCACCAATGACTTTGAAGTTATTGAAGTTTATATAGTCGGGGATGAATTCGGGGCTTATATAGTAGTCGGACGTAGTGGAGTTTAATATTGGTACTCGAACTTGCTGATTTTTCGCTTTTACCACAGTGTTGGCTAAATGAATGCCTGGGGCGACGCCTTAACTAAAAATTCGCCTTTCGAAGCTGGCACTTTAATGTTCACTAAACAAGTGGCTCGTGCCTGAACTTTTAGGATCTTAGCGTGATTCTCCTCTTGTGATAGTTCCCTCATAGGCAACTCAAAAAGCACTCGTTTGGACGCATCCAAGAACTTTAATATTTTGGAAACGGAATCGATGATGGCGTGGCTCCATAGGATATCACGGCCAATTATTCCATCTCCCTGGATATCGCTTTGGTCGTTAATTAAGTGCCACTTCGCTCTAAAACTCTTGTTCAGCGGGCTGCTTAACCTCACTGTTCCAAGTGTTTTGCTCGTGCCGCCAAATGCGCTTTCTAAATCTTTTATTTCGCCTCTGTTAATCTTTTTGAGCTTCTTAAGGGGTCTTTCTGGTTACAAATTTTCAAAAAATTGAAAAATTTTTTTTTACGCATTTTGCTAATAAATATATCCAAAAACATGATACAAAAGGTTTTAGAGCGATATCGTAATTCTAAAATTATTTTTGAACGTATACAGTGAGACGCTGTGAGAAAGAATTTTCGACGCTCGGCTGTGTTTCGATAATCTCGACTCCCCCCATTTTTAACATCTGCTTCGATCTGATTCACTCTATACTATGAAGTATTATATTATACCCTGCAAACGTTTCGATTTATGCTGCAAGAGAAGTATGAGCAGGAGGAAGGACTTATTTACGGCCCGGGCATGGCAGATTAAAAAGGTATATAGTTTTTCTTTAAAAATTTTTTTAACAAAACTTCAAACGCGATTATCTAGAAACTGTTTTTTAAGGTGGCCGGCACGATTTAAGAAAAACTACTTGACCAATTGTTCTGATTTTTGAATATGTTATTGTACACATTTATGGCTATCGCATGAACCAGAATCGTTTTAATTGGTAAAAAATTGTCCGATTTTCAGCCGATTTTCCACCCTAAAAAATTGGTTTATTCGAAAAATGGCCGCCATTTTTTTATTTTTTGACAAAAACAAATTATTCTGGTTCATGCCATAGCCACTTCAACAAGGAATAATTTGCCTTTTTTTGTTTTTTTCAGATTATCCATTCGCCCAAAATCATGCCCGCCGTCATTTTTTGATGTTTTTATAAAAAAATCCGTATGTCAACAAAAAAAATTTTTAAAATCAAAAAAAATCTTTTTTGTAATATAGTACAGTCATTTGGTAGTTTTACCTGGAAAGTTTTCCGAGAGTTTTGAAAATGTGTAATTTTATAGATTTCGAGGTGCTCTTTCCGAATTTCAACTTTGCCACCTCGTATCTTTGCCGCTCGCGCCGCCATGTTGGAAAAATGGCGCCAAAAAGCAGTTTTTTGACAATATCTCCTTTCCGGCTCACTTTACGATAAAAACACTTATATACAAAATGAAACCAGAGAAAATTTCCTACAATTTATGTCGCCGCAAAGTGTATTTCAACACGCGTTTTGGCCAAAAAACTCATTTCCACACCACCTCGAGGTAGAGTAAGCAGCGCGTTTTTTTATCGTGGTATCCCCAGGAGGCCTAATCCACATGCAATTCGTTGTTCCAAAATTTAGCGCACTCTCCTTCGCTTCGCTGTTTTTGATGGACCAGGTGTTGCGAGTTCATTGTGTTTACCTATCGAAACCGAAATTTTTTCCACATCATCCGCGATCGGATTACCAGTTTCATCTTCGTTCTCAATTTTATCGAAAGTTTGCCCGAAAATAGTCTCCGTTTCTTCCTCTTCATCGCTATCTTGTAATGGAACTTGCGAGTTATCACAGGTACCACTACAATTCGTGCATATAACGGAGCACTTTAACCCAGCCTTTCTGCATCCACAGGCTTTCTGACATCTCTTCTTGCATTTGCAAGAAATAAGTTTTAACAAGCGTTCCGGAGCTGGGAGCTCGAGTGTGGTGACAGGAATTAGCCCGTTCTTATTTCTTTTCCATCCCCATTGCTCTGCATTTTGCGCATTCCCATACCACTGCTGAACCTGGTGATAGGTTCGGAACGAATGTTGTCGTGCTGCGGCTTCTGTTGGTGGTAGTGACGCAATATTAAATTTACTTTTATATGCTGATGTTGTGAAGCATGCATATATATAGTTGTTTAAAGGCATACTTTTCTTACGGAGACTATTTTCGGGCAAACTTTCGATAAAATTGAGAACGAAGATGAAACTGGTAATCCGATCGCGGATGATGTGGAAAAAATTTCGGTTTCGATAGGTAAACACAATGAACTCGCAACACCTGGTCCATCAAAAACAGCGAAGCGAAGGAGAATGCGCTAAATTTTGGAACAACGAATTGCATGTGGATTAGGCCTCCTGGGGATACCACGATAAAAAAACGCGCTGCTTACTCTACCTCAAGGTGGTGTGGAAATGAGTTTTTTGGCCAAAACGCGTGTTGAACTACACTTTGCGGCGACATAAATTGTAGGAAATTTTCTCTAGTTTCATTTTGTATATAAGTGTTTTTATCGTAAAGTGAGCCGGAAAGGAGATATTGTCAAAAAACTGCTTTTTGGCGCCATTTTTCCAACATGGCGGCGCGAGCGGCAAAGATACGAGGTGGCAAAGTTGAAATTCGGAAAGAGCACCTCGAAATCTATAAAATTACACATTTTCAAAACTCCCGGAAAACTTTCCAGATACCTATACGTATTTTTTGGAGAAAAGAGTGGTTTTAGTTGAAATTTTGGTTAAAAAACCGAAATTTTAACTTTGATGTCTCGTTACTCTGGAAGTTTATAGAGTAGAACCTTGACTTTTACAGTTTTAGATAGGTGGGAGTATTCTACGTAGACTGATACTTTACTCATGAAAATAGGCCATAGGGTTACAAAAATACAGGGTGATATGTAAACCTCTAAAAAAAACTGCAAAACACCCTAGCGGCTAAACCGTTACGACTTCCTCCTCCCACCCATACGATTTTTTGTTCGTCTATCCATAACCTATCCACAGCCTGCCTCTTTGTAACTTTTCGTAGTACACCCTGTAGATTTCAGGTAAAATTAAATGTGACGGGTTGGCGTAGATGTATAAGGGTTTGCGGCGCTCGTACGCCAAAACTATTGACTTTACGAAAAAAAGGATATTACATAAATTGTAGGAAATTTTCTCTAGTTTCATTTTGTATATAAGTGTTTTTATCGTAAAGTGAGCCGTAAAAGAGATATTGTCAAAAAACTGCTTTTTGGCGCCATTTTTCCAACATGGCGGCGCGAGCGGCAAAGATACGAGGTGGCAAAGTTGAAATTCGGAAAGAGCACATCGAAATCTATAAAATTACAAATTTTCAAAACTCCCGGAAAACTTTCCAGGTAACCTTTTTTTTTAGAACCAAATGACTGTACTAATACTGTTTTGTCAATAAACATACCTACAAATTTTGAAAACGATATCTCTCTTCTTTCTATGAAAAAAAAAATGTTTAAAAAAATTTTTTTTTTGAAAATGTAACCAGAAAGACCCCTTAAACGAACCTCTTTTTACGATGCTCCCGTCTGCGCCGCTGTCTTCTAGCACTAGCAATTTCCCTGATTTGGCTGCAGGAGTGATTTCCCTGATTTGGCTGCTTTAATTTGTTTAAGACATATGGACCATGGCTTTCGTTTTTATTCTGGATGTGAACTATTCCAGTGATTCTAGACTTTGCTCCGGAATTCTTGTTCGAACTGACCTCTTGGCCGTTTTCCTGTTTTCTCCTTAGATAGTTTTGTTTGCTGAAACAGGAGTCTTCCGAATGCCCCATCCTTGAACACCATTGGCACTTCTCTTTGTTGCGAGTGCGTGTGGTTAGGATCTGAGCTTGTGGGCAAACATTTTTCCCATGTCCGTATGCTCTACAGTGGTCACAATATGGAGTATTTTTCCTCTGCCTGCATTCAGCGTAAGTGTGGTTTGGCTTGTTACAGAAGCCACACTTAACTTTGGATGGGCGGTCAACTGCATTTGTGACTTGTTGAGTCGTGGATATAGGGGAGTCTTGCACGTGATTTTGAAACGTAGTGTGTGATGGATTACAAAATGTGTCATGTAACTGAGTTTGTATTGGATACTGTGTGGTATACAGATGTTGCATCTGTGTGGGCAGTGTTGATGTGGGTTGATAATATGAATTTTGTGTAGGGATGGTTTGCAACGGCGGATAGTTTTGTTGCGCGTTAGAGAAATTATGAACGGGGTTCTGAGGATTATGGCCAAGAAGCATAGAAGTCCTCAGAGCCGTTTCCACTAGTTTTTCCAACTCCGTATCGCTGCATGTGAGCATGAATTGTCGCAGCGCTGGGTCTAGCAGGCTTGTTTTGAATACCGTTACCACGGTTTTTTGTAGTTCCTGTATCAAGGCAACCGAATCTGTAGTGGAGTAATTAGCGGAAATTATTTCTCGTGCTAATGTTTCGAGGTGCAAAAGGCGCCTTGAATAGGATCTTATATCCTCGGAGAATTGCTGATGGGTCTGTCGGAGCTCACTCATGACACTGTCCAGAGTTCGAACTGTAAGGTACGCATTCTTTATTAGTGTTTCGAAATCTTTTATAGATTTCACCATACGGCCTCTCATCAGTTCGAAAGCATCTCCAGAAAGTCTGGTTGTCAGAAGAGATACAAAAATTTCCTCATCTGTCTCCCCGCAGCACTTAAATGCAATCGCGCAAGCATTCAAAAATTCATGAGCCTTACCTGATAACTCGGGTGTCCTTGTCCCGGAGAAATAAGGCACCACCTGCGAGATTATCTTACCAAATGTTCCGTGAGACATTGTGGTAATATCCTCTACTTTGCGTTTGCTGTCGTTATTTAATAATACGTTTGACTGTGCGTCACACCGTTCTCGTCCTTGCCTGTTGGCTTGTAAAGATTCCTTCAGTTGCTTTCTCAAAACCTCTATGTCCTTCTCGTTTCTATCTATCGTTCCTTTTAAAGCTACGATAGTGCTATTTAATTCCGCCTGCACACTTGGGTTATTGTTGTCAACTTTTTCGGCTTCGAGTTCGTATTTCTCGCTAAGTTTTTCTTTTAATTTATCCTCGCGCCGGATAACTAATTCCACCTGCTTTTGTAGTTCCTCTATTTTTGACTCGGCTTCTTGATTGGCTAACTCTGCTATGCACTCCCGTGCTCTATACTCCTTGATATTATCTTCTTTTATCTTGAGCTTAGTCTCCAAATCCCTGAGTTGTTCGTGGTGGCTCCTCTGCACCTGTTCAATAGCTCCGCTGAGGTGACTTAAAATCGTATCTGTTGTTTCAAGTCTGGTTAGTTGACCCCAACGTGAAAATATTTCGTTTTTTATTAATTGAAAAACCTCCATATTCGTGAGCCCCTTGATTTCCTCCAATGACAGTTCGTTAAAATTTTTAATTTCTGCCTCCTGCTCTTTTATTTCCTTTTTAAGTTGTCTTAACTCCTCTTTCAACTGCTCTTCGCAATTAGCCATACAACGGGTGTACGGTTATACGCTTGGTTTATTTATGTTTTTGAGGAGCAGCAATTAAGCATAACTACTAATAGAGCAGCGAGGTTCGCTATGCTCTGACTTATAATTCGGGAGCAGCTTTACAGCACAACCCCACAGAAAATAAGCGTTTGTGTACAAAAATTGTCACCCAATTGTTATAATTAATTGATTAAGGAAATTACCTATAACAATTTCCACGATAAGCGCGTTGGAGCAACGGGCTCCTATGTGCAGCTTTTGCGTGTACGTTGTTAGGTTTTTTTATTGAGCACTACACAATATTATTATAATTAATTATTAGTAATTAGCAATATTTTACTGCTCACAAAAAAAAATTAATTTAATTAAATGATCACTTACCCTTTAGAAATACTCACCACCAATAATAAACAATAATTCACTCACTTCATTCGCTCAAAAATTTATAGAAAAAATAAAAATAAATCACGGTTTTCTTTATTTACTTTAAAAACAAAATCACGTTTAATTAAAAAAAAATCAAAGTTCGCGGACGATTACCGGCTGCGCCAATTGTTATACGTTGGTTCTTCGTTCGCTACCAGAATGAAACCTGATACTTTGACTTCTTAAGTTCGACTCACTTAAGCATCGACGCTTAGCTTTGGAAGTAAACTCAGTCGGGTATGTTGTTGACACTTGACACCTGGCGCTTGATCCACTTTTTAGTAATTACTTAATTACTTTTAGGTGGCTCAGCTGTCCGGTGTGTGTACACTTGGCCTTCTGATTTATTTCCTCTTCTTGTTTTGTATTGTTAAACTTCTCCCGTTATATGACATAACAGGTATTATTATGTTTAACATTACAAAACCTGGATTAAAGGGGTCACAATGTTGACCAAGGCACAACACCAGTGTCCGAGGTTCCAGCAGTATTATAAGGGGAGTTAGATGTCGCATCAGACTCTGGGATAGAGTTAGAGTCCATTAGAAGTGAAGGGCGGGGACCAACAAGCTAACAGAGTTCGTAGGACAGCCTCTGTAATAGTCATTTTACGATTGCGTCTGCATTTACGGCGCTTTCCACAGGTTATTGGGTGGTTAGGAATCAGCCTAGAGCCAGTCAACTCCGAAGGGCTCTCCTCGGGCATTATGGAAGGGCCTGCGGCATTACTAACTACAGGAATGGCGGAGGCTGGGGGCTCCTTGGGTAATATGGAAGGGCCTGTGGCATTACTAACTACAGGAAAGGCGGAGGCTGGGGGCTCCTCGGCTATTATGGAAGGCGATAAACCTCAAATTTTGCCCATGTGCATAGTTCGCGTGACAATGCAATATGACATTTTTGTAAAAAATTAAAATGGCGGTTCCAAGATAGCGGCCGAATTTCGCAATTGTGTTCCCCGATCCCCGACATGGGTATCAAATTAAAGGGTATTATGAGTAGGATGCAATTAGTTGTGTGGCGACATTCCAAATTCAAAATGGCGGCCAAAACAAGATGGCGGAAGACATAATAGAATAAAAAGTAGCAAATAATCAAGCTGGCTGTTCCAAGATGGCGGCCGATTTTTGCAGTTGTGTTCCCGACCCCCAACATGGGTATCAAATGATAGCTGATGACAAATAGAATATTATTAGCTGTGTGGCGTCATTCCAAATTCAAAATGGCGGCAAACACAAAACAGGGGTTTACCTTTTTCTTAACAACGCGCTTGGTATGGGTATGAAATGAAAGAGCGTGACTATTATCTGTGTGGCGTCATTCCAAATTCAAAATGGCGGCCAACACAAAATGGCGGTTTACATTTTTCTTTACAACGCCCTCGGTAATGGGTATCAAATGAAAGTGTATGACGAGCATAGTACAATAAGCTGTGTGACGTCATTTTAAATCTAATATAGCGGTTACCAAAAAAGGCGGAAGAAATATAATAGACTAAAAAGTAGAGAATAAAATATATAGTTTAAAAAGACTAAAAAATACACTTATTTTAAAATGAACTAAAAAGTAAAAATAATTTTGAATGTAAAATTTTTATTGCTCCAGCCAGTATATAGGAACAACCTACCTTGCGAAATGTAAAAAAACGCCAGAACATTATATATAGTTTATCCTGAAGCTCTTTGAAAAAATACCGTACACCTGTTGCATGTCTGATTATATGCTGGACATTTTTTTGCCCCTTCTGTTCGTCTCAAGCCGAAAAAAAAGCAGAGAGGGAATATGTGTGTAATGTATTTATTATATTTTCTTTAGGGCACCAAATTATGCATTTTTGGGCCCAATTTTCAAAATAGATTGCTTTTTTGCGCTTTTTGGGAAAAACAATTTGGAGGGGAGGAGGGGGCCATGAGCGAAGCTCTGTACAGGGCCTATAATCGCCCGGCATAGCCAAATCTATGCGGACGATTCTGAATATGTTTGGCTAGGTGTATGTTGTCCACATAGTACACAATTTTTCATAATCGAATCTGAGCTCGTTGGATGACTAGCTGAACTAAGCAGCTTAGCTCAGCGACTGATTTTACTGATTTTATGCTAAAGGTGCTCGTACCCGATCTGGCAAATTGCCAGATATCTGCCGATTTTTGTAGACAGATGTTTGCCTTACTGATTACACCTATGGCAGATATTCGGGCAGATTGCATCTGGCGTAGAGTTGTCAGATACATTTTTGCCATCTGTTTTGCCTATTAAACGATCTGTTATTTTTCATCTGACATAAATGCTGTTTTCATCTGCCTAAAATAAAATAATTTGAAGTATAGTACTCCAGATTACAAAAATGACTTCTCGTCAGCGGTACGTGGCTGCTTTTATTGTTTATAATTTAATAATTGAAAAGAAAAGTGAAAAAAAAAATAAAAAGAAGAAGCGTCTTTGGATTAAGGAATGGATAAGCCGAAGAAATATAGAAGGAGCATATGCCAAACTCCTTCCGGAAATTAAAAGAAATGATCCAGATGTGTTCAAGAACTTCTTCAGAATTAGTGTGATTGATTTCAATTATTTAGTAGAATAAATCAGCCCAATCATAAAGAAACAAGATACTGTAATGAGGAAAGCCATATCACCAGGAGGGCGGCTAGCAATAACCTTGAGATTTTTATCTACTGGTATTTAAACCTTAATGATAACAGTAATAATTTTGCTATATCCTTATCAAACTTAACGTTTTTGCTGGCAATAGCTATCAGTCGTGAGTGTTGAGTACCTATCAAAATTCATTGCTGGTCTTTATTTTCTTTATTTGTGGTTCGACTAAAATACATACCAGCTTTTACTTTGGCTTCCGATAAATTAGGATAGAAATTCTTTAAATAATATTGAAAAGCTACAGAATCTTGACGCAAATTTCAGGTAATTTTTGAAGTGTCAAAACAAAAAGGCAATCAATATTTTTACTATCCATTTTTTTATTAGTTATTTATTAACATTACAAGAATACAGAGAAAAATCAAAAATTAAAAAAAGTTAAAAATTCAAAAAATTAGCAGCTGATGAAGTGTGGGTTCTCAAAAAATTGGCACGTGACCATACCCACGATGTCAACCCTCCTAGCAGTCTGAAAAAAAAATAGATTATTAATCTAGAATAATGTCGCAATGTCTGGAACTACGGAATGAAAATTTTTTTCTAACTTACAATTTTTTTTGCAGTTTTAGTGATTTTTTTACTCTGGACGCTGTACTATTATTAAATAGCGGCCTTTATTAAGCCTTTTCAATTTCTCACATTAATTTTTAAACTTTAATAAACCTGTTTAGGTTTCACATCAAGTAATACTTTTTAAGTTAACGCCGCCCTTATTAAATAGTGGCCTTTATTAAGCCATTTCCATTTCTCACATTAATTGTTACACTTTAATAAATCTGTTTAAGATTCCCTTCTTATTTTATTTAAAATATTATAACATTGGAAAACCGAGAAAACAGCCGCCCTTATTTTATTTGTAATATGAAGAGTGTTTGAGATCACCTTTTTATTTTTCCTAATAATTAACCGCCGCGTTAAAACCACCCGGTGGTGGTGATGATTAGAACAACACTTTTTAAAAAAAATTCACCGGTCGGGTTAAAACCACACTCCCAGATCCAAAATTCACCGCCACGGGCCGGCCGTTTTTCAACCGTGGAAAAACTTTTCTCACGACGCAAAAAGTGCAGCTCATCGAAAGAAATCACGTCCTTACCAAAGTATGCAATTATGCATTTTTTCTCCGGAAAGCTCCCAAACGGATCGTCTTGGACGATTTTTCGCGTTAAATTTGCCTTACATTAGGATTGGGAGTCGAAATACGCAAAATGCAATTGTGCATTTTGGCTGGGAAAATGTATGGACGGTTTCAGACGAAGCCTGATACCTATGATAAGATTTAAACCTTCGCACGGAGCTGGTGGCGGTTTTTTATTTTCCTTTATGATTAGAAATGATTTTTTTTCTTTGGTTTTTATTTCTTATATTCTTTGATTTATTTTCCGATATTCGAATTTTGAAAATTTTAGGATTTTGAGCGAATTTAGATTTATGTAACTAAATTATCGAAATGGGATTTTTCGTTCGCAACACGCCCATTGTTTCGTGTTCTTTCAAGCCCTCTCTCACCCCTCTCCTAAGCTTGCAGGAAACTTTGTTTCGTGTTTCATGGTGTAAAATGGGCCTATGCCTATGTCAAATCAGTAAGGGAATCAAAATTTTTAAAAATTTAAGTACCGCGTATAGCATCCAAATTTTATAAACTATACATGCAATATTTATATAAGATATAGGTTTTTAAGTTCAAATTCGATTTTTAAAACTCCAAATTAAATCCTTTTCAAACCAAATTCAATTTTATCAAGCTCAAATTCAAATTTTTAAAATGAAATTCAATTTTTTAGAAGTCAAATTAAATTTTATAAAGTTCAAACTCAATTTATTAAAGTACAAACTCAATTTTTTTAACACCAAAATCAATATTTTGAAGTTCAATTTCAATTTTTTCCAACCCAAATCCATTTTTTTAAAGTTTAAATTAAATATATTAAAACTCATGTAATAACAAACATAATTAAAAAAATTTACAAAAAATAATAAATATAAAAAGCACTTAATGAAGTGGTTTTCCCGATACAGCTATTGACAAAGGTCATATCGACATAATAATTGTTGCAATCTGCAGGGGTAACAGATTCCACAGATTGTTCAATATATATTTAGCAAATTCAAATTATTCTCTGGATCCACCAACAAATTACGCACACAAAATTTTTTCAATTGGGTTTAACATAGGAGAGTATGGTGGAAGAAAAATTATAAAGTATGTTCCGTGTATTTTGTGTATTTTTGCTTGTTCTCGTGATGTTAGACTCATATAATTAAGGAAAAAGTTGTTCAAGAAAAGAAGTAAAAATATTTGTATTAACTGTTGAGTTTGCAACTACTTCTTTATATAAAACCCCCTGTATATTCATGACGGCAATCAGAGAAACGTTTCGTCCTACTATGTTAAACCTTATATGTTGCTTATTACATGAGTTTATTTAATTTAAACTTTAAAATATTGAATTTGAGTTTGAAAAAATTGAATTTTAACTTCAAAAAATTGATTTTGGGATTAAAAAAATTGAGTTTGAACTTTAAGAAATTTAATTTGACTTCTAAAAAATTGAATTTCATTTTAAAAATTTGAATTTGAACTTGATAAAATTGAATTTGATTTGAATAACATTTAATTTGGTGTTTAAAAAATCGGATTTGAACTTAAAAACCTATATAATTAGATATAAAGTACATACCTAGTTCTTCGATTTCCATATCACAAAAACACAACACAAACAGCTGTATTCCGAGAATCAGTTTCGGCAAATACCAAAAGTGAGTCACTGAAAACAATGCGTTAGAACAATGCAGATGCGTTCACTTCAGAGCTCGAGAAATAAATGATAATTAATTAATAAGGCGGAAATATTTATACCTGAGGGTAGCTTATCCATCGGACTATTGATATGTACCAACTTGTTTGATTTTTTCGAGTACACATTTTTCGGAATTATGACCTATGGGATGAACCACTGTGCAGTGTGGCAAATCAACAACCGATCGACTCATTTGTTAAGAGGTTTAATGGAAAAATTCAATGGAAAACTCGAAACAGATGACGTGAAACAACTTCTGTAATGCCACCCCAGGTTTTCACTTTGAGGCAGGCTATGGAAAAATGTCTAGAGTTTCAAAACTCAATCCAACACCTCTTCATAGACTTTAAAGCTGCCTATGATAGCATAGCCAGAGTAGAACTCTACAAAGCCATGAGAGAGTTCGGCATCCTCAACAAGCTGACAAGACTATGTAGGTTGACCATGACTAATGTGACAAGCCAAGTAAAGGTATATGGATGCCTCTAGCGGCAAGGCCATTAAATAAAAGAATAACCTTTGTTTTAAAATGATCGTTATTGATCGTGTTTATCATTTCGGAATATGTTGTGTGACTGCGTAAAACTTAGTAATTAAGTTTGTACGCGGTCACCACAGATATTCGGAACACTGTCCACAGCAATCAACATCTATAATGGACTCCGACAAGGAGACGGTCTGGCCTGCCTCCTTTTAAACCTGGCGTTATAGAAAGTGATCCGAGATTCGGACGTTAAGTCCGCCATACACGATCAAATTGGATGTACATCCAGATTTTCATCAAAGCCATGCCCGCAACGAGTTTTGATCGACCGACCGGCTCACAATCGATAGTTTCGGTTGTACATCCGCACTTCGATGTATTTGACCGGGTATGGGGGTCTTTACATCAAGGGGCACAATCCTCCACAAATCCACCCAATTACTAGCTTATGCAGACGACATTGACATCATTGGTAGAACAACAACAGCTGTAGTAAAATCTGGGACTGGACATCTGGGACCGGGCGGCAGTAAAATCTGGGACTGGACATCAACAAAAGCAAAACAAAATACTCAGACTTGTATTAATAGAGCTCCAAATAGCTCTAACATTGTTATTTTCTCGGACAGCCAAGCTGCCCTGTTGGCCATTAGATCTTACAGGGTGTCCTGGATTGTCTCCTATCTCTGAAATCCCTCAGCAGGAACAGTGTCACGCTGATGTGGATTCCGGGCCACGAAGGTCACATTGGTAATGAAATTGTCGATAGCCTGGCTAGAGTAGGGGCAAACTCATCACCTATTGGTCCGGAACCTTTCTGCAGCTTAGCAAGCTGCCTCGTAAGAACGGCCATCAAAAATTGGGTCGACCAGCTGTTTCAAGGACCCAGGGTGCTCGTCAAGCTAAAAGATTCATCCAAATCGATAAAGCTAAAGCGGGAAAACTTTTAAATTTCAGAATATGGGAGCTTAAAATAATAACAGAACTCATGACGGGCCACTGTTCGCTTAACTACCATCTAAACCAGGGGTGGCCAACCCAAATGGTATCGCGGGCCACTTTGAAAATGCCTTATGATCCCGCGGGCCGGGGTCATATATTGGGTGATTCAAATTTAATTTAATATAATTTAGGGAGAGAGTTCCAAAGCTGTTCTGCGAAGACAAAGAAAGAATGCTGACCAATAAACGTGCGGAAACGCGGAATTATAAATTATCTGTGAGGGATTGCAAAAGCTGCACAAACTGTTGAGGTATGCAGGTAAGTACACAATCGTTAAACGCTACTTCAAATTTATGGGCGCAAAAAGAATCAAGAGAGGACAGATGGACAGCCCTTTTCAGCAAGCCACAATGGTAACGAAGTTTAGACAGGAGTCCGTAGGTTTTACTAACAATGAAACTAATGTGATCGCAGGAGGTCATGCTACTATTCAGTACTAGCCCAAGATTTCTTGCTTTATTAACGCAAACAAGAAGAACCGAGTTTAATGCGATAGCAGAAAAGTCAGGACGAACAGTATCAGAGTGAGAGAGATAAAAATGAAATGGGATTTCGAAGGAGCTGCAGTAAATTTAATGCCGACTATAAGGATACATGACGCAAGTCAACAGCAACCTTATCCACAATGTATTTGATCTCTTGGCGCAGGGAAATAAAGCTGCACATCGTCTGCATACATATGAATCTTAAAATATCGTTAATAAAAATACTGAATAAAAGTAGCCCAAGAATGGAGCCTTGAGGAACGCCAGCGTGGAGTAGGGCACTTGAGGTACTTTAGCCACCTGGTTTAAACTTTTGAGAGCGGATAGATACGAAACTTTTCAAAAATTTAAGAGCACAAAGAGAATAATACTGATAGGACTGAGAAGGACACTTGGACACTTGAAGCATGCTTCCAAGTCGAGGGAAAGTTGAATACCGTGAGGCAGGAGTTAAGAATGTGAGAATGTGCTATAAAATAGGCAATAGACGAGGTATGAGCATTTTTAAGAAACTAGGTGAAATGTAATGTAATTGGTGGTGCAGGTTTTCGTCAGACAAGGTGGCGCGGTATTCACTTTACGTAAATTCCATTTTCGAAAAGAAACGATTCGCAATCACAACCTTTTGTCCCAGACATCTCAATTTACAAAAGTTTTCTTTTATAACATAAAAATCATGTTTTGAAAGGGTTTTACACATTCAGGTCCTCAAAAATATGTTAAACAATTTAGTAGCAGAAAGTCAAAGTAGTTCGACAGGCTTAAGGTTAAATCCGATTAAAACTAAAGAAATGCGGATATAGCGGTGACTAATGGTGACGTGGAATTGGTAGATTAATTCTGTTACCTCATTAGTTACGTCACTACCAGAATATATAAATCATATGGAGATCGACTGAGATCTCAACTAACGCCAAATTAAGGCTGTTCAACTCCAATGTTAAGGCAATTCTGTTGTATGTGCGAAACATTGAAAGTGGCCCAATCTATCACAACGCGCCTTTAAGTTTTCATCCTAAATAAAAATCTCCTGGCAAGATAGAATTACAAATGAAAAGAAACGATAGATGACCAAATCATGCAAGGGAAATGGAATGGAATGGCCACACCCTGCGAGGTTCAAACGTGAATCTAGCCAAAAGGCCCTTGACTGGAATCTGCAAGGAACCCTAGAGTTGGAAAACCTAGAATAAAGTGGAGCAGAACCCTACCAAAAGACGCCACAACAAGGAGGGCAACTGTTTCCGCCCTATGTCCCGTGCGGGAATAAAGGAGCAGAAGAAAAAGAATCCTGCACTCATAACACACTAGCTGGATGTTGACCAAAGAAGTGTACTTCCTTGTAAATATGCTTGTTTTCTCTGCTAGCTCCATGACACTAAATTTTTGTTGCGGATGCGGTATTTTTATTGAATTGTTACCGAGAAAAACAATTACTTGGATTTTTATCCATCAACCCGGTCACCCCGAGAGCCAATTCTCTATGACAGGCTGTGAATTTTAATCATTGCTCATAGCTGACTCTTTTTTTCACATGTTGGAACCTTCTAGCACAAAATATTTTTTTAAATCTTGTTGAATCTCGCGGGCCGCACAATTTCGTGGCCACCCCTGATCTAAACAAAATAGGACTGGCAGCCGACTGTAGCTGTCGGTTCTGCGGGGCAGCTCCCGAAACTGCGGAGCACCTGCTGTGCGACTGCGAGGCTACAGCGAGGAAGAGATTGAGCCTCCTCCATCGCGACTTCATTGATACATATAACATCGAAAGTGTAAAAGAATTTATATACTTAGGGACGCTAATCTCAAAAGATAACGACACGACGGCAGAAGTCATAAGGAGATTGGCGCTGGGAAATAGATGCTATTTTGGGCTACCTAAACACTTCTTAACAAGGAACATATCAAGGAGGACTAAAATTAAACTATACAGAACCCTTATAAGGCCAATACTACTGTATGGATCCGAAACCTGGACACTAAGAAGTAATGAAGAACACCTCCTGGGGTGCTTTGAAAGAAAAATCCTGCGCACAATATATGGAGGAGTAAACGAAAATGGTGTTTGGAGGAGAAGATACCATCACGAATTGTATCAGTTGTATAAAGATCCGAACATCATAAAAACTATAAAAATTAGCAGAATTCGATGGGCAGGACATGTTGAACGTAGCAGTGATGACAGCATAACAAAAATTATTATGAACAAGAGACCAGACGGACACAGAGGCACAGGACGTCCAAAAAAGAGATATACAGATAGCGTAGAGGAGGATCTACGAACCCTAGGTATAAGAAATTGGAGACCCCAAGCCAGGGACAGACAGTTCTGGAGGAGGATGTTGCAGGAAGCCAAGGCCAATAACAGGCTGTGGAGCTATTTATGATGAATATTGAGCAAAATACTGATGGTTTACTTCTTTGCCCCAGATAAGGCAACTTTCAATATCACCCACATACCGTCAATAATATTGCGCAAATCAAAATATTGCACAATATTATTGATAGTCTAGGGGCCCCATTAGTGTACTAAAAACACACTGAAAGCAGTTTTCCCGCTTCCCGGTAGTCGGCGCCGATGCGTGTTTAATTGGGCCATAACACAGTCGCGGCAGGTTGAGACTTGTCGGTGCCGCCTGTCAGAGCTGATGAATTTACTGGAATGAAAATTTACCGCCGGACTGGAAATGGATAATGAAAGTTTAAGAATCTGTCGTTATGGTGTCTTGGAATTAATGATGATACTCCCCATAAACTTTTTTCTCCCGATTCAGAGGATGTATACCCATTTTATTTGGTTGGACGTTACGAGCACAACCGATGAGTGATTTTCTGCTTGCACCGGGTATGGTTTAGGTCGCCACTGTGTACCACCTAGGCGCGAGTAACCGGCAAGCAGGAAACCGGCTACCACTGTATTTTTAACCTTATGCATGACAATTTGCATTACTATTTCTTTCCAAAGCTATCGGTTCCCATTTCAATTTCTACAAAGAAACACTGCATTCTGATTTCATGAATTCATAAATTGCCTACTGGAATATTGCCTACTGGAATCGATTCTCGCACGCATACACACAAATCATACCGCATTTTCTTACGTGACGATTTCTATGAATTCATTCTACCCGCAAGCCGCGTTAAGCCCTTATGGCACTCACTTTTTTTCGGCTGATAAATCTACTAGAAAGCCCGATTGTGCGAAAAATATAGAAATAGTTTTGCGAGAAAAGGATACATTGGTTTATTATTTTTTGAAATAAGTTTTGACAGTTGTATCTCAATTGTGTAGTGAATTTGAATTGTGTTTTTAATAATGGACAAATTCATCTGGTTAGACGAATATATTCTATATACAGTAGAACGCCGATTATCCGAACGCCAATTAACCGAATCGCCAATTATCCGAATCGATTTTCGGGGAGATAGTAAAAAATTTTCGCTAAATGTTCATGCCCACACATTTCATTTTTATATATTACCGGTACTATACATAAGTATGTATATCTTCTAACAACATTTTTTCAGTAAATGGATTACTTTTTGCTTAATTTATAACAACTTAATAAATTCTGTTCTTCAATGTACAATATGTTACCTCTTTTTGCTTGATTCCCAATCTATATCCAATTATCCGAATATTTGATTATCCGAACTGCCCCCATCCCCAATTGATTCGGATAATCGGAGTTCTACTGTATCATAAATGAAGTGCATGCAAATGAATTCGTATGGAATCCGAACCACATCGGATACAAAAACAAAGGGAAGAAACAACTGTTTTGGATGAAATTAGTAGAGAAGATGAACGAAGAATTTAAAGAAAATGCCAATTTCCAATACCGTAAGTTTTACATTTTAGCAAAACAAATAGTAATTTTTATTTAGATGAAGTTATAAAAAAGTGGACCAACCTTAAATGTTACTTTGGCAAGGAAAACCAAAAAATTATAAAAAGTAAGAAAAGTGGAGCTGGCACATCAGATGTGGAGCTATATGAGGAGTCAGCTTGGAAATTTTATAGTAAATTAAATTTTTTAAAAGAAACCACAACACCGATGCCGTCGGTGAATAACTTTAATAAAAGGAGTTTAGAGGTAAGGGCAATTGTATAAAAACTAAATTATGAATACATTTTTAGTTGTTAAATAATGATTCGTCCTATACGGTTGTACCTTCGCCGGAATTACCTAACAGCGAAAAGGATTTGCCCCCGCCGATCATAGTTTACCGGAGTCATCAATATCAACGCCTGTGTCGAGTCCGATCCCATCAACCTCGACATCAGTGGAGGCAGTTCGTCCAATTGCCAGACATCCATCGAAAACCCCCAGAAACCCAACAAAAAATAAAAATGAACTATTGGTTGACGCTTGTCTGCAAAGCTCAAAAATCTTAACAAGTTTACTTGTTAATAATAAAACCCCAAATGCTTTATTTTCAGAAATTGTTAGGGCGGACATAGACAATCTGGACCCCGATTTACAAACTTGCATTAAACACAAAATTAATAATTTACTTTTTGAATATAATGAGATTCAAATTAAAAGACGAGAGAACAAAAACTAAATAGAATATTTTTAAAATAACTAAATTATTCTGGAATAATAATATCAGAATTAAATATTTGAAAATAATCTGCAAGAGTTTTTCTTATTTCTTCTCCTTTTTTTCTTGAGGCACCCCTCGCAGCTTGTGTGGGCACAAAGTTTTCGGAAACTAATAAATCTATTTGTTCTTCTGTAAAGTTGTCGGATGTTGCGTTATTTTGAATTTCATGATTTCTCAGGAAATTATGCAAGCTAAAACTACTTTAATTGCTGCAGCAGGCGCACGAAAAATAGGTGCAAACAATACTTGGAATCTGTTTGCCAGTATTCCAAAGGCGTTTTCTACAACTCGTCTATTTCGCGAAAGCATGTAGTTGAATCTTCTTTGGTCGACCGTTAATTTTTTATTTGAATATGGTTTCATCATATATTCCGTTAGTGGAAAAGCCTCGTCGGAAACAAAAGTAAAGGGAGATGGCACAGACGTAGATGGCAGGTTTCTATCTTCCGGAATATTTACTTGCTTTCTTTCTATTGCAGTTCTCAAATCAGAACTCAACCATATACCAGCATCGCTAATGCGACCATTAATTCCTACATCTGCATATAAAAATCTATAGTTAGCATCAACGATTGCCATTAACACAAATGTGTGCTCTCCCTTTTAGCACCAATAGTTGGATGCAAATGACCGCAACGGTTTTATCTTGCAATGCTTTCCTAAAAGCAAAATGTTAGTATCAACATTTTGTTTTTTTACAGCAATTACCATCTATTGCTCCAATGCAATTCGGAAAACCCCACATTTTATGGAAATCTTGAGAACTTTTGAGCCAATGTTCCTTTTCTCTCTTCACTTAACACCTCATATATAACAGGAATAGTCTCTGTTAAAATTTTAGATATTGTGGATTGGTGTATCCTAAAAGGAAGTTGCAAAGATGTCTGAGTTTCACCTGAAATATCCAACAATTATATGTTTTTTTATACCAAATGTAAGTATTTACCAGTAGCTAAATATCGCAAAGTTACTTGTAACCTCTCTGCTGGACCTAGACACTGCCGGAATCTAGTATCTTCTTTGGATATGTGGGGCTTCACTTTATTTAAAATGCACTCAAATTGAATGGGTGTCATTCTTAAAATATTTTTGAATAGATTCGAATCTTCATCCTTTATTTCCTTTATCAACTTATGACTGAAACTTTCCGTATTGCGGTGTAGTAGCCATTTTGCAGAAAATTTCTTTTTCTTAGCCTTATTTTCACAAGCTAACAAATATGCGGCCATATTTAACAAATTTATATTTGCGGCTGCTAATATTTCAAAATTTGACATCTTTTTTTAATTTGAAGAATAAAACTAAAGCACTACACGAAAATGTTCATGAGTATTAACGGTTTTAACGGTCGAAAAATCAAGAACTGTCAAAAAATATTGAACTTTTTCTTCATATTTTCCAGTTGAACTGCTAGAATGCATATGGCAATTCTATTTTTCCACTCCAATTTTTTCAAATTTGTTGGTCACTCCACTTTAAATTTCCTATGCTAACATTTCCTCTCACTCTAATTAGTAGATTTATCAGCCGAAAAAAAGTGAGTGTCATAAGGGCATTAAGGAACTTCGTTCCAAAAAATTTTTTTATTTTTGTTTTAGAGAATATAGTTAGAAATTAATAATCAATACTGCCAGACACTCCGTCGGCGGTAACTTTTACCAGACGCTTTAAAGCTCCCAAAAAAATAATGTAACTTTACTTATAATCTCAGTCTTGATTTTTATACATGATATTCAGGGTGGTCAGTCATCAGCGGAATAGGGGGAATAACATGTAGCATAACATGCACGTGCCGTAACTATTCCGGACTGATGGAAGTGCGATCATAACCTCCTAGCGGTGGCTACTGGTAACTATCCTATGAGAGAGGATAGGCTAACATGATCGGGCTAGTCCCTTCCAAGTAAGGTTGGCGTGAGGCTAATAACCTCACCCGTAGAAAACAAACATTACGGAACGAGCAACATGCCTCGGATACTGGAAAAAAGACGACGACCACGGCAACGAAAAAGGCAAAATGATTTAAGAATTTTCTCATGGAACGTACGAACTCTGTACAGAACTCGAGCTGTACAACATCTGGCCGATACCTTGTCAACATATAAAGCTGACATTACCGCCATTCAGGAGATGCGATGGACAGGGAATGGTGTTTTGCAAAAACCTGATTATGACGTATATTACAGCTGTCATACGAAACACCATGTGCTCGGGGTAGGTTTTATGGTCAGCAAAAGGATGAAGCCTATCATTATCGGCTTTAAAGCAATAAACGAAAGGCTATGTACCCTTCGTGTGCGAGGCAAATTTAAGAACATCAGCCTCATAAACGTTCACGCACCTACAGAAGAGTCCCCGGACGATGAAAAAGAAGAATTCTTCGAAGTAGTTGAACGGGAACTTAATGCCTGCCCCAGATATGATGTAAAAATCATACTGGGAGACCTGAACGCCAAAGTAGGCCGGGAGCCCGTATACAGGCAATATGTCGGCACCCACAGCTTGCATGAGAACACTAATGACAATGGGCAGCGAGTTATAGAGATGGCAACAAGTAAGAACTTGGTCGTTGCAAGTACCAGATTTGCGCGTAAAGATATCCATAAAGCCACCTGGATATCTCCTGATGGGGCGACTCGCAATCAAATAGACCATGTGTTGATAGACCGCCGCCACCTTTCGGGTCTGATGACGGTACGAACGTACCGAGGTGCCAACTTCGACTCAGATCACTATCTTGTTGGTATGGTGCTCCGAGAGCGCATTACAACGCTGAAAAGCTTTGTATCCGCTGATCAGGCTCGACTCAACACAGCTGCACTACGCAACGAAATGGCCAGAAACAGCTAAGCCCAGGCGTTAGAACTCGCGCTCAGAAGAGCAAGTCCTGTGGATGGATTCCGGGCGTCGATGAGAGTTGGTCCCGCCTTAAAAATACTGTCATTAGTACTGCTGATTCCATCTTAGGCAGAAGTAGAGATCGGAACGACTGGTTCGATAATGAATGCAAGCTGGCAACTGAACGTAAGAATGCTGCGTATCGAGCAATGCAGCAGTCTCAGAGAACACGAGCACGCGAAAAGAAATATAAAGAGCTCAGAAAAGAAGAAAAGAGAATTCACAAACGAAAAAAGGAAGCCTGGGAGAAAAATCTCGTTTGTGAACTAGAACAGTACAGAGAGCGACGGCCGCACCAGGCGCGGGAGTTCTACCGAAGAGTACGCGGTATGACGCAATTCACACCTCGTTGCACATACTGCAAGGACAAAGAAGGGAATCTGATCACCGATCCTCAAGGCATCTTGGAGCGATGGGAAGAGCACTTTCATGAATTGATAAATGGCGAGCTAACTGAGGATTTGGAGGCTCCACCAATATCTGACGATAATGCTACGCTGTCACCACCAAGCTTAGCAGAAGTTAGCAGTGCCATCACCCGGCTCAAAAACAACAAGGCCTCGGGTGCAGACGGCATCCCTGCGGAGCTGGTTAAATATGGATGGCCTACATTACACCAAGCGATTTATGAATTAATTGTGCAAATATGGGAGCAGGAAGCGATGCCAGAAGACTGGAGAAAAGGCATCCTCTGCCCGGTACATAAAAAAGGAGATATCACAACGTGCAGCAATTATCGTGGTATAACGTTGTTGAGTACCGCGTATACGATATTCTCCGCCATCCTACAAAACAGGATCAAAACAGGATGACCCCATACGCTAGAAATATCGTAGTCCAATACCAGTGTGGCTTCAGCCCAGGCAAATCAACAACCGATCAGATGTCTGGAGTTTCAAAACTCAATCCAACACCTCTTCATAGACTTTAAAGCCGCCTATGATAGCATAGCCAGAGTAGAACTCTACAAAGCCATGAGAGAATTCGGCGTTCCCAACAAGCTGACAAGACTATGTAGGTTGACCATGACCAATGTGACAAGCCAAGTAAAGGTATCCGGAACACTGTCCAGACCAATCAACATCTATAATGGACTTCGACAAGGGGACGGTCTGGCCTGCCTCCTTTTCAACCTGGCGTTGGAGAAAGTGATCCGAGATTCGGGCTTGACATCAAGGGGCACAATCCTCCACAAGTCCACCCCATTACTGGCTTACGCAGACGACATTGACATCATTGGAAGAACATCAACAGCTGTACAAGAAGCTTTCATCCAGATTGAGCGGGCAGGAAATCTAGGACTGCACATCAACGAAAGCAAAACAAAGTACATGGTGGCCTCGTCTGCAAGAACACCTAACATTGGTCCCACAATCAAGGTAGAGGAACACGAGTTTGATGTGGTAAAATCATTTACCTACCTTGGGTCAATAGTAGCAGCCGACAATAGCATGGAACCTGAAATACGCGCACGACTGCTAAAAGCCAACAAAGGCTACTATAGCCTGTCAAGGCTCTTCAAATCCAAACATCTAACCATAACGTCTAAACTGTTACTATATAAGACGATGGTCTTGCCGGTCCTTACATATGCATCCGAAACGTGGGTGCTTAGCAAAAAGCACTCTAACGGCGGTGTTCGAGAGGAAAATACTTCGGAGGATTGTTGGCCCCTTATGTGAGGAAGGACAATTCCGGAGACTACAATGACGAGATCTACGAGCGCTATCGCGACATAGATGTTGTGAAGAAAATGAAGCTCGGTAGACTCCGGTGGGCAGGACATCTAGCTCGTATGAGTGAAGATGAGCCTGCTCGGAAAGTTCTCTGCGGTAAGACTTATGGGGTGCGACAGCGAGGGAGACCCAACCTCCGCTGGAAGGATGGCGTAGACCAGGACTCTCAGAGCATAGTGAAGCCAAACTGGATGGCATCGGCTCAGAATCGGGACCGGTGGAGAGAACAGTTGCGAGAGGCCAGGACCGGATCCCGGTTGTAGAGCCGTTAAAGAAGAAGATTCAGGGAACTATTTCAATATTGTTGGTAAGCAGCCCGACCAATCTGATGGGCCAAACATCCCGCCAGACACATATAAAGTAACGCTGATAATTAGATAGTTTTATAACATAGCTTTATAAGAATTATTTTATTAACAGTGTAATGGAAGTCTTCAGTAATAATTAAGTAATATTTTGACACTTAATTATAACGTTAACGATAATTATTGCATAATAAAATATGAAAACATTGAACTCCTAATGAAAATTATGAACAACCCGTCGGAAACCATGTAAGTTTTGATGAATAGTTGAAGTCTGGCAGCACCTACGTCAATTATTCCGGCCACGTTGTAGACATCACAAGTTAATTTTGCTCTGGTTCTGACTCACTGAATAAGTCTAGATCAAGGGTGGGCAACCTTTTTATAACATGGGCCAGAATAAATTTTACAGAGTTGAGCCGGAATTACACGAGGCAGTATATTTGTACATTTGTAAATTGTACTGAGGCCTCAATTTTTTAAAATGTCCCGGTTCAAACGTAATATCCTACTGGTGTATCTGTTTAAATATGAACTGAGGTGAGGTGAGATTGTAAAATATAAATATACATTGTGGAGGCATAGGTTTCCTACTTACTCCGAGGCAGTTAATGCATATTAGAATCAAATTCGTACAATAGCTCTTCATTGGTATTCACTTTCCTTCTTTCTTTAATTTGCTTGTTTTTGTCATTTTGGCATTACAATGGCACCTTACCTCATTTGAAGTATGACATTGTACTGGCTCAAAAGAAAAAATAGGCACCTTTTACAAACTCATTTTATAATCGTTTCTCTCCTACGCAACACTAAATTTTTAGTCTGCATTTGAAGTGAAAGATGCTTTAATGGGGTAAATCACACTATCCATCACTCGGTCCACAACTTAAACAGGTTTGTATATAATGTATGTATTACACTAAATATTCATTTTTCTGTCTAGTTTTCGTGTAGCGAATGTAATACTTATTTAGTTGTACAGTTAAAGCGAATGAGAAGGGGAATTTCTCATAGTTTTCGCAGACCCTGAGATGTTATAATTGTGTTAGTGTGATGTATTGGTGAGTTTGATAAATTTTCTGAGGCAAAGTAAGGAAAAAACAAACTTCCCTGCCATCTCTTCTCTCTTAACTGGTTAGTTTTTCCCTTTCTTTAACAAGTAATTGGTGAGGAAAACTCGTGAGGGCTTTTGTTAGATTGTGTAACGCAAGTGCCTTGTAGGGAAAGTCTAGTCAGAAACTGACGAGGGCCTTGTTGTAAACTAGGCCGTTCCTAGTAGAAAACTAGCCATTCCCTCATAGACAACGAGCCAATTACTCGTAAAAAACTATCAGAATTCTACTCGACACTGGCCAAACTCTCGTAGAAAGGTAACATTTCGTAACATTCCATGGCGAGTATTTGTAGGAAAGTATGTACTAAAATCGCTTTACACTATCATTTCGTCGCAAATTACTCAAAACAATTTCTAGATTAAATTTTTCATATCATTTCCTCTCGAATTACTTGTAGGAGTTGGAATAGTTTTTCAGTTTCTCTCGAATTATTCGGAGGGAAATACTAGACTAGTTGCTCCCCACATTAATTACTAAGTTACTCGCAGGGCCTCGTCAAAAACTAGAAATATGTCTACTTGGGTATACATGTTGCTATGTGCGTTTAATAGTCAATTACATTATATTTTTTTATAATTTCTTCTAAAGATCTCATTGGCCGGATAGAAACTTTTCGCGGGCCGGAGGTTGCCCACCGTTGATCTAGATCACTGAATTTCATAAATCCTTCCTGGTAGTCTTCATTATTCTTTATTATATTGAACGGTTTGTTCATAATTTTCATTGCGAGTTCAAATTTTTTCATATTTTATTATGCAATAATTGGGTTTTGTTTTTGGAATATATCTTTATATAAGCAAACCGGAATTTTCTTGAATTAGAAAAAAGGGTTTTATCTTTTAGATGTAAAAGTCGCGTTGCGAAATACGGATGAAAAATACGGGCGTTTGAAAAGTTGGAAAAAGTATTAATTTAAAAATAAGTAATATTATTGTGAGTGACCTGAGTGAATTAATAAGTATTAAGAAAAGTGAATTGACAAATGTGACAAAGAGTGAATTTAAAAAAATAGTGTATTAATAAACTTGAAAGTGATAAACGTGACAAAAAGTGATTTTTTAAAAAAAGGGTAAGACGGAAAGAAGCATATAGAGGGCGGTAAGCGATTTTTTTCTTTTCCTTGTAATAAACTTATTCAAAGACGGGGAGAATCATTATTAAAGAAGTTGCAATTGGATTAATAAATTGTGATGGCAGACAAAACGGTTCAAAAGCGCGGTGCTAAGAGGGCTGCCTCAAGGTCAGTGTCGGCTGAAACTGAAATTAATCGGGCTCCAAATGCGATTCAGCCTTCTGTTAGAATGGGAGCCGAAGAAATTCGGAATTTAAACCTGGAAGTCCTCAGAGTCTGAGTGCCGGGCAATGGAGAGAACATGTTGACCGACTTCGACAAATGTATAATTGGGATGATCGTTCTACGATATTATACGCGACTATTCGTCTTAGAGATGCGGCCCAATTTTGGTTAAACACTAGGCAAGGTGTTGTTGACGACTGGAATCTTTTTAAGAAAGACCTCGTGTTGGGATTTCCCGGGGTGTTAGATGAGGCATCAGTTCATGCTAAGCTTCTGGGCAGAAAGCGAAAGGCTTCTGAACCGATTGAAAATTATTTTTATGAAGTGTCGGCATCAGCGAAGTCGATAAAACTTAGCAACGAGACGACGACCAACTACCTCATATCAGGGATAGTTGATAAGGACCTCAGAAATATATTAATGTCTGCTACATACGGAAACTCGGTTGATCTGTTAAGGAAAATTAAACTGTATGAAATCTTCAAACGTAGCCTAGGAGTGAAGAAATTTCGGTTCCTTTGAACGAAGCACGCAAACCATACGGTTGGTCTTAACCATGGAAACGTGTAGCAAATTTCCACGCAGGAAAGGAAATTTTAAAAATGGGCCGGTCTGAGCGTCCCTTCTTCAACCCATTTGCCGGGAATTGTTTCAAATGTGGGAAACAGGGACACAGGGCCAATATGTGTCATAAGCACAAGGAATCTGAAGTAGATTTGAGCAAAACTAAGAAAGTACGCATGGTAAGGGCGGTAAATAGTGAGCTCTACAAAAATATAAAGGTCGACGGTGAGCGGATACCGGCATTCGTAGATCTGGGAAGCGACTGGTCCACGATAAGAATCAGTGATTGTCAAGCTAAAGGCTGGAACATAGAGAAAGGCGTCGTCACATTGAAGAGATTTGCTGGTGGAGTGTGCAAGAGTCTGGACAGATAACAAAGGTTGTCGAAACCGAGCATTGATTGAAATGTCCGTAGTGGCAGACAATGTTCCCATTATGCTGGGCTAGAATTTTACCAATCTGCCTGGAATAAAAATAATAAAAAGTTTCGGCCGCTTAGTGATCTTGAAGAACAACGATTATAATCCGTCTGAGACAGAGGCGGTAGCCGGCCAGAAAAGCATTCTGACACAAATGAAGATATCTAAAAAACCTATTTTCATGGAAGATCTGGACATCGGGGAAGCTGGATCAACCGAAATAAACTGTCGGCTCCTGGAATTGATTAATAATTATCGAGACTGTTCCGCAAGTAATATGAGTGAATTGGGCAAAACGAATCTTGTGGAAATGCATATCGTGTTAAAAGAAAACACGACTGTAAGATATAAGCCTTCTTACAGAATCCCGTACCATCAAAAGGAGGACTTGAAGGAAGCTATAGACGACTTGTTGAAGAATGACATCATAGAAAAATCACAGTCCGAGTACGCAAGCCCAACATTGCTAGTGAAGAAAAAGGACGGGACATACCTGATGTGTGTGGATTATCGTCGCTTGAATTCAATTACAGCAAAAGAATATTACCCAACCCCAAATATCGAGGAGTCCCTTAATAAGCTGAACGGAGGAAAAGTTTTCGTATCCTTGGATTTGAGTAGCGGATATTATCAGATTCCAATTCATACGGATTCGAAGCCGTACATTGCGCTTGTAACACCTGACGGACACTACCATTTTAAGAGAATGCCCTTTGGCCTCGCTAACTTACCCGCAGTCTTTATGAGACTAATGAATCACATAGCTGAAACGACAAGAAAATGCTAGTGTGTATGGATGACTGGCTCCTCTTTGCGTCAACAGTGGAAGAAGTGTTCGAACTCTTAAGACGGCTTCTAGAAGTAATCAGGGATACCAATTTAACATTAAACCTTAAGAAATGTTCATTTTTCAACAAAGAGATAACATTCCTTGGATACAAGATCACTCAAGAAGGAATATGCCTGCGTAGTATCAAATCCGAAGTTATTAGGCAATATCCAATTCCTAAGAATATTAAAGAAGTTAGAGAGTTTTTAGGGTTAACCGGATACTTTAGACGTTTTATCGCGGATTGCGCTCGCATGGCAGGACCATTAAACGAGTTACTTAAAAAGGATGTTGAATTTTATTGGGAAGAACCTCGGCAACTATCATTTGATAAATTGAAGAAACAATTATCAGATAGCCCTGTCCTAGTAATATACGATCCTAAGGCCAGACACGAATTACACACGGATGCTTGCTCGAGAGGTCTCGCCGGCATTCTACTCCAAATTGATGCGGACGGTAAGAAAAATCCTGTCACCTACTTAGTCGAGCGACCACCGCCGCAGAACAGAAGTATCACAGCTACGAGCTAGAAGCATTGCCTGTTGATAGTTTGGAAAAGTTTAAGTATTACCTCCTAGGCAAGCACTTCAAAATCTTCACCGATTGCGCCTCTCTGAAAACAACCCAAGCTAAAAAGGACCTGGTCCCTCGAATCGTAAGGTGGTGGCTGAAGTTTCAACAATATGACTTTGAGTTAGAGTATCGAGCGGGAGTGCGGATGGCGCATGTAGACGCCCTTAGCCGAGCCGCAAGAAATATGACAGTAAGCCAACATGAGAGCACCGTTGAACATGATATGGTAGTGCCATTGCCACAGTCTGACTGGGTAGTAATGTTACAACAAAAAGACACGGAACTTCAGATTATAATGGAAATATTGGAGGATAGAAAACACAAACAATTGAAACATATCACTAAGAATTACGAAATCAAAAAAAATAAGTTATTCTACAAACCGCCAGACGGACTCAGGTGCGTAGTTCCAAAGAATATCAAGTGGCAAATCGTCAAAATATCCCACGATGATTTAGGCCACCCAGGATTGGAACGTACGCTACTACATATTCGGAAAACCTACTGGCTCTCCAACATGAAAGCTTTTGTCAGGAAATATATAGACCATTGTTTGCAATGCGCTTACAATAAAAGGGGATATGACGAAACTCGCTTCCAATTAAACACATTCGAAACAGCCAATTCCTTTTAACGTACTCCATATGGATCATCTAGGGCCATATCTAAAAATTAGTAAGGGAAACGTCCATCTGATCGGCATAATAGATGCCTTCACTAAGTTTGTATCTTGCGGCCAGTAAAGAGTACTGCTACCAATTATGTAGTTAAAGTCCTCCTAGTCCTAAAGTCCTCAAGTCCAATTATGTAGTTAAGTCCTCTCAGTTTTTCGGATCGTCTTCTAAAATAATATCCGACAGGGGTTCCGCATTCACATCTAAGTCATTCCGGCAATACTGCGAAGAAAATAAATAGTAAACCAAAAAACAGCTGTGCAGACACCACGTGCTAACGGGCAAATTGAACGCTATTTCAGGACCATCTCGGCATCGATTGCCGCTACAATAATGGACAAGATTGGGACGCTCGATTAACTGACATACAATGGGGTCTTAATTGCCTACCACATAGAGTGACTGGAGCTACGCCACAAAAGCTGTTCTTAGGATACAGTCCTAAAAGAAATCTGAAGAACCAACTTACTGCTGCGTTACATAATGATGTCGGCAATGAGAAGAAGACATTACCCTAGACGAATTAAGACGAAGAGCGGCGGAGAGAATTAATCAACAACGAAAAAGGCAGGTGGAAAACGTTAACTCAAAACGGCGACCTCCCCATTCTTAGTCAGTTGGAGAATTCCGCAACAGGGCAGCCTAGGAAACATCTACCAAAATATAAAGGACCATACAGCATTGAAAAAAAATATGGGTTCCTATAAAGACCGTATACGGGCGAAGTTTTTACGTGATAACGTCTTTTTTGTGTTTCCGCCATTTTGAATTTTCAAATTTTAACCATAAATTCGTCCCCCGATAGTGATTTTCAGTCCAATCAGAACACAATTGCCAAAATTAGTCCGCCATTTTGAATTTTCAAATTTTAACCACAAATTCGTCATTTGGAACCCTCAAAGCCCCCCGATACTGATTTTCAGTCCAATCGGAACCCAATTGCCAAAATTAGTCCGCCATTTTGAATTTTCAAATTTTAACCACAAATTCGTCATTTGGAACCCTTAAAGCCGCCCGATAATGATTTTCAGTACAATCGGAACACAATTGCCAAAATTAGTCCGCCATTTTGAATTTTCAAATTTTAACCACAAATTCGTCATTTGGAACCCTTAAAGCCCCCCGATACTGATTTTCAGTACAATCGGAACACAATTGCCAAAAATAGTCCGCCATTTTGAATTTTCAAATTTAAACCACAAATTCGTCATTTGAAATCCTTAAATCCCCCCGATACTGATTTTTAGTACAATCGGACACAATTGCCAAAATTAGTCCGCCATTTTGAATTTTCAAATTTTAACCACAAATTCGTCATTTGAAACCCTTAAAGCCCCCCGAGACTGATTTTCAGTCCAATTGAAACACAATTGCCAAAATTAGTCCGCCATTTTGAATTTTCAAATTTTAACAACAAATTCGTCATTTGGAACTTTTAAAGCCTCACCCGTTCGAATTAGTCTCGTGTCTACTGCTCTACTCTAGTTATCCTTGATATCTTTGGATTAAAAAAAGAATTTTTCAATTCTACCAGGGCGTTCTCAAATGAGGTCATTATTTACTAAATTTAATAATTTTATTAGTTTATATTGTTAATAACAAATTACAGAAGCTGCGACGGTCAATAATACTAAATCTGCTCTTAGTTATCCTTGATATCTTTGCATTAAAAAAAGAATTTTTCAATTCTACCAGGGCCTTCTCAAATGAGTTCATTATTAACTAAATTTAATAATTTTATTAGTTTATATTGTTAATAACAAATTACAGAAGCTGCGACGGTCAATAATAATAAATCTGCTGTTAGTTATCCTTATTATCTTTCGACTAAAAAAAGAATTTTTCAATTCTACCAGGGCGTTCTCAAATGAGGTCATTATTAACTAAATTTAATAATTTTATTAGTTTATATTGTTAATAACAAATTACAGAAGCTGCGACGGTCAATAATACTGAATCTGCTCTTAGATATCCTTATTATCTTTCGATTAAAAAAAGAATTTTTCATTTCTACCAGGGCCTTCTCAAATGAGTTCATTATTATTGGAGTTCAATAATAGAACAACAAAACTTTTAATTAACCTTTTTATTAAAGAAACTCTATTTAGTTTTATATATTTAATTCTTGATTTAGCAAACCAAACGACTGTCGCGAGAACAACTGAACAACAGAATAGAAAAACAATAAACGAACGCAGCGACTACAAAATCAACGCGTGCTTTGATGTTGTTTTATTAACGGCAACAAGTATTATATGGAGGGTAAATTTAGTGTTGCCAAGACCGGACAAAGTTCAACTTCTAACAATTATTAACTAACTTTAATAATTTTATTAGTTTATATTGTTAATAACAAATTACAGAAGCTGCGACGGTTAATAATACTAAATCTGCTCTTAGTTATCCTTATTATCTTTCGATTAAAAAAAGAATTTTTCATTTCTACCTTGGCCTTCTCAAATGAGTTCATTATTAACTAAATTTAATAATTTTATTAGTTTATATTGTTAATAACAAATTACAGAAGCCGCGACGGTCAAAATTACTAAATCTACTCTTAGTTATCCTTGATATCTTTGGATTAAAAAAAGAATTTTTCAATTCTACCAGGGCGTTCTCAAATGAGGTCATTATTATCTAAATTTAATGATTTTATTAGTTTATATTGTTAATAACAAATTACAGAAGCTGCGACGGTCAATAATACTAAATCTACTCTTAGATATCCTTATTATCTTTCGATTAAAAAAAATTTTCATTTCTACCAGGGCGTTCTGAAATGAGGTCATTATTATCTAAATTTAATAATTTTATTAGTTTATATTTTTAATAACAAATTATTCAATATTGTTAATAACAAATATATATATCAATATTACTAAATCTACTGTTAGTATTGATATAGTTCTTTGGTAATAACAAGCAAATTTTTCTAAAAAAAAACGCTTGAGAACCACTGGCTTCGGCCGGTACTTCAGCCGCTAGCTTCACCTTCATCACTTCTATATTATCTGTCAACGAATGCAACGCATGTAAGCTTGAATATGTCACCAGCTTGAGTCGTCAGCGCACGACCCCCGATTCATACATCGAAAGATATAGTTAGTTAGTCGCGATATAAGATAAAAGACTGTCATGCCCGGCCCTGGGACTCGAATGGAGTTCAGCGAGGGGTACGATGATGGGTTCGTCATATAACGGTCATTCCACACCAAACCGGACGTTTTTCGGTAAAAGTTTAAATTAATAAGACCGATTTTTTTTTAAATTTTGCAGACGCATTCTACACATGAAATAATGGGACCCCATATTTCGGGAAAAAAAATTGCGATTTTTTTTCAGAAGATATGCACGGTTGTAAATTGCAAGAAATTTCAAAAAACATCGCGCGGCCGACCATTCAAATTACTGTATCTTCGAAACCATTAGTCGTACAAAAAAATTATATAGGTCGATTTTGAAGATCTTGAGTCACTCTATGTAGTGGTATATTTAAAATTTGCGTTTGATATTAATAAATTGTTATTATTTTTCTATAAAGTTTCATTAGCATTTTTCATCATCAACTCACCAACTTAAAGTTTTGGAAAAAATATCATCGTGTTCCTACTTCAATTTTAAAGAAACAGTGATAATTTGAAAATGGAACTCAAACGGGTCATATTTAAAAAAATCTTTAAAAGAGTGTGACCGCGCGGCACGACCGCTGAACATGTCGCGTACACGCAGAATAGGTTAACAGGGACGGTGGGTACAACAGAAAATGAATAAAACAAGCTCCTTTTCCAAGCGACGACGTGGCGAAAGGGTGCATTCTGCACTTACATCAAAATTATCTTTGTGATAACAGAGATTTATGAATTTTTTTTGTTTTTGTATTGAGCATTCGTTCCGTGGGAAAAGTAAAATATTTTTCTCAAAGAACTCAATCTTTTTTTTAAAAAGTATAAATACCACGCTGAAATAAGTGGACGGCGTGTTTCCAACAGTCTGAGATTTTAATGAAATTAAGAAATTATGTTTTCCCGTTGTCCCGTTTATAATTGCGAAAGGGTGGATCGTTACTTGGACATTATTCCCGTGCACGCCTTGAATTGCATCCTGTAGAACAAACGCGTAATTTTCGGAAAAATCGCAAATGACTAAATATTATTCTGGTCGCAATTCATTTTTTTTCTGATTCAAAAAATTGCAACATTAGAAAGAGTCAATAAATGAGATAGTTAAACTTTTCTTAATAATCCCCAAATTTTCATTAAAAATGTCTGTTAATTTTTGTATGAGATTATCACCAGCAGGACACACATTGCATTGTTGAAGAAAACAATCCACAGTTGGCGGATTCTTAATTATGTGTGAAAGGCTCCAGAAAATTAGGTCAACAGTGAGAAAAATGTAATACATTGATAGACAGAGAATTTTTAAAATATGACCCCGTTTGAGTTCCATTTCCAAATTTTCACTGTTTCTTTAGAATTGAAGTAGGAACACGATGATATTTTTTCCAAAACTTTAAGTTGGTGAGTTGATGATCAAAAATGCTAATGAAATTTTATAGACAAATAATAACAATTTATTAACATCAAACGCAAATTCTAAATATACCACTACATAGAGTGACTCAAGATCTTCAAAATCGACCTATATAATTTTTTTGTACGACTAATGGTTTCGAAGATACAGTAATTTGAATGGTCGGCCGCGCGACGTTTTTTGAAATCTCTTGCAATTTACAACCGTGCATATCTTCTGAAAAAAAATCGCAATTTTTTTTTCCCGAAATATGGGTCCCATTATTCCATGTGTAGAATGCGTCTGCAAAATTTAAAAAAAATCGTGATGATCAATTAAAATTTAGCGTTCGGTTTGACATGGAATGAGCGATATCCCAAGTAGTGTTTATATTTAAGAAATGTAAATACTATTTTTACTTACCTTTAGCACCGGGTACCTGTTAATTGGCCGTCGGCCCAAGCTAGCAGGTACGCATACACTCAAAGTACGTACTTACATTACTTAATCCCATAAGTACATTTTATTTTTTGCGGGCATCGAGTTTCATTTCGAAAATTCGGGACATCTCCGTCGGACCCCTTTGTGCAAACCCAATTCATTTTGAAAAGGGGTCGTTTCCGTGATAGAAAAATATTTATTATGCATTTATTATACAGGGTAACAAGTGTGTACTTTTTTTTCAAATTAAACTTGTACGAGGTTTTTTGCTTCCCCTGTAAAATTATAAAAACTAGTCGGGCCCCTGCAAAATTGTGCAGAGTATATATTATTTTAATTATCCCAAAGCCTACAGTGGTAATTCTTCAAATCGGAAGTTACGATTGGATCATTTCGAACTTGAATTTTGCAATCGCTTGAGCACGGTTCAAAAAGGAAGAGTTATCTCCTGGTTTATTTTTTTAATTACATTAAAACTTCTTTATAAACCAAGTTCTCAGTGACAATTCCTTGAGGGGTAACTTCCTGTTTTAGACCACTTGAAACATCAATTTTACAATTGCTGTATACAACTGACCGTACGTAAAACATGGTTCCGCAAGAAAAAGACAAACTTTTTCGAATGTTTGACCTTGTGACTTATTTATTGTCATTGCATACGCTAGGCGCAGGGGAAATTGATGACCCTTGAAATTAAATGGAAGAGCAGGGTCGTTTGATGCATCCGTGAGATAAAGTGAATCTTGCCTCTTTGAGATCATGTAAGACACTCGGCTTGGATAACATTCGCGCGAAAGACCCGAATAGCTAATCTGGTTTCATTACACAAACCATTCTTAATAGAAAGGTTTCATAGTAACAAAACTATGCAACCTTTTTGAAGTTATACTTCTTTAGGCGCGTTTTGAAAATATTATGAGGGTGAATATTTAGGAATCGAGACGAAACGGAGAATATAGGCGTGGAGGGCAAGCATTTCAACTCCCATTCTTTAGCTGATGTCTGTTCACGATGTCGATGGGTGAGGGGGTTTCAAGTGTGTTCTGAATCCATTGAAAATCGGTATCGGGAGGTTTTTAGGGCAACACAAATGACGAATCTGTGGGCAAAATTTTAAAGAAATCAAAATGGCGGCACGATTTTGGCAATTACGATTCGATTTCACTGAAAATAGCTATTTGGGGTGTTTTAACTTCGGAAATAATAAATTTGTTGTCAAAATTAAAAAATTCAAAATGGCGCTGGAAATATGGTATGCATAACAAATCACTTCACCAGAATTTTGTAAAAAGTAAAATCCAAAAATGACAAAATTAAGACTAAAAAGAATATAATAAAAATGGGTAAAAAAACTTTCAAGGGAGCTGTTCCCTTTGAATCTGTCAAAAAATGCATTTTTTTGCTTAATCGATAGTAATAACGTTCAAAAATAACTTGTTAAAATTTTAAACCAATACCATCACTAGAATTAAAGTTATAAGCGGTTAAAGAGGCGTGGGTCAAGCTTAGCGCTCAGCTCCGGTCTCCCGCTGCGAGCAGGTAAGAGCGGCCGAGCGCTCGGCAATGACATTCCATTTGTCGAAGGGCTTGTTTATGGACCTGGAAAGCCGATTAGCCATAGGTATGAAAATTTTTAACAAAAACCCATTTTGTTCCAGTCGAAATACTACTTTCAACGGAGAAAGTCACGAAAATGTAGCGAAAAGTTCAATCGTCGTTTACTCGAAACCTTTATTTTTCAATTTTTCTTACCTGACGGCAGGGATTACAAGAGAACGGCTTAAAATTTCGTACACTTGTTCATTATTATATTATCTAACGTTGCCTCGACTAATTTTTTAATTTTTTTTGTTGTTTAAAAGTTATAACAAAAAATGTAAAAAAACACGAAAAAGTGAAATTGAAAAAGTGACTTTTTTCTTTTAAACGTCCGCCATTTTGTTAATTTTTCAAATTTTAAAAAACTGTCCCCGGCAACGTTAGCCAACAGTATGTACTTTAATAAACCCCCAGGAGCTGCCGTGAGGAAGATTTCGCGCCCGAAACACGTGATGTTTGGCTGTTCGGATAGGGGGGTTACCGAATGAGAATCGATGTGAAAAAAAAATAAACTTCTTTAAACATAAATAAAAGCATTAAAAAAAACCCGATCCATTTCCACTTATATTGTTAAATAAAACAAAATAAAGAAAATCGACCTTTTTTTCGGAGCGCAAAGGGAACTGCTCCCTTAAGTTAAATGGTTTTATTTTAAATCTGCTGTACCAAAAACTAGAAAATAATTAGAACACAATCATGGACCTTCTGGAATAGTAGCAGTGCTGTCTTCTCATGTCGTTTGCCAAGGGGCATTTTGTGTCGCTGCGTCAGCGAATTAAGTAATATTCTGGGACTTTCACAGACTAAAAAAAGTGGGTGTGTGTACTTATGTACGCGCATTAGAAGTTATACTTCTTTAGCGTGATTTAAGACTAATTTTTAATTTGCACGCAAATAATTTATTGGATTTTTTATTATTTGCGTGCGTTGGCAGGTGGAAGCAGTATGATGCCGACACGTTCCAGCCTGTCGGTTATACCGGATTATAATCCTAACTAAAATCACCTACTAGTCAACCCATTCTCCGGCAGATAGGAAACACATTTTTCTAGACAAGTTGTTCTTATTTATACAGGTTATACAGGTTTTTATGCGCACCATGTTTTTATTTTAGTCTGTTAAAAGTTCCAGAATATTACTTAATTCGCTGACACAGCTACACAAAGTGCCCCTTGGCAAACGACATTAGAAGACAGCACACCTACTATTCCAGAAGGTCCATGTTTGTTTTCTAATTATTTTCTAGTTTTTGGTACAGCAGATTTAAAATAAAACCATTTAACTTAAAAGTTTTTTTTACCTATTTTTATTATATTCTTTTTAGTCTTAATTCAGTCATTTTTGGATTTTACTTTTTACAAAATTCTGGTGAAGTGATTTGTTATGCATACCATATTTCCAGCGCCATTTTGAATTTTCTAATTTTGACAACAAATTTATTATTTCCGACCTTAAACACCCCCAAATAGCTATTCTTAGTGAAATCGAATCGTAAAATCGTAATTGCCTAAATCGTACCGCCATATTGGCGCCGCCATTTTGATTTTTTTTAAAATGTTGCTCACAGATTCGTAATTTGTGATCTTAAAAACTCCCCGATACCGATTTTCAATGAATTCGGAACACATTTGCAAAATTCATCCGCCATTTTGAAATTTTGACTAGAGAATCGTCATTTGTGGCCCTAAAAACCTCCCGATACCGATTTTCAATAGATTCAGAACACATCTGCAAAATTTATCCGCCATTTTGAATTTTCAAATTATGACCACAGAATCGTCATTTGTGGCCCTAAAAACCTTCCGATACCGATTTTCAATGGATTCAGAACACATTTGCAAAATTCATCCGCCATATTTGCCCGCCATTTTGAATTTTCAAAATTTGACCACAAAATCGTCATTTGTGACCCTAAAAACCCCCGATACCGATTTTTAATGGATTCAGAACACATTTCGAAAATCCATCCTCCATATTAGCCCCGCCATTTTTGATTTTCAAATTTTGACCATAGAATCCTCATTTGTGGCCCTAAAACCCCCGATACCGATTTTCAATGGAATTGGAACACAATTGAAAAATTCGTCCGCCATTCTGAAACCGCCACCTTGATTTTTTTACAAAATTGTCAGATTGCACTGACACGTTAGCTCAACGTGTGTGCAAAGTTTCATGAGAATCGGTTTAGTAGAAGTAGTTGAAAAAGCTGTGGCAAGATTTGAACCAGGTCACGCTAAATAAAATCATTAATATTTTGTTCATTGTTTTATTTTCCCAAATAATAACAGTAAATATTTTGTATTATATATTCAAACTAATTTCTGATTGAACAATTATATTAAGTTTTAACCCTTCAAAATCATTAGTAAAACAGTAAATAATTATCGCTTCTTATTGTATAGTTGCCATATAGCTTTATTATTATCTTGGCCAGTTACACACGCGCCGACAACCAACCAAGAAAAATCTTCTGAAAAAGTCGGATCGTATAAAACTGGCCTTTAGAAACTCGCGCTTAGGCAAGACCCTCGTAAGTACAGGCCTGGAAGCAGAGTTTGTGTTTGTGTTGGTAATAGACCCATTATCTGTCAAATCGGAAGATATTATATGGAGGAGGTAAAATTTCGGGATATTTTGCCGTAAAAGTCATAAAATAATATATTTAACCAGTTTTTATTGCAATAGGATTACCAGTGAATAGTGCTTCAGTGATTTAATTAAGAAAATTTAAAAAAATCGAGTGATTAAGTGTGTTTTAAGTGAGTTAATTGTGAAGGTGGCCAATTTTGTTTACATTCGCGGTGGTTTTTTCTTGTTTATTTAGGGGAAAAATGTTGAATTTGTGTAGTAATATAATAAAAAGTGCTTTTTGAGTGATTAAAGATTATTATAGAATAGTTATTAAACACATTAAGTGCAAGTACCACCACACAACATACATAACAATAACTTTTTCACTTTTCCTTCACATTTTTCTGCACTTATGTTTTTAATAACTATTCTATAATAATCTTTAATCACTCAAAAAGCACTTTTTATTATATTACTACACAAATTCAACATTTTTCCCCTAAATAAACAAGAAAAAACCACCGCGAATGTAAACAAAATTGGCCACCTTCACAATTAACTCACTTAAAACACACTTAATCACTCGATTTTTTTAAATTTTCTTAATTAAATCACTGAAGCACTATTCACTGGTAATCCTATTGCAATAAAAACTGGTTAAATATATTATTTTATGATTTTTTACGGCAAACTAATGCAAAAATATTCCGAACTTTACATCACGGCGTATAAATCCAACAAAAGTGACAGATTCTGGGACTACGAGCAGCTGCGTTAGCGTTAGTGAGGTAGGCAACTTCCAGGCCTGTACTTGAGAAGGCCTTGGCTTAGGTGATGAATAGAACACGGATCGGATTTCCATCCATAGCCCCGCGACAGAACCCCTCACCCAGCAAACACGAACCTTCTTATGCCTACAAAAAGCGCTTGGCTGATGAATCGTACAAGAAATTTATTTCCCTCCATAGCCTCAGGATAAAAACCCCCTCACCCATCGACATCGTGAACAGACATCAGCTAAATAATGGGAGTTAAAATGCTTGCCCTCCATACCCCTTCGCCTATATTCTCCGTTACCGTCTCGCGTCTCGGTAAAAATTCACTCTCATAATATTTTCCAAACGCGCCTAAAGAAGTATAACTTCAAAAAGCTGTCGCAAGATTTGAACCAAACAAATATACGAGGTCAAACTAAATAAAATCATTAATATCTTGTTCATTGTTTTATTTTCCCAAATAATAACAGTAAATATTTTGTATTATATATTCAAACTAATTTCTGATTGAATAATTATATTAAGTTTTAACCATTCAAAATCATTAGTAAAACAGTAAATAATTATCGCTTGTTATTGTACAGTTGCCATATAGCTTTATTATTATCTTGGCCAGTTTCACACGGGCAGACAAACAACACTGAGAGAAAAGATCCTATAAAATTAATAAGATTTTCATATAAATGACCTTGTTAAATTAATAAGACGTCTTTTATTTTTTGACCAATTGGATTTGTCTTGTTATTTTAACAATATTGATCTTGTTAATATTTTTAGTAGGCCGTAACGGGACATCTTGTTCAATTAACTAGCGTACCTAGTAAATTTTATAGTATAATGTCTTCTTAGATTAATACGGCAATCTTTTAAAAATTATAATATCGATCCTTTAAATTTTTTTAATTCTAATAACTGTTTTTCCGTTAGTTAGTTGCGTTTCTAATACATTTGTGATTACATACGATTGTAAATGATCTAAGAATTCTTGTACTTCCTATTGCTTGCAGTTGTGTTTAATATATTCTCCAGTAGTGTTCTGGTTTGATGAGTAAAACTTCCACAACTTTCTGATGACAAGCCAGATTCTGGACTCTTCAGTGACTCCACCCTACTTTCACAATATGAAGGTGATAAAATCTCGGCCTAAAAATGTAAAGTCATTAGGAGCTTACAGTTGATATAATGCTACATACCGTCATTATTTTCCACTGGGAAAGTTTTTCTCTAAATTTAATTTTTATTCCCATTTCTGTTTTTGGGAAGATGTCATTCAAATCCGATTCTCTTAGTAATCGAAGACTTTCGAGGTCTAATTTGTAGGCTGTAAAAATAAGTTAATGATTAATTAATTGCTGATGTAGCAACCACGATGACAGTACTAAGTAGCAATCACAATCATAGATTGCTAATTAAAATAGTAACATTTTACATAAGTAGAGTATAATTCTTACACTTTAACAACTTGTATAGCTCTGCATCAAATCCAAATTTTTCGCATATCAATTTTTTTCATTTCCCCAACTTCTTCATTAATTTCGAGTTCTTCTATACTTTCACTATTTAACACAATAACACTTTCGTCTACACAATAAACTTTGTTATTTGTTTCCATTTTTCGATAAAACTCGACTAGTTCTGGTAGCTTCCAAACAAATAATGAACAAAGTTGTGAAATTCTTATATTTTTTACGGTATATGTATGAGAATCTCATTTTAATTTAATAAGACTCCTATAAGAATAATGTAAACTTCTGGAGTGAGTCACACCTGTTACTAGACGGTCTTGTTTATTTAACAAGAATCTTATAAAGCTAAAGGGATATGTCCCGATAATTTCATTGGCGCGTGTTTAAAAAAGTAAAAGGACCGATCTTATTGGAATAACAAGAAAAAGCGGGATAATTTAATATGAATCTTTTTAAATATACTAGATTTTGTCCTGTTAACCTGACAAGATGAGTTATAGGATATTTTTTCCTGAGTGAACCAAGAAAAATCTTCTGAAAAAGTCGGCCCGTGTAAAACTGGCCCTTAGAAACTCGCGCTTAGGTGATGAATAGAACACGGATCGGATTTCCCTCCATAGCCTCGCGACAGAACCCCTCACCCAGCAACTACGAATCTTCTTATACCTACAAAAAGCCCAAACCTTCGCTTGGCTGATGAATGTACATGAAATTTATTTCCCTCCATAGCCTCACGATGAAAACCCCCTCACCCATCGACATCGTGAACAGACATCAGCTAAAGAATGGGTGCCCTCTATAACCCTTCGCCTATATTCTCCGTCAGCGTCTCGCGTTGCGTCTCGATAAAAATTCACTCTCATAATATTTTCCAAACGCGCCTAAAGAAGTATAACTTCAATAAAAACATGGGGCGCATAAAAACCTGTATAACCTGTGTAAATAAGAACAACTTGTCTAGAAAAATGTGTTTCCAAGTCCACCAAAACAAAATAGTTCAAAGGCACTTCGTATCATATTTCAGTTACCTAAAGCTGCCCAATTCAATTTAGTAATTATTAGAAGAAGAATCTAGGGAATTGAACATAATTTAGAAGGGACATTTATTTCAATAGTGGAAAGGAGGTAGAGTAAATCTACTCAAGGTCGATGGACCCACAGGCTCATAACAAATGTGGAGGAAAGGGTCACGGGAGAGCATGGAGAGATGAGTTACGACCTCGCACAGTTCTTGAGTGGACATGTGTGTTCCAGAGCATACCTCCATCGGTTCGGACAAGATGTCTTCGCTGTCCCCGGCATTCCTAAATGTGATAGAAGACACAGAGCATGTCCTATTGGAATGCCCGATATTAGCCGAGCAAACTGCTGCTCTGCAAGCGACAGGTCAGGCACGACTGAGAGTAGAGAACATCATAGACTACATGGTGACATCGGGTGTTGTAAATAATAAAGTGGAGGAGACGCTAAATATGCTCCATCAGAAGGTAAGGCGCAAAGAAACCAAAAGGAAGAGAGTAAGGCTTAGAAATATCGGTAGTATTAGCAGGTAGATAAAAGCTGATCCAGCTGGCGAAGCATTGCTGAAAAGAACCGACAGGCTGGAGCGTGTCGGCATCATGATGCTTCCACCTGACAACGCCCGCAAATAATAAAAAAATCCAATAAATTATATGCATGCAAATTAAACATTAGTCTTAAATCACGCCAAAGAAGTATAACTTCTAATTTTATTTTTTTTTATTTATTTTATTTTATATTAATTTAAGTACATCAAGATTACAATATCTTATATCACTAAAAGCGAATGTACTTATAAATTACAATACGGCAAATTTAAAAAAGCAAAAACAAAATTGTCTATATAATAATAATAGTATAAAGTTTTTAAATAATAGATCAAGTGTGGAAAGAGAGATAAATAAAAAGAGATTAAAAAAAGCAAGATTAAAGAGAATGAATAACTAACTAACTTCAAAATAAAAAAAGAAAATAAATTAAAAAAGAACAAATGAAAAAAAAACTAATGAGCTGAAGGAATATTATTGATTAATAAAGTGGCTGAAGACACGTTTCCTGAATACACCCAATGACCCCGTACTCTGTATATCGGCGGGTAAGCTGTTCCATAACTGAGTAGAGTGAACAAAAAAAGATCTCTGCGCAACTAAGTGGGAGAATCTGGGTAGGATCAATAGTATTCTTCTAGTCATACGACCAAAACGAAGATACTCATGGAGGTATGATGGACGGTCAGAGTGTAGAAGTTTATAAATGAATGTCATTGCCTTGAGCGATAAGTACACATCAAGCGTGCACCCCAGAACGGAGGAACGATATCGACTTATATGGTCAGATCGTCGAAGATTATAAACAAACCTTGTGCAATCATTGAAGGCTACATTGAGTTTGTCGCGACATGACGCAACAAGGGATGGAAAGACCAAGCTGGCATAAGTGAAGTATGGTAAAATTAATGTTTTGATTAGCTTGGACCGAGTACCTACGGGTAGAATGGAAGCGTACAGCCATAGACGACGCAAACTACCATATATTTTTGAAAGAGTGTGAGAGATCTGGTCACAGCAAGTTAATTGTGAGTTCAGATAGACGCCTAGATTTTTGACTCGCAATTGATAAGGTAAACACGTCTTCATGAGAATGATAGGTGGAAGGAAGGAGGTGTCTACTTGACTCCTGTACATTGGAATGCAGCATGATTTGGATGCATTAAGCAGTAACTGGTTGGAAAGTGACCATTGATATATACGTTCGAGATCGGCATTAATGTTGTAAACACAATTCTCGACCAAACCAATAGGACTGTTTAAGTAAATTTGGACATCATCTGCATACATGTGCAGTTTGCAGTTTGTCACAACACTGCTGAGATCATTTATATACATACTGAAAAGCAGCGGTCCTAGTATGGAACCCTGCGGAACGCCGCGCGTGATTTGCAAAGAATCTGAAATTGAATTTTGTAGCCATACTTTTTGAGATCGATTGTGCAAGTAACTCCGAATTAAAGAGGCCGCAGAGGATGAAAAACTCATGTGGTCTATTAGCTTAGTTTCTAGGAGCACATGGCTAACACTGTCGAATGCTTTACTAAAGTCGAGAAGCACAAGAAAAGCAATGTCATCGGAATCAAGAGCAATTCGCAGATCGGTGGTCACTTTCAGTAGAGCAGTTTCACAGCTACTGCTTTTGCGGAAACCGGACTGTACATGCGATAACAGGGACCACATTTCACAGTGCTCATCGATTTGCCACGACATTAATTTTTCTAATACTTTGCCTAAGAAACAGAGTATACTTATAGGACGATAATCAGCGGGGCTATGCGGAGATTTGCACTTGGGTAGTGCGATCACTTTTGCTTTTTTCCATTGCAGCGGAAAGTATGATTTTGTGAGGCAACTATTAAAAATATATGTAATATAGGGAAGAATCAAAGGAAAAATCAACTTTAGGAAAATGGGTGGGAGATTGTCTGGACCAACTGATTCGGATTTAATTGAATAAAAAGCTTTATAGACTTCCGCGTGATCTACATTGCGAAAACAAAAAATACCAGAGTTACTATTAGTTGGCCTTAAGCAATGAGGATCTCCGCGTATATTGGATGCGGATGTAAAATAATTATTTAGCTCATTAGCGCCAAGGTTGATCTGTGTTTCACCTTCATTACCATGAATGCCAAGTTGCTTAATGTTGGTCCAAAGTTTCTTTGCGGGCAGTGTTTATGTCAATATTAAACTCAACAATTAAACAATTATAATATAAATTTTATTTAGATAATACACGTCACAGTAACAGTTTAACATAAAAGGTGTAATAATAACCGACAACTTTATTAGACAAAAATAGAACGAACAAATTATTAATGATATAAAAAATAGAACGAGTAATTTAGTAGTTGACCAATCCGTGGTGTAAGGTGGACTCCACTGGTGATTGAGAAACACCTCATTGCCAGGTACTTCAATGGTGCCGCGTCTGCAGAAAATTGGGCCCGTGGCTGGTTGGCGGTTGAACTCCTGGCCTTGGCGGTGCAGGTGCTTTCCGGCTTATGGTAATGAAGAGTTAAATTACCTTAATACCGGATGCATCGAAGCCACGAGCCGCTGACGGCTGATGCCAATTATTGACCACCGATGACCCCTTGATCGATGGATCAACATTCTGCCCTCCTTGAACCAATAAGGGTTCAAAACATGATGAAGTTGTAGATGCTACCGAATAACACCAATGGCATTTACTCCGGAACTGGTGAATTGGTAACTCTGGAACCTGAGGTTTTGAGGCGCCTCGACTCGCCTGAAGTGATCCTGTAACGATATTAAGTGAAACGGAAGGAGCAAGGTGAATAAGGAATATGGTAAGGACAGATATGGGATGATGAACGGGGAGAGATTTATTTAATTGAGATTCCGATACAATGAGGCCAATCGGCTTGTAGGGGTAGGAGCTCCATTAGATGTAGTCGGGTCCTGCTCATGCGATATGGCTGCGGCGGCACATGCCGTTGGGGTATTAGTTACGACGTCTTGCAGTATGACTTCTCCGGTAGTATGATGGTTGCGGAGGATATGGTTTGTTGCGGAGTTCCATGTTGCAGCCGCTAATCTCCAGCTCCAGCCATAAAGTGATCTTAGAGCTCGTACATTGATGATTAGATCGACCACGAACTTGACTAGTTTGATTATCACATACATGGCTAGTATGATCGAACATGTTTGTCCGAGTCCGCTAAGAATGCCCCACAGTCGAGTACGCAAAATATTCTCAATCATGTCCCAACCAGTGGCTGAGAATAACTTGGTTGTTTCCAAATTTTGGTGATCGGTATCATGACCCATAATGGTCCGAGTGACTATGTTTTCCACGGCTCTGCGTTCTGAAGGGTACATTATCTGATGGCGTAATGTATCGAGTGACGAGCTCGAGTACAGACCTGCTTGTATGATTTCTCCTGGATCTTCGTATTTCCAATCAGTCTTCGTGGAGGGGGTAAGTTCAAGTGGGTTCTTCATTCGGTGTAATCTGGGATTAAATCCATACCATTGACTATTTATATAATAGCCCGGGCTCAATAGGTCGGAGCAGGGTATCTCGGTCCCATGTTTAAGCATGAGACGTGTAAGTGGTGCTACGAAGTAACTTTTATTGTTATATGTCGCGGGAAGTTCTAGATAACATCTATCGGTTTTTCTAACAGTCACATCTACTGGTTGGCATTTGACCAAGTATATGAGTTCCCCACGTGGGACCGCGACATAGCCTTGTTCCTTGAAATGCATTAAGGCGAATTCGGCAGGATGGTGTGGAGCTATAATTAATTGTGTATGTAGCGTTTCACGTTCGAGCTCACATTTCTTCAGCAGCAGATTATAATATAGGTTTTCCACTTGAGTTTTTATGTGACGTTCTGTATATACGAATTTCGAGTTAACGTATGTAAAAAGATCTAGATTGTGAACATCAATAGCCCTTTTTGTGAACCAATATTCTTTCGATGCACGGGGTACGATCACAAGTCGCGGGTGTTCTGTTTGATATCCATCAAATCTGCATACTGATACCGCCTTCTTAACCTCCAAGGCAAATACGATTTCACCTGACGTAACTGAGTAGACGGTACTGAACACGGCTTGTTCACTGTGCGGTGTGATTGTATCGATTTTTGTAGCGACTCCTTGCCACAATACATCATAATTTAGGTTTTCACATGAATTATCTGGAATTAAATCCCAGAAACTGACCCCGTAATCAGGATCAGTGCATTTTCCGGTTAAGTAAGGGCATAAAACATTACTTCGTAGGATCGCCATGTTATCTTCCAATCGAACGACGCTTTGGTAGTCTGTTATCGTGAATTCCATGACGTGGGTGACAATAACGTTGCTCCAAGAGTTGGCTCCTGAGGTATATTGAGCACCTTGACAGTTTCCACTATTATCCACAGATCCTGCAATGATTTCAGTGTGGGTTGTTGACGCATTTGGTTTTAAGTCAGCTATGATACGACCGTTCGGGAGCTTAAAGGTATGGTGGTGGTGGATCTGCATGCAGTCTTCTCGAGAAATGTCATCTATGAAGCTACTCAAGCCACCGGGCACTAGCGAAAGGTGGCTAAACATTCCACAATGATGTACTGATTGGATGATATTGATTTTGCATTGATAAATTTGTATAGATGCAACTTCACTCATCTGGAGTAGTTGAATATCTTGCTCCGTTTGCTTAAGTTCTTGCTTGTCAATGATGCAGGGTCCAACCGAAAGCAGTGAAATTGATGTTATATTGATTCTTTCGTGACCACAATCATAAGCTATTAGTGCGGTCACACTTGTCACAATGGCTAGTTGCATAATTCCACAGATGATGTTCATTGCTCACAAGGGTGAGTGCTGGTCAGGTTCGTAATCTAGAAGATGTAATTTAGATGTAGAGTTAATGGTGTAATTTGGTTGTGCGGTTATTGGCGTTGATCTAAAGGTGTGGTTATGTATAATTTTGTATAGGACGTTACGACCGTAAGAATTCGAAAGTTATGCAGGGATGATTAAGTAAATATAAAGGTACTAATATATATGTGCTACGACACTTGATTGTCAATAATCGGCAATAAGCAGATTTTGGTGATTGGGCGTTGTAGGACGCTGTCCTTACACCTTATGGTAACTGCTCGTGTTAGCCCATCTGGCCCGGGGTGTACTTCGATGACACGTCCCAAGAGCCATCGTGCTGGAGGTAGTCTTTCGTCTTTAATTAACACTAAATGATCTTTTTTGACGTCAGGTGCACGCTGTGCCCACTTGGATCGAGCCTGTAGCCTTGGCAGATATTCATCAACCCATCTCTTCCAAAAATCTTGAACTAATCTTTGTAATAATTTCCATCTTGACAGTGTATTTAATTTATTATTGAGCAAATTTGGTTCTGGCGGTGTAAGTAGCGCATCCCCAATTAGGAAGTGTCCTGGGGTTAATGCTTGCAAATCATTAGGATCGTTACTAAGTGGACACAATGGGCGAGAGTTTAAACATGCCTCAATTTGTGCTAACAGCGTGCTAATTTCTTCGTAGGTGAGTAGTGAATTTCCCAGTATTCGTTTAAAATGATATTTAACTGATTTCACACCCGCCTCCCACAATCCTCCGAAATGAGGTGCGGCAGGTGGTATGAAATGCCACTTAACACCCTTGGTAGATAGTGTGGTGATCACGTTAGGTGATAACCCATATTCGCATTTAAGACGAGCTTGTATAAGTTGTTGGTTAGCTCCGATGAAATTCGTCCCGCAATCACTATACATATCACTGCATAATCCTCTACGACTAACAAATCGTCGAAATGCGGCTAGAAATGCTTCTGTGGTGAGTTCACTAACCAGTTCAAGATGCATGGCCTTGGTGGATAAACATACGAATACACTTATGTAACCCTTGCTAGTTTTTGGCCGACCTCTACATTTTGATTCTCTGATAGTAATATGGCCAGTAAAATCCACCCCCGTATGCAAAAATGGGCGGTGTTGTCGTACGCGAGGTGCGGGAAGGTCGCCCATGAGCTGGGTTTGCGTCGACGCCTTGTATCGGAAGCACGTGACACAGCCATGTAATTGGTGACGGATTCGATTTCGACCATTTAAAATCCAATATTTTTTACGTATTAGATTAAGAGTCAGTTGCGTGCCTCCATGTAAAGTTTCTTGATGGCATTTATTAATGACAAGTTCTGTAAACTTGCTGTGTTCTGGTAATATGATTGGGAATTTTTGATCTGCAGGAATTTCTGCGTTGCGTAGACGACCACCGACTCTTAATAAGCCTGATTGATCCATTATTGGGTTAAGGCTATATAGTTTACTATTCTTAGGAACTGGTTGAGAATTTCTTAAGTGTTCTAGTTCGATAGCAAAATGAGTTCTTTGGACTAATCTCTCTAGACATAACTTGGCTTCATTGATCTCCTCCACTGACAATCGATCAAATTTTCGGTTTGGTTGAGCAGTTTTGAGGTTTATGTAAAATCTTCTGCAGTAGGCAGTTACTCTAACGAGTTGATCTAGGGTTGAGTAGCGATTTATAAGCTCTAGCTGTAGTTCGGTTCCCGTAGTAATGGTTAGGACCACCCTTTTAGCTTCTAGGTCAGTATAATTAGGGGCTTCGTCATTTTTAGGCCACAGACTTTCATCCTGTTGTAGCCAAGACGGTCCAGTCCACCACAGTGGGTGATCCTTCAAATCACCTGGGGCGACTCCTCGTGAGGCGCAGTCGGCTGGATTATCACCTGATTTCACATATCTCCACCGACTGGTATCTAATCGTTCTTGTATGTAGCTCACTCGGTTACCGACAAAGGTTTGCCATTGGCGAGGATGACCCTTGATCCAAGCAAGAACATTTCGTGAATCTGTCCAACCATATATTTGGTACATTTCTGCGGGAATAGCCTGCTTTACATGAGTGATTAGTTTAGTCAATAAAACAGCGCCACATAATTCTAAACGTGGTATACTAACTTGACGTGTGGGAGCAACCTTAGTTTTGGCGGCTAAGAGAGAGATAGTAACATCACCTTTTGGGGAAACACATCTTACATAGACTACTGCAGCATAAGCGGCCGAAGATGCATCACAGAATGCGTGTAGTTCATAGGTGGTTTCAGTGTCATTTAATTCGATCCATCTGGGTATTTTTATAAGCTCTAATTTAGATAAATTCTGCCGAAACTCGCACCACTTCTTCTGCAAATGTTCTGGAAGTAATTCATCCCATGTTATACCTTCAATCCATAACCGCTGAAACATTATTTTTGCTATAATAACAGTGGGAGCTAGCCATCCTAGGGGATCAAATAATTTAGCGGCCTCAGATAAAAGAATTCGCTTGGTGACAGGAGTATGAGAATCGTCAAGCGACACTTTAAATTCAAAACTGTCACTCGATGGGTTCCAATGGATACCTAATGTTTTCACAGTTTCGGTGAATTCTATAGGAAATGGTGTGGAAATTTCACGATCCTTGGCGGGGACGTATTGTAATAATCGTTCTGAATTGCAGACCCACTTACGTAATTTGAATCCTCCTGCCTGTAGAAGTTGTCGAAGGTTCTCTTGGAGTACTATTGCTTCCTCTAGGGTATTTGTACCCGACATTAAATCATCCACATAAAAATCGGTTAGTAATATTTTGGACGCTGCAGGAAATCGATCTCTTTCATCATTGGCGAGTTGTTGCAGCGTTCTAAGGGCCAAGAATGGAGCACAGGAAGTTCCATAGGTGACAGTAAGAAGTCGATATGCTTCTATTGGTTGGGTCACATTTTCTCTCCATAATATTTTTTGGTACTTGCATTGATCAGGTCGGATATAAATTTGCCGATACATCTTCTCAATATCAGCAGTAAAGGCTATTTTGAATTTCCTCCAGCGAAGTAATATTAGGCAAAGATCCCTTTGCAACGGCGATCCTGGGAGTAGTGTATCATTTAATGACCGTCCATTTGTGGTTTTCCGGGAACCATCGAAAACCACTCGCAATTTAGTTGTTGAACTAGACTCCTTTATCACTGCATGGTGTGGTAAAACATATTCAGGGAAATTGTCTCGCTCATTTTCGGCTGAGGAGATCTTTTCCATATGTCCAAGCGTTAGGTACTCCTTCATAAAGGTCTTATAATCTTCAGCTAATTTGGGATTTTTCTGAAATTTGTTTTCCATCTGGAGTAAACGTTTTAGTGCCGCATTTCGAGAATATCCTAATTCAGGCCGCTTATTATTTTCGAAGGTTAGTGGTACTACATAGCGACCAGTGGGATCTCTATAATATGATTTGGCATAAATTGTTTCACATTCGTCATGTTTAGGCTCAGAAGGGTACGTTGGAATGTCTTCGAGCTCCCAAAATCGTTTTAACGCATTTTCCAGATCTACGGATTCTGTGATGGTGCATATTAGAGTAACTTTTGGAGTTGTGTAGGTGTGTGTATTGAAATCGGGCATCCTGCCACTAATAATCCAGCCTAACGTAGTCTTTATCGCTATTGGATATCCCTTAGGGCCCTTGAGTAGCCCGCTCAAAATAATTTCACTATAAAATTCAGCGCCTAAGAGCATGTCTACATAATTCGGTTTCATATAATTAGGATCGGCAACTGGAAGATTTTTAAGGTACGGTAACAGTTGGTGGTCAATTGGTTTATGTGGCAACATTCCACTGATTTTCGGGAAGACATATGCCTCCACATGTCGCTTAAATGATGGGTCGTATCGAGATTGAACTAAATAGGTCACAGCATTACGAGATACTCCAGACGGTAAGTCGCCTACGACGTTGACCATTACGCAGGCCGGCTGCTTACGCAAACGTAGACGTTGTACAGCCTCTTCTGTAATGAAGGAGACTTGAGAACCTGGATCTACTAACACTCTCAAGCATTGTTTACCTGCGTGTGGAGTCTCGATATCGACTAATGCTGTTGCCAATAAAACTGTGTGCAATCGCTCGTTATTTGTCAGATGTGAGTATACATATGAGTCCTCATGGACACTATCTGGTGTTATTTGTATGGACTTCGAACTCTGAGGGTGAGCTGGGCCTTGATAATTACCATATTGGACTTCTTGAATTGAGTTCTCCAATAATTGTGGAGAAGTAACATGGTGACTGGAATATTGACTGTGCTGACGAAGCTGATGCAAATTCTTGGTATTCTTGGATTGGTTATGATTAACAGGTGATTTTGGTTGATCAAAATGGAGTAGGGAATTGTGTCTCTTTCCGCATTTTTGACAGTTCAACGGATTAGGACACTCCTTGAGGTCATGAGATTTTGACAAGCAGTTTATACATCTGGAATTGGTTTTTATGAACTCGTATCGCCCCTTTGGCGTCATACTACGGAATTTTGTACATTGTATGAGGCGATGGTCACGGTTACATGCTGGACACATTGATGAAGCCGATGTAGTGAACGTGTGAGTTATATGCCCCTTAATATTTTCTTTGCGAGGGGTAGGGAATTGACACCTTGTTCTAGTGATGGCCTCTAAACTTTTAAACCTGGCTTCAAGGAAGTCAGTAAATTCAACTAAAGTAGGACGTTTTGACGGTATAGTTCTGTGGTTAAGGGTGAACTCCCAGTGTTCTATTGTATCCTTGCATAATTTTTCAGTAAATATTTCGATTAACAAGGGATCCCAAGATTGTACTTCTAGGTCTAATCTTTTCAAAATCTCTAATGACTCGTTAATTGAGTCAAGGAAGCGTTTTAGACCAACTGCGTTTTCCGTTCTCTGGTTCGGTAATGAGAGCAAGGATTGAATTTGAAAAGTTGTTAAAGCGCGCTCATCTTGATACCGCTTTTTAAGTAACTCCCATGCTGGGGCATAATTTGCTTCCGTAGTATGTAAATGCTTAATTAATTGCAACGCTTCACCACTCACATTTGCCATCAGATAATGCAACTTTTGCACGTTAGATAGCTTTCTATTGTTGTGGATGAGACTTTCAAATATCCCTCTAAAGGTGACCCAATCGTGATATCCCCCCGTGAACTTAGGAATGTTCATTCGTGGTAGTGGAACTTCATTTGAGTCATGCGCCGCGGTACATGTTGTGATATTTAGCTGATCACTTGACGCGAGCGAAGTGGATGCCGTTGTCTGGGGTAAAAACTCAGAAATGATCCCATGGGCGTCCAAATACATGTCTTCAAGAGCACTAAATTTATCGGTCTGAAAATAGGGCAATTCTGCATGAATTTCAGACTGGAACTGTGCTAACATTTCCCTGTCTTTAGCTTGAACGTTCGCCCAAAGTTTGTCGAGCATTTCCGCCTTTTTCCTTAGGTGGGGTTCCTTTCGCCTATCCTTCGGGGTTTTTTTTAAATTGTCCATGAACCTTTCCAGTTCAAAGGCATTTAATTCTTGGGCCCTTATTAATCGGTCCATTTGGTGGATTTAAGGTTCTGACGACTGTGGGGACGTATAAACGGTGGGAAAGTGTATGCTGACTTAGCACAATGTGTCAGACGTCAGTAATTATAATTGCGAACGTTTGGTAGCCAGCGGACACGGTGATCTTTTCAACTAATTTAAAATTTATAACGAAACTTGAGCTAGGCCTGGGTACGACGATGGTGAGGTTGTTTATTTATGAATGGGAATGGGACTTTTGATTCATGAACGGGAATAATGGTCGATATGTAACAGAATATTAGGTAATGTAAAGATAGGACGAGTGCTCTCTCACGGGGTGAGGTGTTTGAATTATAAAATAAGTTACATTAAAAAAAATGTGGCTTACTTACTGGTGTGTATATGCTGGTGATAATAGCTAAGATTAATTAAGCTGCACGTGGGGAATTCCCTTATTGGTGTTGTGGAGCGGTGGTCGCCTGGTACGATGGCCTGGATGCAAATTGTAACTTCACTAACTTGTAAACACAGTAATGTCACGAGCAAATGGTCTAATTCACGGATCTAAGTTTGTTAGATATACACTTCACTTTGACCAAGACTGGATTTCACAAATACCGGAACGATCCGGCTCGAAGGACCAAAAATGTTTATGTCAATATTAAACTCAACAATTAAACAATTATAATATAAATTTTATTTAGATAATACACGTCACAGTAACAGTTTAACATAAAAGGTGTAATAATAACCGACAACTTTATTAGACAAAAATAGAACGAACAAATTATTAATGATATAAAAAATAGAACGAGTAATTTAGTAGTTGACCAATCCGTGGTGTAAGGTGGACTCCACTGGTGATTGAGAAACACCTCATTGCCAGGTACTTCAATGGTGCCGCGTCTGCAGAAAATTGGGCCCGTGGCTGGTTGGCGGTTGAACTCCTGGCCTTGGCGGTGCAGGTGCTTTCCGGCTTATGGTAATGAAGAGTTAAATTACCTTAATACCGGATGCATCGAAGCCACGAGCCGCTGACGGCTGATGCCAATTATTGACCACCGATGACCCCTTGATCGATGGATCAACAGGCAGATTAGGGCTAAGCTTGGACGAAAAGAACTGCGCTTTCGCTTTACGTATGGAAGAAGTAACTAAATTCCTAACATTTTTGTATGCTTTGAAATTCACATCGGTTTTGTTAATTTTATATTTTTTGAATAAGAACTCTCTCTCGGAGACAAGACGGCGGATTTTGGTGGAGAACCAGGGTGAAGTAGAGGAAAGAATGCGTTTTGTTTTGACTGGGACAAAAGATTCGTGCAGATGGTAACATAGCGAGCGAAAATGATCTATTTGGTTGTCAATGTCAGAGATTCGGTATATTTGATCCCATGGTAGTGAGGAACATTCTTGCAATAGTGTCGGGACATCGATGGATTTGTAGTCACGATACGAAAACAATTTCCGCTGATGGTTTTTTACTGAGAGTTTAAGGGAAAGGTACAGGATGTCATGATCGAGGTAACTGGGTGGGCTGATCTGATTATGGAATAAAACGTTATCAACATTCGACACAAAAAAAATGTCCAGCAGCGATGGATTATTAGTGTTTAGGTATGTCGGAAGTTGGTTGATGGGCTTTAAGTCAAACGTTTTGAAGAAGTTGAGAAATTTTTTGGAAAGCGCATTGTTGGATAAAAGGTTTACATTAAAGTCACCACCAATTACAATGCTCTCATAGTTATGGGTGGCATCAGAAAGCCAAACATCCAGTTCACTGGCTTCACTTATCGAGAAAATTCGAGGAGGGCAGTAAACCACAGTGGCGAGACATTTACTAAAACCACAGTTAACTTCAATGCTGAGAAACTCTAAGGCATTAGATGTAGATTCCTTAACTTTGAAAGACCTAAGGTTATTCTTGACATAAATGGCTACTCCACCACCAGAACGATTTATGCGATCATTCCGGTGTAGATTGTACCCATCTAATGAGACAAGTTTCGAGGGGACATGATCGCGCAGTGAAGATTCAGATACCAGTATGACGTGTATATTAGAACCACGGAAAATTTCCTGCAATTCATCGATTTTGTTGCGTAAGCCGCGCGCATTAATGTGGCAAAAGTTTAAGCCTTGAGCCCTACTTTGGAAAACGTTGAGCAGTGTTCTAATTTTGTTCATCTCTTTATTGCTATGTCCTAACCGAAGTCACAGAAACGGGGCAACAAAGTGGATGCAGGACGTGGCACGATTAAAAATTCAAAGTCTAAAAGCAAGCAATAATATTCCAACATTACAACATAACGAAAAATAGAAAAGTAAAGACTTAAAATATAAAAATATAAAATAAATCGAAAATAAATTAAAAAAAAAGGAATATAGAATAGGCTCAACACAAATGAAAACATTAATGAAAACAAGAACAAGCACATGTAGAAAGAATCTCCGCATTGAAGACGGGTTGCTCCAAATTCGTTAGAGTGAGCTGGGAGTTAGGGAAGAGCTGGCGGCATCATTCAGATCTAAGGCTGATGTAAATAAGCGCGGCTGTTTATTTCTCTCCAGCTGCACATAGACATATCCCCGACGAGTGGAAACCGCAGTGACAAGCTTTTGCTTTAGGAGTTTGCGTGCAGTGTGGAAAATACTATGCTGAGTATTTTTAATTCCTTCTGGACATTCAGCAGTAGAATTGCCAACTTTGAGAACCCAACTTGAAAAATCTTAATCAACTGTAACGGTCGGTTATTTACCGAAAGTTTCCCCCTTTTGATGGTCCCCCCCATCTATCGGAAATTTCAGGCTTCATGAATAAAATTACTTCACAAAAAAATTCGGGGAAAACTTTTTTTAAATTCAAGTAGTCGAAGAAAAATAGTTTTGGTTCTGGAAAAAAAAATTTTTTTTTTTGTTTTGGAGACAGTTAACGAATGTTGCGGTTGTGGGAACATGTGTAGTTTTTCCCATTGACAATTAAAAACGAAATAAGCTGAAAAACTAGAAAGCTGAAGTCGGCTAGTTTTACGAGTATCCGCAGTTAACACAGGAGCACCTAGTAAAGAAAAACTGGGAAATAAGAAAATATCGCCAATGTCCATGACGGGAGGTCAAATTAGGCAGGACCCTTGAAACATCCAGTTAGGACTCAGATTGCGAAACTCCTCCAGCAGCCACCATATAGGAAGGAAGTTAGCACTGCATTATCCGAAGCCTTACCATTGTTATTAGAAGAGCTTCCGTTCGATAAGGCTACTATTACAAGCAATCCATTAAATAGGGTAGTATCTTCAATTTCTATTTTTTTGTGAAAATTTTCCTGCAGCATTGGAAGCTTTCAACAGGAATTTGCAGGGCTAATCAGTGATTTTACAGAAAATCGCTAATAAAAGTGAACATTTCTTAGCAGCTATTATAACCGAGGCTACCGAGATTGACTTTTACATACTAGCTGTATAATTTGGAGGAAATCAAGAACAACTTGATATTAACATATTGTGCTAATATGTAGTGCTACTTGATGCTATTGTGCTAATATGTAGTGTTACTTACTTTTAAAGGCAAACCTTTTTACCAATAAAGGGTCACCATAATAGCTCGTGTTATCCAGCTAATACGTCTACTCCAGCAGCTCGAAAAAACGTATGCGGTGAACGGAACCTATTTGGGTACGCTCCTTTGAGGTTATAAAATCTGGTGAAGGAAATATACGAACTGAATCTAATGTGAAGACGAGGGCGAAATTAATAGCAGAACTAGAAGAACGAAAACTAACAGTAAACTTGACGGACCCCTGGAGTTGTTGTAAGCTTTATACAGTTTATCTGTTGGGGAAAAGTTAAGTAATTTCGTTTTTTTGTTGGTTTGGTATGATACCATAGTTTTGGGTATCCACATAATTTATATTTCACATTTTTATTGTATAAATATTCCCTCCAATTATTTACTTACACATTAATTATTTAACAAAACAAAGAAAAAAAACTATTAAATTATACATTTATACTGGTACTACTTACATTTCTTTACATTTTTTCGTATATTATATATTACACACTAATAGTAATAATAATATTGCCGTAAATTGCTTTATATCATTTAAGTATTATTTTATGCATTTGTTTGTTGTAAGAAGAACAGGAATCCTCGACTGGTACCAGAACGACGATTTGTTTTTTTCCTTTCCGTTATTGTATGTAAGTTGTTATTTTGTGGTAATAGTTGGTTGCATCCACATTACCTATATTGTAAGGGTACTTTTTTTTGATTTACAATTATCTAATAGCTAATTCAAACTTACCTTCATTTTGTTGTTAATCAATTATATTGTATTGGGTTGTAATTATTATATAATATACTTGTTGTCAATTTCTTTAACTCCACGAATATTACTAGGCATGACAGCCTAAGGGGGTAATTTATCCAGGATGGTTGGGTTGTGTTTTCTCTCCAGGGTTCTCTCGAATTCGCGTTGAGCATTTACAGGTCCACCAGGTCGTTGGGAACTTCCAGCGATGAATACCTTTGGCTAACCTAGGACAAGAACGATATGAAGAAATCTCCCTTTTGACTAATAGGTAAGTGGTGAATCATATATGTAGTGCCCCGGTCACACACCCCACGACCCCTTCCGGCGAGCTAGCGTATACCGTGTGACCGGCTTAGCATCCCCTAGAAATATTTCGGAACTAGGGAGGATGGTTGTCTTTCAAAATTTCTTTATGTTTACCCAAGCACGATGGTAGTAGCCTTGCTGTCCCCAGCAAGGAGCTCCATTGTGCCGGTACATAAATGGCGCCCAACGTATGCTTACATGCCAACGCTTTTGGCAAACAAGTTTCGATATTAAATTACGGCGCCCATTTATTTCATAAATGGCGCCCCAAATTCTGTTAACTTATTAAAATTATCTTTGTCTATGGTTCACCACCAATGCCTCGTTGTTACAGATTCATCTCATTTGTCTAAATTCAGTGTGAATTTTGATTTGCTTTCACTTTTAGATTATCCCGCATCATGTTATCTTCTTCGCTTTAGGCATCTTTGAACTAGGCTTACCGGCACCGCTGGCTAACAAGCGTATGACCGCTTGGCCATGGGTGAAGTCTGAGTCTGGAGTTCTTTTGTCCTGTTTTTTTGCTCGTCGTCCTGAGTATCAGGCGTCATACCGCCTGCCAGTGCTTCGTTCAGCGGACAGGATCCTTGTTACTTTTTGCTGATGGACGTTTGAGTTGTAACTCGGGCTTAACCGTCTGAGGTAACAGGCGTGCTATCGCCTGCCCACTGCGCCCCGTGGACACCTTTAATCCAGTCAGTCCTCTCAAATTCTTTTTTTCTTTTCTTTCACTTTAGACCTGTGGTCGAAATATGGTAAGGGGTGGGGTCACTTCAGGTGAACCTCTATTAGGCCGCACAGGCTTAACCGTCTGGCTAATCACCTGCGCCCTGTGGACTTTTGTTGAGGGACATCCGGCTCCTTCCTTGTGCTTTTAATTTTTCTCTCCAGTCTGTCCCCACTACTGATTGATTTTCCGTAGTGTAGCTCAGTTGTGGTTGGACAGCGGAATCAAACTAAATTTTTATTATTTGCGAAGATGATTTCCGTTTCTTTTTATGTTGAGGTAGACCCTTCATGTCGTTCAAGTAGATGAAGACGTGTGGTGTTCCGGCGTCGTCGATGACACTCGGTGTTGACTGTGTCTCATAGCTACCACCGACTGACACCGATGACATCGGCCACCGAGAATACTGGGGAGAGAGATTTTTTTCCAACCATCCTGGAAAATTAACACACATTTAAAAAGCATTTTAACACAACCAAAACTATTTGGAACCTTGATTTTTTTCAGCTATTGTACGGTTTTGATTATTGCGAGTATCACAACTATTGTTAGTCGGCTCACGGAACTTTTTGATTAGGATATCTACAGTTACCGTAGTAGTACCGACTTTATCATCAGTTTTATTCAGTTGTTTCTTTTGTTGGTTAGTCCCGATCTGGTGGCGTATACTTTTAACGGGTATTGGTTGGATCTCGGCTAGGAAGGACCAATAAACTTGTGTCTCTTTTTAATTATTGTGTATATGGTTGAGAAATACTACTTTGGGTATCAGTTGTTGTTGCAATTTTTTTTGCGCTAGGGTAGTGCACATATCTTGCACGGGTATTGTTTATATAGCGGTTAGCATCCAGAAGAAATCCCCATTCATAGTTATTTTTGGATTTCTGGGTAACACGTTGGCTAAATGGAACTTCGAAGCGGAAAGAATACCGCCCCCGCTTCTGATGGAAGCGATATTCCGGGCCGTTCTCAAACCATCTCGGAAGAAATTTCCCCTCCCGAGGCAACTACCCCGGAGCTCGTGGAGCAATTACAACAACTTCGACAGGAACTCGAGGCGCTCCGGGCCCAACAACGAGCTGCTGAGTGTCCGGTGGCAACAGCTACGGATCATTACTTCTCCCCAGTCGAACCAGTGTGTAACGAAGGTAGGATAGACTTGTCGTCCGGCACCTATCATCGCAAGTCCGCGGTTACGTCCTGGAACATCAAATTCTCCGGCGATGATAATATGTTGTCGGCGGAGGAATTTTTGTTCGGGGTGGAGCTGAGGGCTCACGATGAGGGGATCAGGCGATCGGAAGTCTGCCGTAACCTCTCGGCATTGTTGTCTGGCCGTGCTGCGTATTGGTACTGGTCCCAATTTAGACGACAGTTCCCGGACCCAGATTGGGAAACCGTCAAAGCTCAGTTCATCCGATATTTCCGAAGCCGGGAGTCGGATGAAGAAATTATCCAACAAATGATGGAGTGTAAACAGCAGCACCTCTCTTTTGATGACTTTACCGCTCAACTTTTATCCCTGCACAACCGGATGGCTGTTCCCATGTCGGAAACCCAGTTGATAGGGATGGTGGTGCGCAACCTGAATGTACCCTTAGGTTCGGCCGTGATAGGGCACAGCTTTACCAGCATGCCACAACTGCGTGAGACTTGTATCCGAGTTGAACGCTGGCAGAAGCAAAAACGCTTAGAACGTAGGCCCGAACGACAAGTTCACGAAGTTGAATATTCAACGATGTACCAGCCTAACCTTGTCACACCGGACGTATCCTCGCAAGGAGTAGAGGAGATGACCGCGCCGCGTCAGTTTCCGACGAACCCACGACCTTTCCGTTGTTGGAATTGCCAGCAACAGGGTCATCCTTTTATGGACTGCCCATCTGAGACTCGTGGCCTGTTTTGCTACAAGTGTGGCAAGCCAGGAGTCGTGACACCTGTATGTCCCACCTGCCAGGGAAACCGGAGCCGGGGTGCGAGACCGTACGGGAGTCCGCGCCCGAGCTAAGCTCGCCCGTCATTTCCCCGACCATTTCAAACCCCCTTACTACGTCTACCATCAGCGACTTCACGTCAACTGATGCTCTTCCATCTTTTCCCTCCGAGGAGGTCAAACTTTCATTTATATCCCGTTGGAAGAGATATATATCCACTCGTGCCCGCATCTTTTCGGAGCCCCCTTTAGTGGACTCCCTGCATTCCCAGCATACCCCTCCACAAATTAGGGTACGAGCTAAGGAGAAGCGACATCTTTCGCAGAAACTTGTTTCTGCTTTCATCTCTGACTTGTCAGATCCTCGTCCTTTTACTAAGGTCACCTTACTTAATGAGGAGGTGAATGGTTTATTGGACAGTGGCGCTAGTATCAGCTGTCTGGGAAGAGATGCTGAATCCTTTCTAGCCAAACATCCCGAAGTGACAGTCTACACTTTGCACACTGCGTTGCAAACTGCTGACGGGGCTTCACAAAGAATTTGCGGTTACATCCGGGTTCCGGTCTCCTGTGGAGGACGGACCCTTGATATGACCATCTATGTGGTGCCCAGTCTCAGCCAGTCTCAGCCAGTCTGTGAGTTAAACGCTCCCACTGCATCTGCTAACATACACGACTTAACGTCCTTGCAGAGCGAGCAGTTGGAGCGGGTCAAGGCCAGGTTTCCCTCTTTCGATGTCTTAGGACTGGGAAAGACCCACCTGGAAGAACACACGATCGACACTGGTGACTCAGTTCCCATTAAGCAGAGGCATTATCCTGTCTCACCCGCTATTCAACATTTGATGTATGGCGAGTTGGACAGAATGTTGGCTCTGGGGGTGATTGAGCCATCGAACGGTCCCTGGAATTCTCCAGTGGTGTTAGTTCGCAAACCAGGTAAGGTCCGCCTGTGTCTTGACTCTCGCAAGGTCAACAGTGTCACGGTCAAAGACGCCTATCCCCTTCCACACATCGATGGTCTTCTTGGTCGTCTTCAAGACACCAAGTTCATCACGAGTTTGGACCTTAAGGATGCTTTCTGGCAAATTCCCTTAGAGGTGAAGTCGTGAGAGCGGACAGCTTTCACTGTCCCCGGTCGTCCCCTGTACCAGTTTACAGTTATGCCTTTCGGCTTGTGTAATGCCCCACAGCGTATGTGTCGCTTGATGGACAAAAGCATTCCTGGACATTTACGTGAGAACGTCTTTGTTTATCTGGACGACCTGCTCATAGTTTCCCCTGACTTTGACTCCCACTTAAAGCTGTTGGACGAAGTCGCCAGCTGTCTCCGTCGTGCGGGGTTAACACTCAATCTGGCTAAGAGCAAATTTTGCGTGACTGAAGTCAAGTATCTCGGCTTCATAATTGGTGATGGGACACTGAAAACGGATCCTACCAAGGTGACGGCCATTACGGAATTCCCGACTCCGAAGTCTCATAAGCAGACTAGGAGGTTCTTGGGTATGACCGGATGGTATCAGCGTTTCATCCCCAATTATGCTAGCGTGGCTTCTTCAATCACGGATTGTTTGAAGACAAAAACTTTTAGTTGGAATGATGAGGCCCAGCAGGCGTTCGAGACTTTGAAAAAGCTGATGACGGAAGCTCCTCTTCTAGTCACTCCAGATTTTTCTAAACCTTTTTATATTCAGTGCGATGCCAGCAGGACTGGTGTAGGTAGTGTGCTCTTTCAAAAGGACATGGATGGAGGAGAACATCCGATTGCTTATATGTCCAAGAAATTGAACGGAGCACAGCGAAACTACACCATTACTGAGCTCGAGTGCTACGCAGCCGTTCTGAGTATAAAAAAGTTTAGAGCTTATGTGGAGGGACAGGCTTTCACAGTCATTACCGACCATGCAAGTCTGAAGTGGCTCATGGGCCAGAAGGAGCTCAACGGACGTTTAGCCCGGTGGAGTCTTAAGCTTCAGGGGTTCGATTTTACGATCGAACACCGTAAAGGCACACACAATGTGGTTCCCGATGCCTTGTCAGGCATGGATTGCGTTGACGATCTGTCCCTGTGCTTCGACGTGGACTTAAATGCCACGTCCTTCAAATCCCCTGATTATCTTCGTCTGGTTGAACGAATCAGGCAAGCCTCACCGCAGTTACCAGACCTGCGAGTTGAAGATGGGTACGTATTCCAGCGTACCTCCCCACGTACTGGAGACTCCGTTGCTGACGACCTAACATGGAAGTTGTGGGTCCCAACGGAACTGACCACGCCTCTCATCGAGTCGGCTCACTTGCCTCCCCAAACATCGCATGGTGGAGTAGGGAAGACTCTAACCCGTCTGAGAGTTAAATACTTTTGGCCGGGTATGTCCAAACAGGTGCGGGAATTCATCGCCCACTGTGAGGTCTGCAAGACCACCAAAGCCCCCAGTTCTGTACTTCGACCACCTATGGGCAACCCCATGGATGCGTCGAAACCGTTCCAATTTTTGTACGTAGACTTCTTAGGTCCTTACACCCGGTCGAAGAAAGGCCACACGGCAGTGTTCGTCGTATTGGATGCCTTCATCAAGTTTGCCTTCCTGCACCCCGTGTCCGCTGAGACTACGGCGGTGGCCGTCAAGTTCCTCGAGCAAACTATTTTTCACACCTTTGGAGTTCCTGAAACCATCTTCTCCGACAACGGTCGGCAATTCACCTCCAAAGAGTTTGCTAAATTGTTAACCGATTATGGCGTGCGACATGTGCGCACAGCCGTATATTCGCCTCACCCTAACGCTTCCGAGCGGGTGAATCGATCGGTATTAGCCGCCATCAGAGCGTATTTAAAGGAGGATCATCGTGAGTGGGATAGACATCTCTCGTCCATCGAATGTGCTCTTCGTAGCGCCCACCACGAGGCAATAGGCATGTCACCGTATCAGGCCCTTTTTGGTAGCCATATGATCCTGCACGGATCAGCTTATCCAGTCCTGAAGAAACTGAACGTTTTCCAGGAAGGTGACATCGCTTTCTTGCCCTTGACGGACAAATTGCAGATACTGCGTGAACGAGTAGCGCTAAATTTAGCCGCTGCGCATACCAGGCATACTACTCGATACAACTTACGTTGTCGAGTGAGCAGTTTTCGACCTGGGGATGAGGTATACCGAAGAACCTTCTGGGCGAGTAACCGAGCTGGTCGCTCCAGTGCTAAATTGGCACCGAGGTTTGTGAAAGCCCGGATACGGACAAAAATTGGAACTAGCTTGTACGAGCTGGAGGATTTGGCTGGTAAAAGCATAGGCGTTTATCACGCCAAAGACCTACGACCCTGATTGTCTTCGAAGCAAGCGCTCCTCGGAGTAGCCCTAAGAAGGCATCTCGCCGGCTTCACCGGTTATTAATAGGGTGCCTTAATCCGCTTAGGTAGCTTCCCTAGCGGATGGTACACCTCCTTGCTTTCGGTCAGTCTGGAGAATTACTCTCGGCGAATGGTTGTCCTGGCGATCCACAGGGGAATGTCAACGGCAATGTGGTATTGCTGGAGACTGACCCGATGGACCGAAAGGAGACATTTTCGACGTGGAGGTCTGGATGATTGTAGAGACCCGGAGGGGGACAATGTGGTATTGCCTGCCGCCGGATCCCTAAAACTCCAGACTTACCCTCCAGGAGACTCGTCAGACTGTCCATCTCTCAAAATTTTAATTTTGACAGCACGACTAAATTCTCACCGATTTTTTTTGGCAAAGCCTTATATACTAAATACCCGGCTAGCTCTGCAGCTGTGGCAGGAGACTCTGAATCTCAGGGTGTGATACGAGCCACACATTGGCGCCAAACACTAAGTCTTACGGCTGAAAAACCTTCCGTTTTTTTCGGCTCCTCACTGCCTCGCAAGTCGGCCTTGTGGACCCGAGGGTATGTAACGGTCGGTTATTCACCGAAAGTTTCCCCCTTTTGATGGTCCCCCCCATCTATCGGAAATTTCAGGCTTCATGAATAAAATTACTTCACAAAAAAATTTGGGGAAAACTTTTTTTAAATTCAAGTAGTCGAAGAAAAATAGTTTTGGTTCTGGAAAAAAAAATTTTTTTTTTTGTTTTGGAGACAGTTAACGAATGTTGCGGTTGTGGGAACATGTGTAGTTTTTCCCATTGACAATTAAAAACGAAATAAGCTGAAAAACTAGAAACCTGAAGTCGGCAAGTTTTACGAGTATCCGCAGTTAACACAGGAGCACCTAGTAAAGAAAAACTGGGAAATAAGAAAATATCGCCAATGTCCATGACGGGAGGTCAAATTAGGCAGGACCCTTGAAACATCCAGTTAGGACTCAGATTGCGAAACTCCTCCAGCAGCCACCATATAGGAAGGAAGTTAGCACTGCATTATCCGAAGCCTTACCATTGTTATTAGAAGAGCTTCCGTTCGATAAGGCTACTATTACAAGCAATCCATTAAATAGGGTAGTATCTTCAATTTCTATTTTTTTGTGAAAATTTTCCTGCAGCATTGGAAGCTTTCAACAGGAATTTGCAGGGCTAATCAGTGATTTTACAGAAAATCGCTAATAAAAGTGAACATTTCTTAGCAGCTATTATAACCGAGGCTACCGAGATTGACTTTTACATACTAGCTGTATAATTTGGAGGAAATCAAGAACAACTTGATATTAACATATTGTGCTAATATGTAGTGCTACTTGATGCTATTGTGCTAATATGTAGTGTTACTTACTTTTAAAGGCAAACCTTTTTACCAATAAAGGGTCACCATAATAGCTCGTGTTATCCAGCTAATACGTCTACTCCAGCAGCTCGAAAAAACGTATGCGGTGAACGGAACCTATTTGGGTACGCTCCTTTGAGGTTATAAAATCTGGTGAAGGAAATATACGAACTGAATCTAATGTGAAGACGAGGGCGAAATTAATAGCAGAACTAGAAGAACGAAAACTAACAGTAAACTTGACGGACCCCTGGAGTTGTTGTAAGCTTTATACAGTTTATCTGTTGGGGAAAAGTTAAGTAATTTCGTTTTTTTTGTTGGTTTGGTATGATACCATAGTTTTGGGTATCCACATAATTTATATTTCACATTTTTATTGTATAAATATTCCCTCCAATTATTTACTTACACATTAATTATTTAACAAAACAAAGAAAAAAAACTATTAAATTATTCATTTATACTGGTACTACTTACATTTCTTTACATTTTTTCGTATATTATATATTACACACTAATAGTAATAATAATATTGCCGTAAATTGCTTTATATCATTTAAGTATTATTTTATGCATTTGTTTGTTGTAAGAAGAACAGGAATCCTCGACTGGTACCAGAACGACGATTTGTTTTTTTCCTTTCCGTTATTGTATGGAAGTTGTTATTTTGTGGTAATAGTTGGTTGCATCCACATTACCTATATTGTAAGGGTACTTTTTTTTGATTTACAATTATCTAATAGCTAATTCAAACTTACCTTCATTTTGTTGTTAATCAATTATATTGTATTGGGTTGTAATTATTATATAATATACTTGTTGTCAATTTCTTTAACTCCACGAATATTACTAGGCATGACAGCCTAAGGGGGTAATTTATCCAGGATGGTTGGGTTGTGTTTTCTCTCCAGGGTTCTCTCGAATTCGCGTTGAGCATTTACAGGTCCACCAGGTCGTTGGGAACTTCCAGCGATGAATACCTTTGGCTAACCTAGGACAAGAACGGTATGAAGAAATCTCCCTTTTGACTAATAGGTAAGTGGTGAATCATATATGTAGTGCCCCGGTCACACACCCCACGACCCCTTCCGGCGAGCTAGCGTATACCGTGTGACCGGCTTAGCATCCCCTAGAAATATTTCGGAACTAGGGAGGATGGTTGTCTTTCAAAATTTCTTTATGTTTACCCAAGCACGATGGTAGTAGCCTTGCTGTCCCCAGCAAGGAGCTCCATTGTGCCGGTACACAACTAAAGCTCTCATAATCTATAACTTAAACCTGAACATCCTTGCACAAATCATCTAAGTTGAATTTTTCTAATATAAAATTATTACAATAATCTGGAATGGCAGCCTTGAAAAATGCTTTAGGTTGCCTACGAACACAACCGGTAGAATTTGTAGCATTTTGGCTTTCATTTCCATTCATCATTTGCAATTCATTAGTTTGTCTCGATGCCCTCTTTTTAGCGATTTCTTCGCGATGTTATTCATAATAATTTCTATTTTGTGTGCTTCTCTTCATTTTAAAAATTCAAATAACCACAATAAGTCACTTTTGCACAATTATTTGCACTTTTTTTGATTATCCCTTATGACATTTCGAAAGGATTCGACGATTTTCATATATTTCATTCAAGAGCAAGTAAACAAACTCTTTCAAGCTTTTCGAAAGAGCAAGTAAACAAACTCTTTCAAGCTTTTCGAAAGGCAAGAACCATAGTAGTATCATAGACAAATAAAAGGAAAGATATTCCATTTCATACAAAGAAAAGCACGAGTTTTTTGAAGAGCGAAGCTGAGGGACCGAGAGGGACTGCCATCACGGGTAGACCACTCACAACAGGCATTTTCTTGATTTTCTTTCTCCCTTTTTCGTCATACAAACACGCAAACACACAGCCACATAAACATCACGCTGTTAAAACACAACAATGTGTCAGTTTTGACGCCGTTAAAAACTTCATCGTATAAACCTACAGCGGTGGGCATGCGCGTAACACAAAAGAGAATTCTTGACAAGGCAGAGCAAAAAACGTGTCGTGTAAATCAGGTCAAAGTGTGCATGTTCCTGTTCAGAGAGCTTTCCTATTTCCTCCATTTAAGCTTCCTCCAAGCGAAAGCTGCCCCCGCTAAATCTTTATTCGCTGGTGGCACTGTCAAGATATTTGAGTAAATCTAATCTGAAGAGAGTAAATGGAAAGGAAAACGTTCGCGGTGCATGGGAGCATGGTTCTTGTAGAGCTATTCGCGTTTGCGCTTCTTTTTTTACAGGTTTTCTCATTTATGAAATATCGGCATGTATAGATGTTTTCAAACGCCGCACACAGGCGGATTTTCAAATATTCCTGGCCAAAACCTCAATAAACGAAGTTAACCATAACAACCACGTGACTTAATTTTTTGAATCTTATGAGTTTCTTACATTCAGTTATGATTCGTATGATATTTTTAACCAATGTTTCCATTACTTCCCGCATAGACAAAGTGTCGCCCCTGAGCAACAATTAATTACGGGTAAAAATTGAGGTTTTTTAAAAATATAGTGTCGCGCGTTAAAATTGTTCAATGTAACTTTTGTCATGAATTGTGAACCTGAGGGTATATATCTGTGTTATTTTGAATATTTTTACATATTTCTAAGTTTAATTATAAGAACTAGAATAAAACTAATTTATGCGTTAAATTTTTAATTATAATTAATCTTATTAGCCTAAAAAGTTACAAATTCATTAGAATCAGACTACTTTATAAAGTTTACAATAAAGTTACATATCTAAGCTTAATATCTGTGTTAATTTTAGTTGCTAATATGTGCTACCCTCCTACTACTTAAATAATTAATAAATTGAATTCGAAAAAAAGAAAAATTCTAAAAACGTTTCTGAGAGCAGTGATCGATCAAAACGCAGAAAAACTGAAAACTTACTTAAAGAAAGATCCAGCAGTGAACTTTTGCCGCTAAAATGAATTTAAGAAAAGATGGTCGGTGGAATCGGCTGAACAATGTAAAGCTGTGGTCATACAACAAGACACAAGTTCAAGCCAATATTACACACCTTACACGCCAGACGAAACTTTAGTTGTTGGGGAAAAACTTACAATTTAATAAGGAAAACTGCAAGTGATCATAATTGCAAGATTTATTCTCCTTATGAAAATGTGACTTCTGTAAAAAAAGATGCTACCCGGAAAATATATCTATTACTGGATCATCTGTAAAAGTATCTTTACAAGATTGGTTAGATCACATATCAGCGAGACTGTGTCATTCATTGCATGAGGTAATGTCCGCATTTCCTAAAAACCAACTGCAAACCATTTCCATCCGGACAAATTGAATATAAACAGCTTTCCAGAATGACACAGTTTCAGATTCATGCATTTATTTAATTACTATTGCTCCGATACAATTAGAAGCCGATATCATAGGCGGCGGAGGTAAAACTATTGTTTGGAGAAATGCGACTGCATCTTCACCAAGAAGTTGTAGGCCATTAATGCATCTTTTTGCCAAAGAATCGACAGAGTTGACCAAATAACAAGTCAACGATATTAATACTCAAATAGAAACATTAATACCAACAAAAATAGAATGCTGAAATAAATTTGAGACATAATTTCATTCTGTGTATGATTGGCGGAAGAATGTTAAACTGACACTAAATATTATCAACGTTTTCTATGTCAATTGACGTCAAAGGGTTTTATAATAAGGTATCTCTTAGTGTATCCAAAAGATGTAATCAATAACCTTCTGGTGGCATCTGGTCAGACCCATATATTACAGATATTTCCAGAAAATTTTAATACAAATCTTTAAATGAATATCCAAAAGAATTAAAGTATTTGTTAGATATGGATATATAAGAAAAAAAAATTTTAAAATAGTTTGTTAAAGCTTCAGTAATAATTGTTAGTCATGTTTTTTCTTCGATTCCTTCAAATTTTTATACTTTTAAATCAGTCCATAAGTTTTGTCCAAAAATTAAGGAAAATCCGCCTGTGTGCGCCGTGACATTTGACGCATGTTGGGGTAAAAAGCTTTTAAAAATGTTTAAAAGCTGGAGATAATTTTTCTCCCTCTCAATTGAGAAATTAAGCTCCAAAAAAGGAACCCAAAGGCGCACGCAAAAGAATTGTCAGCAATTCCCATATACTTCTGACAACTTGTTGCAAATATTACGACGACTCTATTTTTTTATTAGAGCTTCTGAATATAACACAGTGCCTTAAGAAATCTCAACCGAAAAACGAAATTTATATTTTCCTATTTTAAGAATTGGTAGAAATTTGAAGATTGAAGATAAATATTACTTAAACGTAAATAAAATAAAAATGCGAAGAAACTATTTTAAACATAATTTATTCAAAAGGAAACTCTTTTCTAATTAAAATTGAATTTTTATATTTCTTACAATTTTGTAAACCATGGTATATTTTAAAAAGTGAGCGGGAATTGACTCCTTCTCCTCCTCATCAAATCACTTGCTGTCATTTAATCAGTCACGACTGCGTACTCGACTTGGGGAGGTATATTTTTCTGGCGGGTTAATGATTATTTAAAAATTTTACAAATTATGAATAAAAAGTGTCCCTTTTTATATATTTTTTAATTTTCAGGTTTTTGTATTTTACATATTTGCTACAGAAATAATTTGTAGCAATTTCTATTAAAAAATACGCAATTTGGGTTTTAATACGTTGATACTAGGATTGTTGCCTTTTCCCGTCAGTCGCATGCGCGCTTCTGCCAGGGGAGGTTGCGTTGCTTGCGACTGCGGAGAGTTCACAATTTATGAATGAAAATGCTCATGAATTTAAAAAGAAATTTTTCAGCGTTTTTTTTTAAAAATTATAAATTTATGGATGAGAAATATTTTGCATAATTATAATAAAATTATGCTTATTATGATGGATAGATTTACTTGGTTGAGCAGGGTTTTTACATGTATGTAAAAGCTCTGCTCAATACATATAAAGATAACTTAACTTGCTTTCCCTGCAAACATTTTCTCGACTCGTCGTTTAAACGACTCGTTTACGAGTCGAGAATTGCTCGCCAAAAACTTGTTTCTCGACTCTCGCTTTAACGATTCGTTTACGATTCGAGAATCACTCGCCAAAATCTTGGTTCTCGACTCGTCCATTTAATCATAAACGGTAACCTTTACCGCAAAAATAGTTAGGATAAAAACTGTATCTGATCTTGAATAAACTTTTTTACATACGTTCAACGATCGGAATTAAATATTTCATTTAATGACGTTTTTTCAGGGCTGAACGAATTTCAAGGGATCAGGGATTTTCCGCGAGCTGCGTAGTCCGGTTTTATGGAGTTAAAAATAGAAAGGATTCTAGGAAAAGAAAAGGTTAGGATTCTAGAATGGGGGTGTTCTCACTCGCTTCCGTAACCAGTATCATGCCGAAAATAAATGGACCGATTTTTTAGCGCTAATTGTCTCGCCTTTACTAATGCCTGAGAACAATTGATACAATTGATACTCTGGAAGTTAATCGGGTAGAACCTTCGCTTTTACATTTTTAGGTAGGTGAGAGTATTCTGCGTATACCTACTGCTGCCTTATTCATGAAATTATGTCATAGGGTTACAAACATACAGGGTGATATGTAAACCTCTACAAAAAAAAATTCAAAGCGCTCCAGCGGCTAAACCGTTACGATTCCCTCCCCCTCCCATACGATTTTTTGTTCGTCTATCCAAAACCTATCCCCAGCCGGCCGCTTCGTAACTCTAGGTGGGACACCCTGCATAAAGAAAACAATATAAATTCGAAATAATTTTTCATAATTTTTTTTTATTTACCCTCCATTTTCCGATCAAACGTGAGGTTTTCCGGAAAAAGCTTATAGGAACTTTTTTGTCGAGAATTTTCATAGCTTTATTTTTGTTCTCTTGACATTTTTGCAATTTCGACGTTTGTCCCAAGTTACGGCCGTAAAGCGTAGGACAATCCGTTCAATCGAATTTTCTCTTGATTTTCACAAAGTATGGCCCGGAACTCAACGGTACCTTTTCTCCTATTGCTAAACTCCGACCATTCCAAATTTCATTAACTAACAATTTTTTTTCAGAAGAAATCTCTAGGAGCTCTACTATATATTTTTCTACAATTTCTCCCCGCCCATCAAAGAAAATTAATAAAGAGCTCTTCGATTTTAAGTCGCTACTACGAGTCGTTATCGAGTCGTCAAAGCGATTTGCTATAGCATTCCGTTTTCGTCTTTTACAAATCGATATCGAAGTCTTCTCGAAGATTTCGCGACTCGTTTTCGAGTCGTTCTCGAGTCGTAATGTTTGCAGGGTTATTGCTTTATTCATTCGGCATGCGCGCATCCAAGACCCTCGTAAGTACAGGCCTGGAAGCAGCCAGGCCAACTAATACTAACATAGCTGAAAACAGGCCAAAAATATTCTGACAGTTGTGGAATTAACATGGCCGAAGCCATACGAAGCGATTTTTTAAGTTTGTTTTTGCACTAAAAAGTGGTAAAATATTGTATATTATCACTTTTTGGTGCACATGGATTATCAGTGATTAGTGCTTTAGTGATTTAATAAAAAAAATTAAAATGAAGTGAGTGGTTAAGTGTATTTTAAGAGTGTTAATTGATTAGGTGACCATTTTTGTTTACATTCGCGGTGGTTTTTTCGTGTTAATTTAGGGAAAAAATGTTAAATTTGTGTAGTAATATAATAAAAAGTGCTTTTTAAGTGATTAAAGATTATTATAGAATAGTTAATAAAAACATAAGTGCAGAAAAATGTGAAGGAAAAGTGAAAAAGTTATTGTTATTCATGTTGTGTGGTAGTACTTGCACTTATGTTTTTAATAACTCTTCTATAATAATTTTTAACTACTTTAAATTAACTTTTAATTCCATTACTATACAAATTCAACACTTTTCCCCTAAATTAACACGAAAAAACCACCGCGATTGTAAACAAAAATGATCACCTAATCAATTAACACTCTTAAAATACACTTAACCACTAATTTTTTTTTAATTTATGGACTCAGATCACTAAATAACTTATCACTGATAATCCGTGTGCACTAAAAAGTGATAAAATACAATATTTTACCACTTTTTATTCAAAAACCAAAGTTAAAAAATTGCTTCATACGGCTTCGGCCATGTTAATTCCACAACTGTCAGACGATTTTGGCCTCGCACAGACACAACCAAAAAGTCGGCTTCCGGGCCTGTACTTACGAGGGTCTTGGCGCATCCCTTCCCAAATTATTTTGTTGCGTTTTTTCTGCTTTTGTTGCCTTTTTAAATGAAAAGAGGGGAAATGATAGAACAAAATTTATAAAATTTGGCAACGAGGTGCGCAGAACTGCTCAAATTTTTTGTGTCACGGGGTTTGAAAACATCTATACGAATGTGTATGTTGTATTCTAGGTAAATTTTATTAAAGGGATTTGTTGGTGGAAAAAATTTAAATAAGACGGAAGTTGTTAAAATTATTGTTTGATTTTTTGTGTAAATGACAATAATCAATTACATATTTTTAAAAGTTTGAAGATTTTGTTTTTTCTGGTCTGACTTTTCGGTTTCTACTACTTTGCAAAAGTTAGTAAAACCGTGAGTTTTGTGGGTATTTTGGTTTTGTTTTGACTGATAACAATGATTTCCGCGATGTGTTTATTTTGCAGATTTGCGAAAGTTTTATTTTGATCAAAGGTTCGCAAGCAAATTATTGCGTTTTACAAGGATTTCAAGATGTAAAATATCATATCCGCCCATGTTCCAGAAATCGTTTTCGTCAAAATTTCACGAATTCATTTCGTAAAAATCAATGTTGCTGTTCTGAAATTCGCTTTACGTTTTGAAGTGGAATTCGTTTTCGAAAGCGAAATTTTGCTGTTCCACAATTCGCATTACGCCAAATTTTGACGTATTGAAATCGCGACGTTTGATTGAAGTGAAATTGTTTGCACCGTTACTTAAGGGGCAAGCACAAAAGCAATCAACAGGAGAAAATATTAATGAAGTTTGTGGAAAATAATCCAGGATGACTATAAGAAAAAAATTAGCTCACAATAAGGCCGAAATGCGGAAAACTGGTGGGGGGCAATATCTTACAAATAGGGGCCACTAAAGATCAAATCGCCAAATTAACTGATTTATATACAACCATTAATGGTACTTCTGGAAGTACTGCATGTGGTATAGAACAGGAAAAACAAATTGATGAAATTGCGTTGGCGCGTACTTTTGACGAAGAACCTGTAGAAGAAATAGAAGTGAATTTGTCAAGACATGCTAACACTTCAACATCTAAGAAGACTAAAAAGAATATTGTTTCTCCATTAGAAATGTTTCTTTATTCCTGGTTATTAACCAAATATAATATTATAGGGTACATTTCCCCAATTAATTCACAAACTAAACTGATCAAATTTTTTTATTGCGACAAATTCACAAATCAAACTAAACTCTTATTCCACCGAACTACTAACAAATTTATAACCAAAATATTTTAACTGTGACAGTAAACATATGATTTCGAAGTGAATTGAAGTCATTTTCGAAAGTAGGAAAAACGTACGAAATCTGGAACACCAATTTCAAATTCGTACGATTTCAAATTCACTTGCGATTTGAATCCGCGCGTTTTCTGGAACATGGGCGATCATGAACAAATTTAAAAATATGAAAAGTGGAAATAGTGAAGCCAATACAAGAATTCTATCTTAGGCACTAGGAAAAAAATCCAAATAACTTGAATTTTTCTTATCTTTATTATTATGTTCTACTGACATCATGGAAAGTATCCTAGTTTCAGCGGTCATGTTTTATTTTATTGGGGTAAATTTTAACTTGAAGCAATTAATATCGACAACCATTTTATTCGTAAAACGTGCCGGAAAGTTTCGGTGTCTCTCTAATACTTGTATTTTGTTGAAAATAAATACTCCTTTCCACACCACCGCAGGGGTAGAGTATTAAGCACGTTTTTTTAAAGTAGTTTCCCCAGTAAGCTTAATCCACAAAAAAATTTTCCGCGTGACATCCCTTACAGGCATTTATTTATTCTTCGTTGAGTAAATCCGACATAAAATTGTATTTTTTAAAAGCAATTCTCCAATTTGCTATTCACGCTTTTATACTCCTAAGAATTTGAGGTAACAATTTTCCCTTTTAGAATTGTATATTTTTTGCTTGGAATAGTTTTTAAATGAGCTCTTATCTTTAAATTGAAGTGAATGCCACAAACAAAACAATTGACTCGATTATATTGCTAACTTCGTGACCCTCATTAGTGACATAACCTATCTTCTGATCCTCTACAGTAAAAATACAATGATCGTCATTATTATTTATGGTTTTGCCATCACTAAATGAGTCAATAGCTATAAATTGCTGACTATCTTCGTCACAATTCTTCCTATGGGAAGATATAGACAAAATTTTGTTCGATATAATTTTGCAAATGATACCAAAGAAATTATATAAATATGGGTTGTTACTGAAGCCCCCTCTTGATAGTACTAAGGAAAGTAGGTTTTCAATTGGGTCTTGGTTAAATTTCGAAGTCAGAACGATATGTTTATTGGGAAACTCGTTTAATATTTCATAAGTTAAAAGAATAATGGATGGATGGTTCAAATCCTTCGACAGCTTTTTCAACTACTTCTACTAAACCGATTCTTACGAAACTTTGCACACACATTGAGCTAACGTGACAGTGCAATCTGACAATTTTGTAAAAAGATTAAGATGGCGGTTCCAAGATGGCGGACGAATTTTTCAATTGTGTTCCGATTCCATTGAAAATCGGTATCGGGGGTTTTTAGGGCCACAAATGACGATTCTGTGGTCAAATTTTGAAAATTCAAAATGGCAGCGCCAAAATGGCGGATGAATTTTGCAAGTGTGTTCTGAATCCATTGAAAATCGGTATCGGGAGGTTTTTATGGCCACAAATGACGATTCTGTGGTCAAAATTTTGAAAATTCAAAATGGCGGATGAATTTTGGAAATGTTTTCTGAATCCATTGAAAATCGGTATCAAAGGTTTTTAGGGCCACAAATGACGATTCTGTGGTCAAAATTTGAAAATTAAAAATGGCGGATGGATTCTGCAGATGTGTTCTGAATCCATTGAAAATCGGTATCGGGTGATTTTTAGGGCCACAAATGACGATTCTGTAGTCAAATTTGAAAATTCAAAATGGCGGATGAATTTTGCAAATGTGTTCCGAATATATTGAAAATCGGTATCGGGGAGTTTTTAAGGTCACAAATGACGAATCTTTGGGCAAAATTTAAAAAAAATCAAAATGGCGGCGCCAATATGGCGGTACGATTTTGGCAATTACGATTCGATTTCACTGAAAATAGCTATTTGGGGGTGTTTTAACGTCGGAAATGATAAATTTGTTGTCAAAATTAGAAAATTCAAAATGGCGCTGGAAATATGGTATGCATAACAAATCACTTCACCAGACTAGTTTAGATAGGGCCATTAATTTCATATGTAATTAATGCTCAAAATTTTTTTTGTTTTTTTATTTTACGAGGGAGTGGTGAGAATCTTTCATCAGTTGGGAACAAAAAGAATTTACCTTTTGTATGATGTTCCTCATCTAATCAAGTCATTTCCTTTTAACAGCGCAGAAAAGGAAAATTTGAGACTCCAGGTGGAGCTGCAACATTCGATGTCATAAGAGAGATATTTGAAATAGAAAATGGCAAAGTTACGTAGATGACAAATTGAACCATTCAGCATATTTATCCACTCCTTTCGACAAAATGAAAGTTGATTTGGCGGCAGAAGTTTTTAGCCATACCACATCAGCTGCAATTAAGACATGCGCAGAAGCCAGCTGCTTTGGAAAGTTGATAAAGACACTGCCCTCTCCACTGCAAAGTTTGTTGAAAAAATTAACATTCTCTTTGACTGCCTAAACAGCAAAAATATTGATGACCCCAACCCTTTTAAACGTGGGTTAAAAAAGGTAACAGTGTTTGGAAAACACTGGTGGAAATGAAAGAATATATAAAGGTAATAAAATATAAGGGACACAAGATATATTTTCAGAATGGAATGATCCAAACAATTAACGGCATTCTTTTCTTGTGTCAAAATCTGTTTGAAGAAAGAGGAGATATTTTTTTTTATTCTCACGTCTAGCTTTAATCAGGATCCTCTAGAAAATGCCTTCTCGATTGTTAGAGCTAAGGGTGGAAATTGCAGAAATCCGTCAGTCCACGAATTCAATATAATAGTGGCAAAAATGCTTTCATTGAAATTGTTGCATTTCAGCTCAAAATCAAACTACGTGCAAGATGAGGACTATACACTTGAAGTTGATCTTCAAGAGATTATGCAAGAATCACATGGCATATCTCAAGAAATGCAATGTATAAATAGAGAAGACATAGAAGACAATATTGCAAGACCAGCCCTATCATACCAACAAATAGTCAAGGATAACGACGAATATGTTAACAATGATTTCAATTGTTTCACCTCAGAGCATATGCCAATTGAATTCATGTCTACAAGGTACTTCGTGGGATATTTGATGGAAATAAAGTTGGCACCCCCTTTCGAAAAATGAAAATCCAAAACGGTGAAAATTTCGAGCTAGTTTAGGACAATTTTGGACTGCAAGAAAAAAATTTCGGGCCACACCCCCCTTGGAGATATTCAAAATTTTAAATGGGGGTGCTAACTGTTAATCAAGATAGCACCCCCACAGCATTTCAATGTTCACAAAAAAAGTTTTATATAGGCCAAAATTTCGAGCTCATTAAGGACAACAAATGCAGCAGCAACCCACCCCCTAAGTACAACCCCCACCCCCTAATCCGTAAAAACATGAAAAAACACCCCCACTTTCGAAAAATGAAAATCCAAAACGGTGAAAATGTCGAGCTAGTTTAGGACAATTTTGGACTGCAAGAAAAAAATTTCGGACCACCCCGCCCTTGGAGATATTCAAAATTTCAAATGGGGGTGCTAACTGTTAATCAAGATAGCACCCCCACAGCATTTAAATGTTCAGTATTGCTAGGAGTTTTGAAAGACGCACCATCTCGTCATGGCTGCAGCGGTACAGAATTATTCACAATTAAGGAAACAGGTAAAAATCGTTCTGATACTTGTCCAACTTACTTCTGTACGAAATCGTTGAAATGAGATAAAATGATTTTTTATGCGTGTAGGAGCAACACTTTTGATCAACATTCAACAGGAAGGCTACCAACCTAGGACAGTACCTTTAAATACATTACCACAGGAATTCAACATGCCTAGAATTAGTCAAGATTCATTCCGATTGACCCGGATTGTGGAATACCAACCACCAGTAGGAACTAAGAAGTTGAATGAGAACAGCGTTGGACATTATGTTACCTACGGCCTGAGACCAAGCGGGTCTTGGAATGAAATGGATGATTCAGCGAGAGCGAACAAAAGTCGCAAAGTTGCACGAACGCGAAATGTTATGCCTGCAGCAATGTTATTTAGAAAAAAAACCTGAATTTGTCTGAGGCACTTATAATTTTAGACTAATTAAAGACTCCATATCGATAGCAACGAAAAGTTTTTTGAGAATTTCAGAAGAATCATTTAAGCCTGATAATTATGTTTGCATACATATTTAATGTAAAATAATATTGATTACTGTTCAAATAAATAAACCTGTTCAAATGAAAGACTACATTTAAAATGCTATTCCCAGCTTTCAGAATTTTGTTTTCTGATAGAATATTTTTTATTATATTTATTATATTTATTATATTTATTATATTTATTATATTTATTATATTTATTATATTTATTATATTTATTATATTTATTATATTTATTATATTTATTATATTTATTATATTTATTATATTTATTATATTTATTATATTTATTATATTTATTATATTTATTATATTTATTATATTTATTATATTTATTATATTTATTATATTTATTATATTTATTATATTTAAATTAAATGCCTTTGCTGTCATTGATAATTTTGGACTAAATAGAGGCTACATTTTTAATGCCAAAAAATTCCGTCTGCTAACATTTCTTAAAAATTTAATTGAAAACTACTGATCTTAGTAAAAAATAGTTTTCAAGTAATAGTCCAGGAGAGATAGCGGAAAAGTATTCAAAAGTTGAAATAAATCTACCCTGCGATTTTTCGACGCTATAATTAAGAGAAAAATCGTAGGAATTCAATGAATGTGTTTTGGAAAAAATCGGTCCAGGAGAACAGGTTGAAAAAAGCTAACAATAGAAAATTTTGGAAAAAATCGGTCCAGGAGAACAGGTTGAAAAAAGCTAATAATGGTAGGGAAAAACACCTTTGTGGGAAGGGGAAGTGGAATATGGTGTGGATTTCTATTCAGTAGATTTCGAGAAATCAAAATGTTTTCCTGTCAGGCATATATGAAAACGCTTGAAAATTTCCATCGCAGGAAGCTCGGCCGGCAAAAAGTTTGCTCACACCATATTTCACTTCCCCTTCGCCTAAAGGTGTTTTTTCTGAAAATCAAGAAAAGTGCCTGTTTTCAAACGCGTTTATGAGGTATTAAATCGAACCTCACCAACTTTTCATGAAAATGGGTTGGTAGAGTAACTCTTCGAGAATAAATAGGGCTTTTCAAAAGAACTCTAGCACCACCGTGGGCGTTGTTCACACTTTTTTCCTGAAACGGCTGTTTTTACTTTTTTGAGATTTACGCGAAAAGTTATAATTATTTTTGCATGACATTTTTATTGCAGGTAGGCACTAACAGAAGCCACAATTTCAGCCCTGAAACAAGGTTCTACGATAATTACACTCGCTGTAATTAAATGTCAAAAAATGGCCATATTTCGCGGTTTTTATTTTTTTGTGCAAAAACCTTTTGACCGATTTCAATTGTCTAAAACTCATAATTTTCGTCTTTTTAAGCGCTATTACGTACTATTTTTTGTTTTTCAAAAACAAAATTTGTTCGCACCTAAAACGTTGAAAAACGTGTTTTCGCTACCATTATTAGCTTTTTTCCACCTGTTCTCCTGGACCGATTTTTTCCAAAACACATTCATTGAATTCCTACAATTTTTCTCTTAATTATAGCGTCGAAAAATCGCAGGGTAGATTTATTTCAACTTTTTTTCTATCCCTCCTGGACTATAATTAGAATTTTAGACTAATTAAAGCCTACTGAACTTTGATAAAAAAAGTTTTTGAGTGTTGAGAATTTCAGACTAATTAACGACTACCGACCGTTGATAACAAAAAATGATGTAGTCTGAAATTAGTCTGAAACTTTGAACAATAGAAAAATCTTAATCATGCAGTAGACATGTAGTCTTTAATTAGTATGAATTTTAAATGCACTAAAAAACATTTTCATACAATAAACAAGTAGTCTGAAATTGATCTGCAATTTTAAACTAATGAAAAACTTTTTCATGCAATAAACGTAGTCTTTAATAAGCCCAAAATGTTGAACGTACTAAAAAACATTTTTTTCTTGCAGTCCAAAATTTTCCTAAACTAGCTCGAAATTTTCACCGTTTTGGATTTTCATTTTTCGAAAGTGGGGTGTTTTTTCATGTTTTTACGGATTAGGGGTTGGGGGGTTGTACTTGGGGGGTGGGTTGCTGCTGCATTTGTTGTCCTTAATGAGCTCGAAATTTTGACCTATATAAAACTTTTTTTGTGAACATTTAAATGCTGTGCGGGTGCTATCTTGGTTAACAGTTAGCACCCCCATTTAAAATTTTGAATATCTCTAAGGGGGTGTGGTCCGAAATTTTTTTCTTGCAGTCCAAAATTGTCCTAAACTAGCTCGAAATTTTCACCGTTTTGGATTTTCATTTTTCGAAAGGGGGGTGCCAACTTTATTTCCATGGATATTTGGCATAACGAGTTAAATGTGAAATGTGTAGGATCATTATCATTAAACCAGAAGAAATTTTGACATGTCCTTCAGAACTGTTTATCCACTTCAAAAACTATATTAACGGACTTTGGAAGTTTATGTGCTCCATCGGATATATTTTTTGATGTCTGCAGAATACAAATAAAAATTTTTGAAACAATTTTCAAGAAAAATATGGAGATCCTAAACATAAGGAAGACAATGGCGGCCGAGAGCATCAGATGTATTAGAAAGCCCACAACAATCGTGGTTCGACGAGGAACATCGGTGTTATAGCCACCGGGTAACTATAATGAATTTGCTCCTAACAGTAAAAGCCCGTACCCACTTGTTGCAAAGCAGCGTATAGTATCCCCGTATCGTTTCAATTTTTGATTGATACGAATAAAACAGGAACCCAAATTGTTCGAGTATCATCACTGCGTTCCGAATCATCCAGCCTGTATCATGATTGATACGGGAGCGTGATACGGTTATCTGGTCAGTGTCTGATTTCTAGTGACGATGAGAAAACGCGTATATTTTCATTAATTACGTATTATCAAAAAAACATTTTTTTTAAATAATTTTTTAAATTTGCATGTGCGCACGTTATTAACAAAGATCACTAAATAGTGGAGGAAGATGCAACGGCAACGAGCCAACGGGATGCGCGCATGCCCGTCCACACTACATCCTAAAGCGTATCGTATCATTCCTTTGATGTGACGGAGAAAAACCGCTAAATGAGAGATCGGGTTCGTGCTGTATCTTTTCGCACATTTTGATACGGAGCATTGCAAATTTTTTAGAAAAAAATTTAAAGATCGGGGTTACGATACGCCTTTTTGCAACAACGTCTCGAATGAGAAAGAGCAGCAAAGAAAAAGTTCGAAACCTGACACATCAATAAATTAATTAGAATATCCTCGACGGAAATCACCTCAATATATTGAAAATAAATTAAAGTGAATATTTAAAGTCCGTTTCAGCCCACTCGAAAAAAAATTCACTCATCTAGCTCATACAGGAAGAAGAAGAAGCTATAAATAAACTTAAAAATAACAAGTCAGAAGGTATAAAAAATATAGAAGCAGAAATATTTAAAAAATATATTAATACATTAAAAATATGTATGCACAAGATGATACAATATGATAGAAGCATAAAGAACTCTGTTTGCTGGCCCACAGACACCAGGACCTCAGAAACATGTTAAACAATTTGGCAACAGAAAGTAGTTCAGCAGGCTTAAGGTTAAATCCGACTAAAACCAAAGAAATGCGGATAAATGCAAACACCCTTGAACCAACAGCGCTAAATAACCGTGACGTGGAACTGGTAGATAAATTCTGTTACCTCGGTAGTATTATTACCGAAAACGGCGGTACAGAAGAAGACGTCAGGTCCAGAATGAATAAAGCAAGAAGCGCATATGCATGCCTGTTTCACATATGGAGATCGACGGAGATCTCAATTAACACCAAATTGCGGCTGTTCAACTCCAACGTTAAGGCAGTTCTTTTGTACGGTTGCGAAACATGGAAAGTCACCCAATTCAGTTTTCATCAACAGATGCCTACGTCGTATCCTAAAAATCCGCTGGCAAGATAGAATTTCAAATGAAGAACTATGGCGCCGTGCCGGCCAAGAAAGGATAGACGACCAAATCAGGCGAAGGAAATGGAATTGGATTGGCCACACCTTGCGACGCGAAAACGAGAATCTAGCCAAACAGGCCCTCGACTGGAATCCGCAAGGAACCCGTCGAGTCGGAAGACATAGAGCAACGTGGAGGAGAACCCTATTAGGAGAGGCCGCAACAACCGGGAGATCCTGGTCAGAGCTGAGAGCTGTCGCGCAAAACAGAGTCCGCTGGAGGGCAACTGTTTCCGCCCTATGTCCCATGAGGGATTAAAGGAGCAATTAGTTAGTTAGTATAAAGAACTCCCTGACGAATGGAGCATAAGAATAATCTGTCCTCTGTACAAACAAGACCAATTTGACTTTTCAAACTACAGAGGAATTATTTTTCTACATGGGGCATATAAAATATTCTCATATACCCTATTCACTCGCTCACAGTACCAGTATGAAAGAATAATTGGAAATTACCAGTGCGGATTCGGGAAGGAAAAGTCCGCTACTAATCACATATTTTTATTACGACAGGTATGTTGAAATACTTTATGTCAAAAAGAATAAGCATGAAGTAATAACATTTAAGTTATACAAAACCGTGATAAAACCAGTACTAATGCGGAAGCATGGACGCTTACTAGGTAAGAGGAGCAGGTGCTCAGAAGTTACGAGAGAATAATTCTGGCAGGATCGCAGGCGCATTAAATGAAGAGGGTGTCTGGAGAAGAAGATAAGACGACTAGTTGTACCAAATATACAAAGACTCACGCCTACGCTGGATGAACGTGGAATGAGAATGCCTGAAGAAGCGCCACCAAAAATCAAGTTCCTGCAAACGCCAGAGGGAAGATGGCCACAAGGACAACCCATGAAGAGATCGAAATGAACGCCTCAACTGCCACATCGATTAACTCCACTTTTGAATTTTGTTAAATCTTGATGTCAAAATAATTTATTGACTCTTAACTGTACATATTCAAAACAAATTGCTCTGATAATAGTCATTTAGAAGTGTTAATACTTCTTATTATCAGAGCAGTTTGTTTTGAATATGTAAAGTTGCGAGTCAATAAATTGTTTTGACATTAAGATTTAATAAAACTCAAAAGTGGTTAATCGATTTGGCAAGTGAAGCATTCAAATAGAAATAGACTTACATATATTTGGCATTATCAACTGGAAGAATAAGACGGCAAGACCGAGAATATTGGAGGGAGATTCTTGAAGAGGCCAAGTTCCACAGGAGGAAGGAAGCACAAGTTACTCTGTTGATGATAGGACAATTTTATAGTGTAATAATAGAGCTCCGTGAAGTTAGCCGGGAAAAAATCCCGGCTGGGGGGTAAAACGGCCCAATCGATTGTCCATCGTTAGACCACATTTTACCCCCAAACGGTTACGTTTTACCCCCTCCATTTTTTTTTTTATTAACAAAAACTTTTTTCCCGGCTAACTTCACAAGCCGGGAAAATTTTCCCGGCTGGGGGGTAAAACGTGGTATTTGAAAGGCCATCGTTAGTCCATGTTTTTCCCACAAAAAATTTCGTTTTACCCCCTCCCAAAAAAAATTTTTTAAAAATTTTTTTTTTCAAAAAAAAATTATTAAAAATTTTTTTTTCAAAAAAAATAAAGGGGTTGAAGATAAGGGTTGGAAAACGTTTTACCCATTTCAGATTAACCCCCACGAGATTTTACCTACCCTCAGTTTGGTAATTCCACCCCTCTGAACTTAGCCGGGATCGAGCTTGTACTTAGAAAAATCCCGGCTAACTTCACATTGTCGAAAAAATGGGAGGGGTTTAAGATAAGGGTTGGAAAACGTTTTACCCATTTCAGATTAACCCCCACGAGATTTTACCTACCCTCAGTTTGGTAATTCCACCCCTCTGAACTTAGCCGGGATCGAGCTTGTACTTAGAAAAATCCCGGCTAACTTCACATTGTCGAAAAAATGGTAGGGGTTGAAGATAAGGGTTGGAAAACGTTTTACCCATTTCAGATTAACCCCCACGAGATTTTACCTACCCTCAGTTTGGTAATTCCACCCCTCTGAACTTAGCCGGGATCGAGCTTGTACTTAGAAAAATCCCGGCTAACTTCACATTGTCGAAAAAATGGGAGGGGTTGAAGATAAGGGTTGGAAAACGTTTTACCCATTTCAGATTAACCCCCACGAGATTTTACCTACCCTCAGTTTGGTAATTCCACCCCTCTGAACTTAGCCGGGATCGAGCTTGTACTTAGAAAAATCCCGGCTAACTTCACATTGTCGAAAAAATGGTAGGGGTTGAAGATAAGGGTTGGAAAACGTTTTACCCATTTCAGATTAACCCCCACGAGATTTTACCTACCCTCAGTTTGGTAATTCCACCCCTCTGAACTTAGCCGGGATCGAGCTTGTACTTAGAAAAATCCCGGCTAACTTCACATTGTCGAAAAAATGGGAGGGGTTGAAGATAAGGGTTGGAAAACGTTTTACCCATTTCAGATTAACCCCCACGAGATTTTACCTACCCTCAGTTTGGTAATTCCACCCCTCTGAACTTAGCCGGGATCGAGCTTGTACTTAGAAAAATCCCGGCTAACTTCATATTGTCGAAAAAATGGGAGGGGTTGAAGATAAGGGTTGGAAAACGTTTTACCCATTTCAGATTAACCCCCACGAGATTTTACCTACCCTCAGTTTGGTAATTCCACCCCTCTGAACTTAGCCGGGATCGAGCTTGTACTTAGAAAAATCCCGGCTAACTTCACATTGTCGAAAAAATGGGAGGGGTTGAAGATAAGGGTTGGAAAACGTTTTACCCATTTCAGATTAACCCCCACGAGATTTTACCTACCCTCAGTTTGGTAATTCCACCCCTCTGAACTTAGCCGGGATCGAGCTTGTACTTAGAAAAATCCCGGCTAACTTCACATTGTCGAAAAAATGGTAGGGGTTGAAGATAAGGGTTGGAAAACGTTTTACCCATTTCAGATTAACCCCCACGAGATTTTACCTACCCTCAGTTTGGTAATTCCACCCCTCTGAACTTAGCCGGGATCGAGCTTGTACTTAGAAAAATCCCGGCTAACTTCACATTGTCGAAAAAATGGGAGGGGTTGAAGATAAGGGTTGGAAAACGTTTTACCCATTTCAGATTAACCCCCACGAGATTTTACCTACCCTCAGTTTGGTAATTCCACCCCTCTGAACTTAGCCGGGATCGAGCTTGTACTTAGAAAAATCCCGGCTAACTTCACATTGTCGAAAAAATGGTAGGGGTTGAAGATAAGGGTTGGAAAACGTTTTACCCATTTCAGATTAACCCCCACGAGATTTTACCTACCCTCAGTTTGGTAATTCCACCCCTCTGAACTTAGCCGGGATCGAGCTTGTACTTAGAAAAATCCCGGCTAACTTCACATTGTCGAAAAAATGGGAGGGGTTGAAGATAAGGGTTGGAAAACGTTTTACCCATTTCAGATTAACCCCCACGAGATTTTACCTACCCTCAGTTTGGTAATTCCACCCCTCTGAACTTAGCCGGGATCGAGCTTTTACTTAGAAAAATCCCGGCTAACTTCATATTGTCGAAAAAATGGGAGGGGTTGAAGATAAGGGTTGGAAAACGTTTTACCCATTTCAGATTAACCCCCACGAGATTTTACCTACCCTCAGTTTGGTAATTCCACCCCTCTGAACTTAGCCGGGATCGAGCTTGTACTTAGAAAAATCCCGGCTAACTTCACATTGTCGAAAAAATGGGAGGGGTTGAAGATAAGGGTTGGAAAACGTTTTACCCATTTCAGATTAACCCCCACGAGATTTTACCTACCCTCAGTTTGGTAATTCCACCCCTCTGAACTTAGCCGGGATCGAGCTTGTACTTAGAAAAATCCCGGCTAACTTCACATTGTCGAAAAAATGGGAGGGGTTGAAGATAAGGGTTGGAAAACGTTTTACCCATTTCAGATTAACCCCCACGAGATTTTACCTACCCTCAGTTTGGTAATTCCACCCCTCTGAACTTAGCCGGGATCGAGCTTGTACTTAGAAAAATCCCGGCTAACTTCACATTGTCGAAAAAATGGGAGGGGTTGAAGATAAGGGTTGGAAAACGTTTTACCCATTTCAGATTAACCCCCACGAGATTTTACCTACCCTCAGTTTGGTTATTCCACCCCTCTGAACTTAGCCGGGATCGAGCTTGTACTTAGAAAAATCCCGGCTAACTTCATATTGTCGAAAAAATGGGAGGGGTTGAAGATAAGGGTTGGAAAACGTTTTACCCATTTCAGATTAACCCCCACGAGATTTTACCTACCCTCAGTTTGGTAATTCCACCCCTCTGAACTTAGCCGGGATCGAGCTTGTACTTAGAAAAATCCCGGCTAACTTCACATTGTCGAAAAAATGGGAGGGGTTGAAGATAAGGGTTGGAAAACGTTTTACCCATTTCAGATTAACCCCCACGAGATTTTACCTACCCTCAGTTTGGTAATTCCACCCCTCTGAACTTAGCCGGGATCGAGCTTGTACTTAGAAAAATCCCGGCTAACTTCACATTGTCGAAAAAATGGGAGGGGTTGAAGATAAGGGTTGGAAAACGTTTTACCCATTTCAGATTAACCCCCACGAGATTTTACCTACCCTCAGTTTGGTAATTCCACCCCTCTGAACTTAGCCGGGATCGAGCTTGTACTTAGAAAAATCCCGGCTAACTTCACATTGTCGAAAAAATGGGAGGGGTTGAAGATAAGGGTTGGAAAACGTTTTACCCATTTCAGATTAACCCCCACGAGATTTTACCTACCCTCAGTTTGGTAATTCCACCCCTCTGAACTTAGCCGGGATCGAGCTTGTACTTAGAAAAATCCCGGCTAACTTCACATTGTCGAAAAAATGGGAGGGGTTGAAGATAAGGGTTGGAAAACGTTTTACCCATTTCAGATTAACCCCCACGAGATTTTACCTACCCTCAGTTTAGTTATTCCACCTCTTAGAATGTAGCCGGGATCGAACTTGTACGGCATCCCGGCTAACTTCCCATTGTCGGAAAAATCGGAAGGGTTGAAATTAAGGGGTGGAAATTGTTTACCCATATGTCGTTTTTGCGTCACCCACAGAATTCATACGCGGAAAGCTTTTCAGAATGCAACAGGAAAAAACTTGGCCACGGGGTGAAAATTGCAATACACAATACGATATCAGTAGCTAGTTTGCAATTAAATATTCGCAGTTGTTGCCTATTTATGAATGTTTGACGCCTGTTACAGTGACGTACCAGGATTGCACTGAATAATAAATGAATAAAATCGGATGACAATTGTCGGAGATTTAGCGAGTTTAGTTTTAAAAAGCATTGATTTCTAGAGAAAAATTGATAGTTTTTAGTTTTTCACAAGGAATATAATTGCCGGATTAAAAAGTTTATTCGGCTAAAAAGTTGCGCTACAATCAGTTGATTACCGTAGTATTTTTTTCGGTACAATTTTTTTTCTCATCCAAAAATAATATTTCCGACAATTGCTCTACGCGTTTCGCACGTTTCTTTAAACATGCTTAAAACGCCAAATTAAAAAAAAAAAACCATGCATTAAAGTCCTCTTCACTCTCTAAAAGTGAGTTAGTGTCATGTCTGCAACTAGTGCGAATTAGTGGAAATTTTTCACTATTTACTTTAGTAGTTCATGAATCCACTAAAAAATTAGTGAACAGGTCCATGCTAGATAATTGAATTAGTAAAATTTAATTTATTGTGGATTTTATTTAGTAAAAATAAAGGGTTCTTTCTTCATTTAATAAGTAAGATTATTTAAACAATTATTATATACCATGTATGGAATATGTAAATATTTGTTTTTTCATTAAACTAAGGCAATGTTTTTCATTAAACTAAGGTAATGCTATATTCAAACGTGTTATTTTTCAATGACAATATTTACAGGTTATTATATTTAACTAATTCAAATATAGTCAATTCTTAGTGATTTTTCACTAATTCAAAATGTGTCATGTCTGCAACTTTGAATGAGTGAAAAATGACTAAGAATTCCACTAATGCAATTTTAGAGAGCATGAATTTTTCTCAAATCAGTTTTGTTGCATCTGACGAAGAAAATTTACAACACTCTGCAAAGATTAGAGAAAAATTCATGGAGAGGACTTAAATGCATAATTTTTTTCAATTTGGCGTTTTAAGCATGTTTAAAGAAATATTTAATTTTGTTTACCCCATTTACGAATTTCATGCTGCTATTTATTAGCTGAGACCCGCAGTGAAATGCTTCGATTTTTTCATGACGTATTATTTTATATACAATTTTGATTCATAAATATACTATTAAGATAAACTGGTACCGTGCAACATGCAAATACTGTCTTATGATTGAAAACCACTCGCCAAAGATAAATATTCAAATTACCACGAAAAAAGTCATTTTTTCGTTTTTTTTCATTTTTCCGGTAATTTTTTCCATTGCAGTATACCGTTTTTTTACTATTTATCGAAAGTAGTCGTAACAAAGAGTAAGTGAACATCAAAAGATTAAAGTGAAAAATGGCAGTGATTTAGGTGAATAATATTGCTTTACGTAATTGTCAGACAATCATCTTTTATTGCCACTTAGATATTTTTAATTTGCTTGATGGATACGACACGTGTCGAGCTTACTGCAGTAAGCTCAGCAGTAAACACGCACAGAGATGTGACACGATGCGTGCTTACTGCAGTCTCCAAATTATTGTACATACTATGATTATCTATGTATGTGTATTTTCACCAAACAAAATACGAATGACTGCTTGTTTACAATTTAAAGTTTCACGCCACACCAAACGTCAATGCAAGTGTGTGTGTGAAATCAACTCGAGAATTAGAATCCAGAAGCGTTGATATCCACTCTAAGCGCCTCTTCACGACTGCAGTAAGCTCGACTCGTGTCGCATGCCCCCTTAACATTATTGTAGCTTGATTCAACGACATTATGTTTAAACATAATCACATCTAATCACAATCCCCACATAATCACAAGAACATAAGGTTCAACTTGCGTGTGCATTTTTTATAAAAAATAAAAGTATCATATATTATATCATTTTCATACCTTAATAAATACTGACGTTTCATTATTCTTACATGAACATTTACAAAAAAATAAATATATGTTAATCGAGTATTTCTTAATTGTAGTTAAAAATTTTTTTCTTTAAAACGTAACAATGCATAAAAAATTCCCTTACAAAAAAATAACAATCTTCTTCTTTAAAAAAAAACTTAAAAATGTATAAAAAATTCACTTACAAAAAAATAAAAATCTTCTTCTTTAAAAAAAAACTTAAAAATGTATAAAAAATTCACTTACAAAAAAATAACAATCTTCTTCTTTAAAAAAAACTTAACAATATATAAAAAATTCACTTACAAAAAAATAACAATCTTCTTCTTTAAAAAAAACTTAACAATATATAAAAAATTCACTTACAAAAAAATAACAATCTTCATCTTTAAAAAAAACTTATAAATGTATAAAAAATTCACTTACAAAAAACTTAGGATTTACTGGATTACTGAGTAATCTTTGTATAAACTATTATTGTGGGACTGATCATTTTTGTTTTCTCATTTTTAATTACGCGGGGTTTTTTTAAAAGATCATCATATTCAACCCAGGTGCCATTGACTTTTCTGCAAAACGCCTTGTAGTGTCCAAGTCCGTATCCTGCCTGGTGGGCGACGATTCCATTCAAAATGTACTTTTCTTTGCTGATCGTGAGAGTCGATGGAACTCGATGTATTAAAATGGTACGAGAAGCTTTTGAATATCTTCGTTTTTGAATCCGTGCGATGAATGCAAATTCTGCGTCTAGCAGCAAATGAGATCCTGGTCTTCTTCTCACCCTAGATGTAGAATGGCATTTGTGGCATTCCAAAGAACACTTTGCAAAAAAGTCTTCGGTCACTATTTGCAATCCTGCGGTAAATGATGATGCCCAAACTTCCCCAGGGATTTCCACAGTTTCAAGATCATTCGGTTTCGTACCACATTTTTGGCATGTGCCTTCGTGCAGGCAAGATGCGAAATTAGGGATATTTCCATATAGCTTTCGTAGCAGATGTCCTGAGTTGTCTGCACAATTGAGCACATTTTGTTTGGGTGTATAGATATCGCACAGAAGTTGGGCTCGTTTTCTGTACAGTTCTGGCGAGGTTCCGTTCATAACATAATCGACAACAAACGACAGAAGTTCGGATTGTTCAGTTGCGTCATCTATATGTTCCCTATAAACTGTGTTTTCGACGTATGCATTGCTGATAACCTCAATCACAGCGTCAAAGGGGCAGGTGTTTTTAATGAGCATAGGTGAACCATTTACCTTTTGCAATGGTAATTTTTGTCCATTTACTAAAAATGCCGTTTTATTTCTGCGAACTTTGCGGTTGTGCATCATTTTTATTTCGGGACACGGACGGAAGTATTTCCCTCGCGGTTTTACTGAAATGTCTTCATCTGGTTGCTGAATTTTTTGTTGTTTTTGTTGAACTGCTTTAATGTTGTTTGCAGCCTGGTCCTCACCGTTGTCACTGGAATCCGTTTCTTTTTGATCGTATTCAATTTCCTGGTCCGTTGTAGTTTGATTTGTCGTATTATTTATTGTATGTTCGGAGTCCTGCGTATCTTCTAGGTCGCCTTCAATCTGGTCCTCACTGTTGTCACTAAAATCCATGTTATATTGGTTGTAGTTATGGTCTTCTATAGTTGTAGTTTCCATATCACATACTGCTTCCTTGGAATCCTGCGTATCATCTGTATGCATGTATCTGCTGTGTTTTGTGGTGCTGTGGTTTTTTCGGTCAGTGGCCAATTGAGGCTTGGATTGGTCTATTTCGTGGCTGTAGTTACAACTTTGGTACTCATTAATGACAGTTGAATGTGAATACCGTTCGGGCTTTTCTTGAACTGAAACTTCTTCGTTTTTCAGTTCAGAAAAAGTGGCTGTTTTGTCCCTCTTGCTTGGCTGATTTTTACCCCTCCATTGTTCCTCGAAGTTCAGAAAATCATCCTCCGATGAAACTTGTTTTTGCATATTTTTATTCCCTTTACGCTTCAAAAAATCGGTTTCATTTGGCGTCTTTTTAACCTTTCTTGAATTTTTTTTCTTTTTTGCCATTTTATTTAGAACCTCCGCTCTTTCTGTTTTCGTCGAGTTTTCGATCCATCTGAGGTGTTTGGCTACGACCTTGTCGGCTCGGAGTGGCTTGTAACTGTCACCTCCCAGGTACGCTTTCAGTTCTTTGAAAAAGCTTTCGCACCTAGCTGATGAAGCTGCATCACTTGCATCTGGAAACGTCGAAGCCATTACGTGCGTCCACAAGGGAAACTGTTGGGCTAACTTGACCAGGACAGTAACAATGTCTGGGAGATAGTAGGGGTTTGCTCCCTTAAAACCACTGCAAAGTTGTGCCTTCTTTTTCGCGCTGCGTAAGATTCCGTCCACGAAGTCTCTGATTTCTTCAATGTCTTGTATGTCGTCACAGTCTTCGAAGCATTCCCGATCTATAGATTCATCGTCGCTCAGCGTGAACTTTTCCATATTTCTCAAAAGTTTCTGTTCCTGTTTCTCGCTCAATAGATCATTTCCCTTATCATCCTTCCCATGGCATTCACTGAGCGCAACAATAAAAATACTTTTCAAAAGTTTTTTGAATGACTTCAAGTTTTGGCACGTAGTCAGTAAGCCGACGGCTCGTGCGTAAAAATCTTTAACTACAGGATTTTTTTTCTCAAAGACCCTTTTTTTACAAATTATGTTCATCAAATGTGCGACATCCACTCTAATATATGTTGTTATCGGATGTTGAAGCTCGATGTTTTTTAGCGTACGGAAGCAATCAGCAACGTAGTCCTTCAATGGCCTTTTATTAAATGCCAGAGACATCGCATTCAACAACGCCATAGAATAATCTGAAACAGCTTCGTTTGGAGTCGGGGCTTTTTTAACGAATTCCAACAACCAGTAGGAGATGGAATTGGTGTCGTGCTTCTCTGAAATCATCTGAGCCACCGCAGCAATGCCAGTTTCAGATTTTTGAACCATCTGGTACAAATAACTTACACCCTTATCAGCTGTTGAGGTTTGTAACGGTTTCGCTATTGTACCTGTGGCATCAATTTCAACTTTCCGGTATCTTTTGGGATGTGTATAGTTATAAATTTGCAGCGGGGACCAGTATATACAAGAAAACTTATACAATGAAATTTGGTGGATGGAACCGGCATACTCTCCACTGTCCTTCATTTTCTCCAATGATGAGATTACGCTGTCTGTCTTGTCAATATTTAGCTCGGTCGCTACGGCTTCTTCCTTTATCTTTCTCAATGTTGCCTTTCGAGGAAGGTACGGTGGCGCTGGATCCCCAAACTCCATTCTTCGTGCTGCTTCGTTGAGCCAGAGTGCAGGTTTTTTTGTCAGAAGTTCTTTACCAACTTGCACCCTTCTTTTCCCGGTCAGATGCCTTCGTTTTTCATGCGGTCGTCCTCTTGTGTCCACGACAGTTACTGCAATCGTGATGCCAGCGTTTTCTTGAGGTTCCGTTAAACAATGACCAATTAAGAGGGCACCACATTCCTTGCATGTTGCTGTAAAATTGAAGTATGGCTTGTTGGGTGTTGTACAAATTGTTCCTCTCTTGAACGTAAATGCGCAAGGTATTTTGAATTTTTTATATATTGCTTTAGTTATTGATGTGGTCCAGCCGCTTTGCAGTACAAGATAACCTGAAGGGTATTTCCCAGTATACTGCAATACTGGCTTCATGTTGTTCCATTCTTCTGCTTCGAAGGTGATTGAGCTGTAAATTGTAGGGCATGGTTTGTGTGACATTTCTTCAGGCTCTATCATCTTGTATGGTGGGTCTGTTGATTCATCGTCAATTGTTGTTTCGTTAACCTTGCTGTCTGTGGAGATGTAACTGATTTCAGGTAATGGGTTCGGAATGTCAAAGTGCGCTCTCAAGTCCGTGAGCAAGTTGAATTTATTTGTCCTCACGTAAAACTGCAAAGTCTCCCCGCTGATTGCACTTTTTGTTTTGTTTGCGGCTTCATTCCAGATGTTCTTGTATCGACTTATAAGCTGTCCATCTTTGTCGAATACTCGAAGTTGCTTCAAAACTTGTAGCATGACTTTTGGATCGCACGCCAGTTTTCGCGGCATTTTGAGAAATTTTAATGTATACACCTATTGTACATAAACATGAAACTAAAACGGATGGAAATTTTCAAAATTATGAAATGAAAAAAATCAGTCCCTAAGACCTACAAACTACATATTTAAATAACTACGAGCTACATGCTAAAAGAAATACAGAAGTTTGGTCGTCGAAGAAAATACAATCAAAATAAATATCCTGTTAACAAAGAATTTTTTTCCCAGGCGAAGAGGTAGGTAGAATTTGCTGATAGTACGTTCTGCGTTGGAACCAAGGTATTTCGAAGGTCCAAGAAATACTGCGAAAAAAAAATTGCTACATTCTCAAAAACACTGTTAAAAATGTACATTTTTAGTTAGTGTTTTACGTCTGTGGGTGAGAAGGAAAACGACATAAGTCGACTTTTTATGTTTTTGACATATCACATGTTTTGTTTTCGACATGGTATTAATCTGAGCAACGAACAGTTAACAGACGAGCCTTGCACAAATGTATGAACTATTAGGACATTTTAAACAATGTAAATGAGTACACGAAAGTTTCTTTTAGATTCGAACAATTTCAGAAAACAATATTTTTCCTGTTATCATCACAGGTATTTTCTTTCAGTGTACATTAAAAAGGAGTTAATGTTCATTATACGCCATAAACCCATTTCTGAAAAAAATAAACTTATGTCTTTTTTCCTGTCACCCACGGATATTTAACAACTGTTTATTATAACCAAATCACTGTAACAATCGAATTCTTATAAGTAGATTTTAAAAGCGTTCCGTTCAGTTTGCTTTTGCGATTATTTTGATGTATTATCATTATTATCTCTCTGTTCTGCGGTAATTGTCGTCCATCTTGGATTCACTATAGAACACTTTTGGACATACCACTTTTTTATTTAATAAGAAATTTTTTTTAATATGAAACTCGGAGAATGTGAAATTTCATCACCCTGATCACCTCGAGCAAAAATTGCTCGATGCGCGTTTCAACAAAGTGCAATTCCATTACCCGGGACAATTAGTGCAAGAAATACTCGAAGCGCACTCCGAGAAAGATGAATTCCATCAACCGGGCACCTGGTGCAAGTAAGGGCCGATTCACAATGAACGCTTCAAGCCTCAAGCTTCAAGCTTCAAAAATTTAGGATTATAGGATTTATGTACAATGATTCACATTCAAAGCTTCAAGCAGCAGCTTCAAATGAACTTGAAACTATAGACAAAAAAATTTGAAGTTTGAAGCTTGAGGCTTGAAGCGTTCATTGTGAATCGGCCCTAAGTCTCGAAGTCCGCGTCGATAAACCGAAGTTCCACCAATTGTGGTGTGGCATTTGTCAGACTGTACGGAGAAAAACTATTAGTAAAAATTACTACCTATTTTAGTAATTTGGGTACGAGACAACCGCGTTTCTATCTTTCCTAAGAATAATAGTAAACATTTTTACTTTTTTATTAACTCTTACTACTAAAGTAGTAATATTTAATATGAAAATTAGTAAATGTTTGCATGTGTACCTTTCGCACCCAAATCACTGAATTCTTAGTAATTGTTAATAATAATTTTTCTGCGTGTGATTTGAGATTTTACATTGCTCATCAAAAATGTTTAGTTTCAACATTATTTGTTGTGATTTTATTAATTTTTTTTAAACCGTTGAAAATTTGTTATCTCACGTTTTTGAATTTTTGATTCTTACCATAAATCCGACTACCTCCAGGATTGCAGAGAATTCTAGAAGACTTTCTAGAAACCAGAAACTCAGCTGATTGAAAAACTCGTTAATTTGCGTTATTATTTGAAATACAAATACAATATCAGAAATTCATAGTCATTTTTAATAACACATTAATATAATAGTTGAATGAAATATGTAAAGTCAATTAATTAAACGACACTTCATTCGTTTGCATCACTTTTTGTGCGTCATTTCAATTTTCTAACGTTGAAAAAATCAACGAATTGAAATGTGTATATTGAAATGATTAAAACAATTGTGTACCAATAAAATTATAAATTTAAATAATATAATATGAATAAAATTTTAATTAATTACGAAATTACTAAACCCAATACGTAAAAAAAATCATAAATAAATATTTTATAACGTTTGAAAAGATGCACTTGATCTGTAGGCAATAATAAAAACTACTAAGAATAAACCGAAGCCCGAGACACAGCAAAACTTTTGTCTATCTTTGTGTTCGAATGGATGAAGTCCGTGCAGCCATCACACAGACGTTAAGGGCCCAATACACGAGCGCTCCATTCGACCCCGCCATGCCAAAACAGCAACAATTTGTATGCACTCGAAATTTCGAATGCATACAAACTGTTGTTGTTTTGGCGTGGCGCGGTCGGATCGCTCGTGTATTGGGCTCTTTATAGCAACTTTGGGTAAGTGATAGAGGGCTGCAGCGCGAGCAAGCAGAAGTTCGACTTTTTCAAATTAGGTGAAGGTGGGGGCGCTGGTATTCTGTATATCCTGGACCGTGCATATCGCAACCGATGCAATTTTGCGCACAAGCATGTCTCGAGTATAGCAGAGTGGTCAATTTGGATGCGGCCAGTAAAACTCAGCATACAACTACATTTAAACGCCCTGTGCGTGACCCCCCAATGCTCTAGCTCAGCGTTTCCCAAAGTGTGGGTCGCGACCCGGCACCGGGTCGTAGAAAAATTTTGCCGGGTCGCGAAAAAAATTGTAAACACAAAAAAAAAATTTTTTACTTATTTTTTTTTTACATCAGTTAGACACTAGGAATAGTGGCAAAGTGTGTATTTGTACTCTAGGCCAGTCAAATTAGATTTTTTAGTGCCTCGGATGGTTCGGCAAGGTCAAATATGGAAAAAATAGGAAAAATTCCGTAGAATTTGATGAACTACTTTTGGCGCTCGCAGACCTTTGGGAACGTTTCCAAAATAGCGCAAAAAAACTGGACTATGTACAAAAAAAATATTTATATAAAAGTTGAAGTTTTCGCCAGTTTGACGCCAGTTTGAAGTCAATACATAAAAAAATAAAGGATTTATTGCAAAAAAACGCTAAAAATTACGTTTTTTTTAAATGTTCATATCTTTACAAGCAAAACGATTTTGTAATGAAAATCGCGGAAAGTATAGTCCTTGGGGAGTACAATAAAGCGTTTTTGAAAATTTGCAAAATAAATAGTTTTTGCAAAATACGGGTTTTCGAAAAAAAATACCCTTGTTGTTAGCTCATAGCCATTACCTACAGAAATAGTTGTTTTTTGTGCGCACATTGCTACTTCATTAGAAACATGCAAAATAATGGATGAATAATTAAAAAAAAACCTGCAAAAAAAATTATGTGCTGCAGTACACATAGCAGAAGTGAAACTTCAGGTCCTAAGGGGGGGGGGGGGGGGGAGAAATCCAGAGGACAAGTGGAAAAAAAATCAAAATCCAACGGACAAGTGGGAAAAAAGAAAGGAAGCAAAATTATTAGTTCCAGAAACAAATACAATTTACAGTTTCACGTTCAGATGTTTATAAAAAATTCTAAAGTGAATCTGAACGTGAAACTGTAAATTGTATTTGTTTCTGGAACTAATAATTTTGCTTCCTTTCTTTTTTTCCACTTGTCCGTTGGATTTTGATTTTTTTTCCACTTGTCCTCTGGATTTCTCCCCCCCCCCTTAGGACCTGAAGTTTCACTTCTGCTATGTGTACTGCAGCACATAATTTTTTTTGCAGGTTTACTGCAAATGATAAGATATTTTGCAGGTTTATTTTGCACATTTTCTGCAAATAATTAAACAGGGAATAGTTAACAAATTGTGTATGTATTTTTTGGATAAGGAATTTGCAAGTTACAATACATTGAAATGATAAATATAAAAAAAAATAAAAAAAAATTTTAAAAACAAGCTTTTATTAGATAAACTATGTAACTAAGTTTTTAAATACGCCTTAATAAGATGAACTAAAAAGTATAAAATAATTTTTTTTAATCCACCTGTATGCTACAAGTAAAAGCATGGGGCGCTTTACCAAACTCTATCCTATTTAATTTTTGTATTTAATAGTTAAATCATAATATTTTTTTCAATTTTGTTATAATATCTGAAACATTTGTTAACGGAGCGCCGCAAGCTTTTACTTGTAGTTACATACAGGTGGATTAAAAAAATTATTTTATACTTTTTAGTTCATCTTATTAACGCATATTTAAAAACTTAGTTAGTTTATCTAATAAAAGCCTGTTTTTAAATTTTTTTTTTTATTTTTTTTATTTTCTACTTTTTAGTCTCATGCGCCATTTTGTGGTGGCCGCCTTATTGGATTTAAGGTGCCGTCACATATCTTACTAACACAGCTAATTGTATTCTACTTATCATAACCCTTCACTAGATACCCAGATCGAGGGGTCGTTTGGTGGCCGCCATATTGGATTTAAAAGACGTTACATACCTTACTGTATTCTACCCGTCATACTCTTTCATTTGATACCAATGATGGGGGATTCTAAAGAAAAAGGTAATCCTTTTTATGGTGGCCGCCATATTGGATTTAAGATGACGTCACATAGCTTACTGTAGTCTACTCGCCATTCTTTTTCATTTGATACCCATGTCGGGAGGTTGTAAAGAAAAAGGTAACCCGCCATTTTGGGGTAGCCGCCATATTGGGTTTAAAATGATGTCACATAGCTTGGCTGTATTCTAATCGTTATACCCTTTCATTTGATACCCATGTTGGGGGGAGGTTGTAAAGAAAACGGTAATCCCCCATTTGTGGCCGCCATATTGGATGTACCATAAAATTGAATATACTATATTGCATTGTCTTCAGAACCAAAGGTTTGTGTCAAATTTGAGCATCAGCGGATATCGGGAAGTAGTCGAAAAATATAGTTTAAAAAAACTAAAAAATACGCTTTTATTTTAAAATGAACTAAAAAGTAAAAATTAATTTTTAATGTAAAGTTTTTATTGCTTCAGCCAGTATATGGAAGCAACCTACCTTTCGAAATGTAAAAAAGCGTGGGACTCTTTACCTATACTCTTATTTTATTAACACCGGAACTTTTCGTTAGCGTCCCACGTTTTTTTACATTTTGAAAGGTAGGTTGCTTCCATATACTGGCTGAAGCAATAAATACTTTACATTCAAAATTACTTTTTACTTTTTAGTTCATTTTAAAATAAAAGCGTATTTTTTAGTTTTTAAAACTATATTTTTTATTTTCTACTTTTTAGTCTATTATATGTATGTTTTCCGACATTTTGTAGTGACCGCCATATTAGATTTAAAGTGACGTCACAAAACTTACTATACTATACTCGTCATACACTTTTATTTGATACCTATACCGAGGGCGTTGCAAAGAAAAAGGTAAACCGCTATTTTGCGTTGGCCGCCATTTTGAATTTGGAATGACGCGACACAGCTAATAGTATTCTAATTGTCACACCCTTTCATTTGATACCCATACCGAGTGGGTTGTAAAGAAAAAGGTAAACCGCCATTTTGTGGTGGCCGCCATTTTGAATTCAGATTGCATTGTCACGCGAACTATGCATATGTGCAAAATTTGAAGTTGATCGGTTATATGGAAGTGGGTCAAAATCAAGTTGCAATATTTGTTTACATAGAACATACATACACACACATACATACATACATGCATGCAGGTGAAGCTAATATAAAGCGTATAATGACGTCACACGGTTTAATGTATTCTACTCGTCACACTCTTTCATTTGATACCCATATCGAGGGTGTTGTAAAGAAAAAGGTAATCCGCCATTTTGTGTCGGACGCCATTTTGAATTTGGAATGACGCCACACTATATACTATACTATAACTATACATATGTGCAAAATTTGAAGTTGATCGGTTACATGCAAGTGGGTGAAAATCAACCCAGCGGGAAAAGTGCAAGCAGCTTCCTCTGGAATCAAATTGGAAGTGATTCCTTGTCGCACTTCAGAAGCATTTTGGAAGATTTTCGTATGCATATAGCTACAAATAAGTTATTTTCAACTTTGTTGGTAAATTTTCCCTTTTGAGCGGCGAGAACTTTTTCTCTTCTCCCAAAGAAACAAAAATGAAAGCTTTACTGCTTGTAAAGCTTGAATCTTCAAAATAGCTTCCCAGGAAGCTAATTATAAGAAAATCGAACAAACTGCTTCTTGCTAATGACATGCAATGACAAAAAAGATATGGATAGGGATACGGAAGGGAAGCACTTCTAAGATGCCCAAGGATAGTTTCTTCATGCATCAGTGAATGCTTCTATTTCCTGCTGGGAAGTTGCAAGATTTGTCTACATACATACATACACATACATGCATACATACATACATGCATACAGGTGAAGCTAATATAAAGCGTATAAAAATAGATCGCAAGATTTGTCCCACACAGAAAACGAAGTTAATATAAAGCTTGTAAAATACATATAAATCTTACATCTAATTTTTTGGTTGCTCGGTGATGTAAAAACAACAAGCAGAACAAAATCTGGCATGCGCACTTCGGGGAAAAAAAATGTTACAGAAAGTGTGACATAGGGGAATCAGTTTACCCCCCATATTGAAAGAAGTTTAACTTCAAAAATTTTTGCCCGCAAAATTCGATTAATTGCCTATCGATAGGTGTTAATTTTCTACGAAGGTCATAAAATACTATCAGTTTCATTTGAAGAACCTCTTCCGGAGGTAATAAATAGTTTTAAAGACTAGTTACTTTCCGGATATTCCTTCAAATTATATGTGGATTAAAGTTCCTTTTTCGTCGAAATTGAAGAGGAAGAAATGTTTAATCTTAGAGTAAACAAGATGTTAGTAATTTAATTGAAATTTCATGCGACACCGATCTGAACCACTAATTAATTTTTGTTTGCGCTGTCAAAAGGAGTATCCAAGCATATGCGTGTGAAGCTGCGTTCTCAGCTTTGGTGTGCTTAAACAATAAGTATCGAAACAGATGTCGAACCTAAGTTGAGAATAAAATTAACATCATTACCTCCTAATATGAAATTGCTATGTGATGACAAATAACATCCTTCGCATTAAGGACAAAATATGTGGAAACAAAGTTTACTTCATTTACTAAAGTTTTAAATGATTATAATTGTTAATTTTTAATAGTTTATATTTTTCTTATATAATTATTTTGCAATTTTTGTAGATGAAATAAACAAACAAATAACTTGATTTTTATTAAAAAATAAATTTTGTTTTGTAAATGGTTTTTTATAAAGTGGGTCGCGGAAAATTTTAAAACCTCGTATCGAGCCGCGGTCAAAAAAGTTTGGGAAACGCTGCTCTAGCTCATCCCAGTTTCTCAGAATTTTGACGATTTTTTATGATTTGTAATTTTCAACTTTGTTCAGGGTTTCTCAAAATTTCTAACATTTTTTTAGTCGTCGGGGTTTTTTGAAGTTTGAACAAGACGACTCTTCAATATTTTTTAGGGTGTTGCAGAATGTTTCAGTTGAGGGTTTTCCGAACTTTTAGTTTTGCGGAGAGAATTTCTATGGTTATTTAATATTTTTAAAACGAGGGTTCTTCAGAATTGACAATAAGAATTCGAAACGAAATGCTGTGGCTTTTTTTTAAATGAAATGGGATTTTTCTAAGTACAAGCTCGATCCCGGCTAAGTTCAGAGGGGTGGAATTACCAAACTGAGGGTAGGTAAAATCTCGTGGGGGTTAATCTGAAATGGGTAAAACGTTTTCCAACCCTTATCTTCAACCCCTCCCATTTTTTCGACAATGTGAAGTTAGCCGGGATTTTTCTAAGTACAAGCTCGATCCCGGCTAAGTTCAGAGGGGTGGAATAACCAAACTGAGGGTAGGTAAAATCTCGTGGGGGTTAATCTGAAATGGGTAAAACGTTTTCCAACCCTTATCTTCAACCCCTCCCATTTTTTCGACAATGTGAAGTTAGCCGGGATTTTTCTAAGTACAAGCTCGCTCCCGGCTAAGTTCAGAGGGGTGGAATAACCAAACTGAGGGTAGGTAAAATCTCGTGGGGGTTAATCTGAAATGGGTAAAACGTTTTCCAACCCTTATCTTCAACCCCTCCCATTTTTTCGACAATGTGAAGTTAGCCGGGATTTTTCTAAGTACAAGCTCGATCCCGGCTAAGTTCAGAGGGGTGGAATTACCAAACTGAGGGTAGGTAAAATCTCGTGGGGGTTAATCTGAAATGGGTAAAACGTTTTCCAACCCTTATCTTAAACCCCTCCCATTTTTTCGACAATGTGAAGTTAGCCGGGATTTTTCTAAGTACAAGCTCGATCCCGGCTAAGTTCAGAGGGGTGGAATTACCAAACTGAGGGTAGGTAAAATCTCGTGGGGGTTAATCTGAAATGGGTAAAACGTTTTCCAACCCTTATCTTAAACCCCTCCCATTTTTTCGACAATGTGAAGTTAGCCGGGATTTTTCTAAGTACAAGCTCGATCCCGGCTAAGTTCAGAGGGGTGGAATAACCAAACTGAGGGTAGGTAAAATCTCGTGGGGGTTAATCTGAAATGGGTAAAACGTTTTCCAACCCTTATCTTCAACCCCTCCCATTTTTTCGACAATGTGAAGTTAGCCGGGATTTTTCTAAGTACAAGCTCGCTCCCGGCTAAGTTCAGAGGGGTGGAATAACCAAACTGAGGGTAGGTAAAATCTCGTGGGGGTTAATCTGAAATGGGTAAAACGTTTTCCAACCCTTATCTTCAACCCCTCCCATTTTTTCGACAATGTGAAGTTAGCCGGGATTTTTCTAAGTACAAGCTCGATCCCGGCTAAGTTCAGAGGGGTGGAATTACCAAACTGAGGGTAGGTAAAATCTCGTGGGGGTTAATCTGAAATGGGTAAAACGTTTTCCAACCCTTATCTTAAACCCCTCCCATTTTTTCGACAATGTGAAGTTAGCCGGGATTTTTCTAAGTACAAGCTCGATCCCGGCTAAGTTCAGAGGGGTGGAATTACCAAACTGAGGGTAGGTAAAATCTCGTGGGGGTTAATCTGAAATGGGTAAAACGTTTTCCAACCCTTATCTTAAACCCCTCCCATTTTTTCGACAATGTGAAGTTAGCCGGGATTTTTCTAAGTACAAGCTCGATCCCGGCTAAGTTCAGAGGGGTGGAATAACCAAACTGAGGGTAGGTAAAATCTCGTGGGGGTTAATCTGAAATGGGTAAAACGTTTTCCAACCCTTATCTTCAACCCCTCCCATTTTTTCGACAATGTGAAGTTAGCCGGGATTTTTCTAAGTACAAGCTCGCTCCCGGCTAAGTTCAGAGGGGTGGAATAACCAAACTGAGGGTAGGTAAAATCTCATGGGGGTTAATCTGAAATGGGTAAAACGTTTTCCAACCCTTATCTTCAACCCCTCCCATTTTTTCGACAATGTGAAGTTAGCCGGGATTTTTCTAAGTACAAGCTCGATCCCGGCTAAGTTCAGAGGGGTGGAATTACCAAACTGAGGGTAGGTAAAATCTCGTGGGGGTTAATCTGAAATGGGTAAAACGTTTTCCAACCCTTATCTTAAACCCCTCCCATTTTTTCGACAATGTGAAGTTAGCCGGGATTTTTCTAAGTACAAGCTCGATCCCGGCTAAGTTCAGAGGGGTGGAATTACCAAACTGAGGGTAGGTAAAATCTCGTGGGGGTTAATCTGAAATGGGTAAAACGTTTTCCAACCCTTATCTTAAACCCCTCCCATTTTTTCGACAATGTGAAGTTAGCCGGGATTTTTCTAAGTACAAGCTCGATCCCGGCTAAGTTCAGAGGGGTGGAATTACCAAACTGAGGGTAGGTAAAATCTCGTGGGGGTTAATCTGAAATGGGTAAAACGTTTTCCAACCCTTATCTTAAACCCCTCCCATTTTTTCGACAATGTGAAGTTAGCCGGGATTTTTCTAAGTACAAGCTCGATCCCGGCTAAGTTCAGAGGGGTGGAATAACCAAACTGAGGGTAGGTAAAATCTCGTGGGGGTTAATCTGAAATGGGTAAAACGTTTTCCAACCCTCATCTTCAACCCCTCCCATTTTTTCGACAATGTGAAGTTAGCCGGGATTTTTCTAAGTACAAGCTCGATCCCGGCTAAGTTCAGAGGGGTGGAATTACCAAACTGAGGGTAGGTAAAATCTCGTGGGGGTTAATCTGAAATGGGTAAAACGTTTTCCAACCCTTATCTTAAACCCCTCCCATTTTTTCGACAATGTGAAGTTAGCCGGGATTTTTCTAAGTACAAGCTCGATCCCGGCTAAGTTCAGAGGGGTGGAATTACCAAACTGAGGGTAGGTAAAATCTCGTGGGGGTTAATCTGAAATGGGTAAAACGTTTTCCAACCCTTATCTTAAACCCCTCCCATTTTTTCGACAATGTGAAGTTAGCCGGGATTTTTCTAAGTACAAGCTCGATCCCGGCTAAGTTCAGAGGGGTGGAATAACCAAACTGAGGGTAGGTAAAATCTCGTGGGGGTTAATCTGAAATGGGTAAAACGTTTTCCAACCCTTATCTTCAACCCCTCCCATTTTTTCGACAATGTGAAGTTAGCCGGGATTTTTCTAAGTACAAGCTCGCTCCCGGCTAAGTTCAGAGGGGTGGAATAACCAAACTGAGGGTAGGTAAAATCTCGTGGGGGTTAATCTGAAATGGGTAAAACGTTTTCCAACCCTTATCTTCAACCCCTCCCATTTTTTCGACAATGTGAAGTTAGCCGGGATTTTTCTAAGTACAAGCTCGATCCCGGCTAAGTTCAGAGGGGTGGAATTACCAAACTGAGGGTAGGTAAAATCTCGTGGGGGTTAATCTGAAATGGGTAAAACGTTTTCCAACCCTTATCTTAAACCCCTCCCATTTTTTCGACAATGTGAAGTTAGCCGGGATTTTTCTAAGTACAAGCTCGATCCCGGCTAAGTTCAGAGGGGTGGAATTACCAAACTGAGGGTAGGTAAAATCTCGTGGGGGTTAATCTGAAATGGGTAAAACGTTTTCCAACCCTTATCTTAAACCCCTCCCATTTTTTCGACAATGTGAAGTTAGCCGGGATTTTTCTAAGTACAAGCTCGATCCCGGCTAAGTTCAGAGGGGTGGAATTACCAAACTGAGGGTAGGTAAAATCTCGTGGGGGTTAATCTGAAATGGGTAAAACGTTTTCCAACCCTTATCTTAAACCCCTCCCATTTTTTCGACAATGTGAAGTTAGCCGGGATTTTTCTAAGTACAAGCTCGATCCCGGCTAAGTTCAGAGGGGTGGAATAACCAAACTGAGGGTAGGTAAAATCTCGTGGGGGTTAATCTGAAATGGGTAAAACGTTTTCCAACCCTTATCTTCAACCCCTCCCATTTTTTCGACAATGTGAAGTTAGCCGGGATTTTTCTAAGTACAAGCTCGATCCCGGCTAAGTTCAGAGGGGTGGAATAACCAAACTGAGGGTAGGTAAAATCTCGTGGGGGTTAATCTGAAATGGGTAAAACGTTTTCCAACCCTTATCTTCAACCCCTCCCATTTTTTCGACAATGTGAAGTTAGCCGGGATTTTTCTAAGTACAAGCTCGCTCCCGGCTAAGTTCAGAGGGGTGGAATAACCAAACTGAGGGTAGGTAAAATCTCGTGGGGGTTAATCTGAAATGGGTAAAACGTTTTCCAACCCTTATCTTCAACCCCTCCCATTTTTTCGACAATGTGAAGTTAGCCGGGATTTTTCTAAGTACAAGCTCGATCCCGGCTAAGTTCAGAGGGGTGGAATTACCAAACTGAGGGTAGGTAAAATCTCGTGGGGGTTAATCTGAAATGGGTAAAACGTTTTCCAACCCTTATCTTAAACCCCTCCCATTTTTTCGACAATGTGAAGTTAGCCGGGATTTTTCTAAGTACAAGCTCGATCCCGGCTAAGTTCAGAGGGGTGGAATTACCAAACTGAGGGTAGGTAAAATCTCGTGGGGGTTAATCTGAAATGGGTAAAACGTTTTCCAACCGTTATCTTAAACCCCTCCCATTTTTTCGACAATGTGAAGTTAGCCGGGATTTTTCTAAGTACAAGCTCGATCCCGGCTAAGTTCAGAGGGGTGGAATTACCAAACTGAGGGTAGGTAAAATCTCGTGGGGGTTAATCTGAAATGGGTAAAACGTTTTCCAACCCTTATCTTAAACCCCTCCCATTTTTTCGACAATGTGAAGTTAGCCGGGATTTTTCTAAGTACAAGCTCGATCCCGGCTAAGTTCAGAGGGGTGGAATAACCAAACTGAGGGTAGGTAAAATCTCGTGGGGGTTAATCTGAAATGGGTAAAACGTTTTCCAACCCTTATCTTCAACCCCTCCCATTTTTTCGACAATGTGAAGTTAGCCGGGATTTTTCTAAGTACAAGCTCGATCCCGGCTAAGTTCAGAGGGGTGGAATTACCAAACTGAGGGTAGGTAAAATCTCGTGGGGGTTAATCTGAAATGGGTAAAACGTTTTCCAACCCTTATCTTAAACCCCTCCCATTTTTTCGACAATGTGAAGTTAGCCGGGATTTTTCTAAGTACAAGCTCGATCCCGGCTAAGTTCAGAGGGGTGGAATTACCAAACTGAGGGTAGGTAAAATCTCGTGGGGGTTAATCTGAAATGGGTAAAACGTTTTCCAACCCTTATCTTCAACCCCTCCCATTTTTTCGACAATGTGAAGTTAGCCGGGATTTTTCTAAGTACAAGCTCGATCCCGGCTAAGTTCAGAGGGGTGGAATTACCAAACTGAGGGTAGGTAAAATCTCGTGGGGGTTAATCTGAAATGGGTAAAACGTTTTCCAACCCTTATCTTCAACCCCTCCCATTTTTTCGACAATGTGAAGTTAGCCGGGATTTTTCTAAGTACAAGCTCGATCCCGGCTAAGTTCAGAGGGGTGGAATTACCAAACTGAGGGTAGGTAAAATCTCGTGGGGGTTAATCTGAAATGGGTAAAACGTTTTCCAACCCTTATCTTCAACCCCTCCCATTTTTTCGACAATGTGAAGTTAGCCGGGATTTTTCTAAGTACAAGCTCGATCCCGGCTAAGTTCAGAGGAGTGGAATTACCAAACTGAGGGTAGGTAAAATCTCGTGGGGGTTAATCTGAAATGGGTAAAACGTTTTCCAACCCTTATCTTCAACCCCTCCCATTTTTTCGACAATGTGAAGTTAGCCGGGATTTTTCTAAGTACAAGCTCGATCCCGGCTAAGTTCAGAGGGGTGGAATTACCAAACTGAGGGTAGGTAAAATCTCGTGGGGGTTAATCTGAAATGGGTAAAACGTTTTCCAACCCTTATCTTCAACCCCTCCCATTTTTTCGACAATGTGAAGTTAGCCGGGATTTTTCTAAGTACAAGCTCGATCCCGGCTAAGTTCAGAGGGGTGGAATTACCAAACTGAGGGTAGGTAAAATCTCGTGGGGGTTAATCTGAAATGGGTAAAACGTTTTCCAACCCTTATCTTCAACCCCTCCCATTTTTTCGACAATGTGAAGTTAGCCGGGATTTTTCTAAGTACAAGCTCGATCCCGGCTAAGTTCAGAGGGGTGGAATTACCAAACTGAGGGTAGGTAAAATCTCGTGGGGGTTAATCTGAAATGGGTAAAACGTTTTCCAACCCTTATCTTCAACCCCTCCCATTTTTTCGACAATGTGAAGTTAGCCGGGATTTTTCTAAGTACAAGCTCGATCCCGGCTAAGTTCAGAGGGGTGGAATTACCAAACTGAGGGTAGGTAAAATCTCGTGGGGGTTAATCTGAAATGGGTAAAACGTTTTCCAACCCTTATCTTCAACCCCTCCCATTTTTTCGACAATGTGAAGTTAGCCGGGATTTTTCTAAGTACAAGCTCGATCCCGGCTAAGTTCAGAGGGGTGGAATAACCAAACTGAGGGTAGGTAAAATCTCGTGGGGGTTAATCTGAAATGGGTAAAACGTTTTCCAACCCTTATCTTCAACCCCTCCCATTTTTTCGACAATGTGAAGTTAGCCGGGATTTTTCTAAGTACAAGCTCGCTCCCGGCTAAGTTCAGAGGGGTGGAATAACCAAACTGAGGGTAGGTAAAATCTCGTGGGGGTTAATCTGAAATGGGTAAAACGTTTTCCAACCCTTATCTTCAACCCCTCCCATTTTTTCGACAATGTGAAGTTAGCCGGGATTTTTCTAAGTACAAGCTCGATCCCGGCTAAGTTCAGAGGGGTGGAATTACCAAACTGAGGGTAGGTAAAATCTCGTGGGGGTTAATCTGAAATGGGTAAAACTTTTTCCAACCCTTATCTTCAACCGCTTTATTTTTTTTGAAAAAAAAATTTTTAATAATTTTTTTTTGAAAAAAAAAATTTTTAAAAAATTTTTTTTGGGAGGGGGTAAAACGAAATTTTTTGTGGGAAAAACATGGACTAACGATGGCCTTTCAAATACCACGTTTTACCCCCCAGCCGGGAAAATTTTCCCGGCTTGTGAAGTTAGCCGGGAAAAAAGTTTTTGTTAATAAAAAAAAAAATGGAGGGGGTAAAACGTAACCGTTTGGGGGTAAAATGTGGTCTAACGATGGACAATCGATTGGGCCGTTTTACCCCCCAGCCGGGATTTTTTCCCGGCTAACTTCACGGAGCTTAATAATAGGTAATTTAAGGTTTTTATTTGTATTTAGGTAACTGTTTACAATTGTGTCTCCTGGGGCAGAGACGATGTTATCACGAGAGTTTTATGCAGCGCCAGTGTGAGCTGGGCGCTTCTTCGAGGGCCGAAGTAATACTTTTACGATACGTTCCGCTCTGGACATAAACCTCTTAGAAATGGGTTGGTGAGTTTAGTCAGTAGGAATCTGACACTACCGTCTAGTGCGGTCCCTTGGCGGTGTCTCCTGTTTTCGGCATGGGCTTTACAGGCGGTCGAGCACAGATCCTCCACTTCTCGACTGATGAAAGATTCTCACCACCCCTCGTAAAATACAAAAACAAAAAAAAAACTTTGAGCATTAATTAAATATGAAATTAATAACTTCAGTTATTTTCCTTATAAAAAAACCATTTTTTCGTTAAACCCCCGACTACTCGAGTATACTCGTGCTTGTCAGGGTGTTAAGCATTGCCAAGACGAGTATGCTCATTGTATTTTCAATGTTTTCGCGATTTGAATTATAAAAAAATATGTTTTCTTAAAAACCCCTTCGCCCACCTTAAATTACCTATTATTAAACTAAAAAATTGCCCTAGAGGAAGGAATGTTTTAGGCACCCCAGTTCTAAATATGTATGTGCCAAAATTAATATTGACACTTAGACTTAGTGAATGCCTTTTTCCCTATGTATTTTGCATGATATTAAAAAGTTGTAAGACTTTGTCATACCGAAACAATATATTGTAATTGAATTCTTATCCTTGTTTATGGAACAAAATGCGAACATGTATTATCTGAAAACCCAGCGATCAATTTCCATTGACCGGACCACAAATTAAGTTCACCCAATAACATCGCTTATGTCCCACGCACCTGAAATCTTAGGCCGGGAACAACTATCATAGGCCGGGAAATGCGAAATGTAGCAAAATGGCCTTGAACATGAAAAGTTGTCTAAAAAGAATATTCCATTTCATCGGAGAAATATACATAATGCCTTAAAACAAGAAAAAAAAACAAAACATGACCTGCCACAATTCACGTTTTCAACCTATTTCGCCACACGAATAATTGGAAATTAAAAACAACCCAACCTGCGGCGCACTGCGCCTGAGCCCTTAGCTAATCAAATAGAATTCAAATCCATAGATTATGTCCCGCACACCTGAAATCTTAGGCCGGGAACAAAAATCAAAAGGCGAGAAATGCGAAAGTTGAAAAGTTTCGTAAAAAGAATATTCCATTTCATCGGAGAAATATATCTACATATGCCTGAAAACAAGAAAAAACACAATCATGACCTGCCCCAATGGCAATTAACAAAAAATCCATCCTCCGCGTGAGCACTGGCTATTCACAAAAAATATGAGTGTGCGTAGGACCACACGTTGGAAGTGAAAACTTCTATGGCCGGCCAGTCTATATTTCCAAATCAATCTTGCTCTGGAACCTGGTACGGTAGAACCTTCTTTTTTACAGCTTTAGATAGGTGGGAGTATTCTGCGTACACTGATACCTTATTTATGAAAATAGGTCATAGGGTTACAAAAATACAGGGTGATATGTAAAACTCTAGCAAAAAAACTTCAAAACGCCCTAGCGGCTAAACCGTTACGATTTCCCCCCCCCCCACCCATACGATTTTTTGTTCGTCTATCCAAAACCTATCCACAGCCGGCCGCTTTGTTACTTTTCGTGGGACACCCTGTATATATATACCTATATTTTTATATTTATTATAACTTTATAACTTTACATGAGAAAGATTGATGGATACAGACATTTTAACATCAATTTAGGATAACTAATTTAATGCAGTCAAAAGTAGTTACTCACTTCCTATAAATATAATGAACGATGTACATACATTTTTGGTATCCGATGAGTCACGAAGGCTAAACCAAGCTTCGGAAATGCACGATTAAACTTTATACCCACATACTAATTTTCAAATGTGTGGATTTCTATGGCCATAGTACATAGTGGATAGTACATAGTGCATACATTGTAAATAGTACATAGTACATAGTAAATGGTACATAGTATATAATACATAATGCATTATACATAGTACATAGAACATAGTACATAGTACATAGTACATAGCACATAGTACACAATACATAGTATATAGTACATAGTAAATAAGCATAATATACAGTACATAGTGCATAGTAAATACAGGGTGCGCCAGAGAAACTTACTTATTGGAAAGGTCAATAAAAACACAAGTACTTCAGTTATTGTTTTAAATTTTTTTTATTTTAGAATACAATATCCCAATTTTTTTTTCATGCAGTCTTGAAAATGACATCGGATAAATGGCGACCCCCATAGCTAGAGATGTAAATAGAAAAAAAACAAAATGTTTTTTTTCACATTCTTGAAAAAAAACATGAAAAAAATCTTGGCACCATTGTTTTTTTCTACATTTGGTTTTTTTTCAGAAAAAGTGAAACACTATAGCTAAAGTGGAATAAAACACTAAATTTGATTGTTTTGTTTTTATTCAAGTCAAATTATGTTTGAATCAATGGGTAACTATTATTATGAACTTAAAAAATACTTAAGGAGTTACAATCAATCATCTGTATCAGTATCAGTAGCTACGGCTACGCTTGTTTTATCAGCATCGGATTCATCGGAATAATGTTCTGTGTCTGTATTTGTTTCATCTGATTCTGAATCAATGACTATACTATCAGGGACTCTGTTACCTTCTGCTTGTGTTAATATTGTTGATGATTGTACTGATTGCAATCTTAAATTGTGCGCAATGTACACTATTTTCCTAGCCCTGTCATTTGTCAGTCTATTACGTTTCTTGGTATGAATATCGCTGTACGTACTAAATGTTCTTTCGCACGCTGCTGATGTAGTTGGAAGAGAGAGAAACTTGACGGCTACTTTAGACAAAGCAGTTGATTTGCAAAGTCCTGCCCACCAAGTAATGGGATTCAATTTGTTCACCGATGACCAAACGAGGATTAGGGAAATCCCCGTCCATAAATGTAGTTTACATGTGGTGTTGCCAATTTATTATGTCAAGACATGTATGTACCTACTATTTAACAAAAAACAAATGGTATTTTCTTATTGAACAAAAAAAAATAATAATATCAACGGCGATAACCGCCTTTTCTCTTTTTATTTTCCTACTCATGAAAAAAAACCTTCTCCAGAAAAAAAACTGTTTTGTTTCATGTTTTTTTTAAACGTTTTTTTTCATCTCAGAAAAAAAACCGTTTTTTTACAACACTACCCATAGCGCATACACTGATGAAGTCGATTTTTGAAATTCCTATCCACTCTTTGCAGCATATCAATCGGTATGTTGGCAATGGCGTCGCGAATGTTGTTCTTGAGGTGTGCTGTGGTCCGTGGTCGATCGACATAAACCAGGGATTTCAAATAACCCCATAAAAAGAAATCGCATGGAGTCAAATCCGGAGAGCGTGGCGGCCATTGCAGATCGCCTCTGAGAGAGATGAGGCGGTCGGGGAAATGCTGTCGCAACAAATTCATTGAGTCTCGTGCTGTGTGTGCTGTGGCTCCATCTTGCTGAAACCACACGTTCCTAAGGTTCATTTCTTCGAGTCTTGGAAGAAAAAATTCCTCGATCATGTTCCTGTAACGAGCTCCATTCACTGTAACTGAGCGTCCGTTTTCTTCAAAAAAATAAGGACCAATTATTCCCATTACCGACATCGCACACCAGACAGTAACTCGCTCACTGGAGGGAAAAACAAACTTGGGAACTTCCCCCTCCAGATGCGCCCCCTCTCGCCCCTCTACCCGCCTAACTCACCGCGCGGGGATTTTTTCATATAAGTAAGTTTCTCTGGCGCACCCTGTAGTACATAGTATATAATACATAATGAATTGTACATAGTACATAGAACATAGTACGTATTACATAGTACATAGTACATAGTACGTAAGGTCACTTACAATTTCTAAGTGTACTGCCTTAGTAGCGAAGCAGCAAAACACTGCAATGTATGCCTTATGGGGACGTTTTCCCCGTAATTTATAATGGACCCATATTGGCCCACAGAAGTCCACTCCAGAGTTTATGAAGGGCCTTGACTGCTGGATGCGAGCTGCTGGAAGATTTCCCATTAGTTGATTGAGAGTCTTAGGTTTCACTCTTGAGCAGAAAACACAATGCTGCACTATCGATACATAGTATATAGTACATAGTAAATAAGCATAATATTCAGTACCTAGTACATAGTAAATAGTACAGAGTATATAATGCATAATGCATTGTACATAGTACATAGAACATAGTACATAGTACATAGTACATAGTACATAGTACATAGTACATACTACATAGTACATAGTACATAGTACATAGTACATAGTACATAGTACATAGTACATAGTACATAATACATAGTATATAGTACATAGTAAATAAGCATAATATACAGTACATAGTGCATAGTAAATACTACATAGTATATAATACATAATGCATTGTACATAGTACATAGAACATAGTACATAGTACATAATACATAGTATATCTAATTGCTCCTTTAATCCCTCATGGGACATAGGGCGGAAACAGTTGCCCTCCAGCGGACTCTGTTTTGCGCGACAGCTCTCAGCTCTGACCAGGATCTCCCGGTTGTTGCGGCCTCTGCTAATAGGGTTCTCCTCCACGTTGTTCTAGGTCTTCCGACTCGACGGGTTCCTTGCGGATTCCAGTCGAGGGCCTGTTTGGCTAGATTCTCGTTTTCGCGTCGCAAGGTGTGGCCAATCCAATTCCATTTCCTTCGCCTTATTTGGTCGTCTATCCTTTCTTGGCCGGCACGGCGCCATAGTTCTTCATTTGAAATTCTATCTTGCCAGCGGATTTTTAGGATACGACGTAGGCATCTGTTGATGAAAACTTGTAGGCGCCCTGTGATGAATTGGGTGACTTTCCATGTTTCGCAACCGTACAAAAGAACTGCCTTAACGTTGGAGTTGAACAGCCGCAATTTGGTGTTAATTGAGATCTCCGTCGATCTCCATATGTGAAACAGGCATGCATATGCGCTTCTTGCTTTATTTATTCTGGAACTGACGTCTTCTTCTGTACCGCCGTTTTCGGTAATAATACTACCGAGGTAACAGAATTTATCTACCAGTTCCACGTCACGGTTATTTAGCGCTGTTAGTTCAAGGGTGTTTGCATTTATCCGCATTTCTTTGGTTTTAGTCGGATTTAACCTTAAGCCTGCTGAACTACTTTCTGTTGCCAAATTGTTTAACATGTTTCTGAGGTCCTGGTGTCTGTGGGCCAGCAAACAGATATCATCCGCGTAGTCGAGGTCCTTAAGGCGGTCTAACAATCCCCATTGTATGCCACCTGTTCTAGTATCTAGAGCGCTGACAAGGATGTCGTTTATTACTATAAGAAATAGTAATGGCGAAAGTAGGCATCCTTGCCGTACTCCTGAGCTCACTTCAAAGCTGTCGGAGAGTTTTCCATTGTGAAGAACTCTGCATTTGGAATTGTTGTATAGAGCTTTTATCAATTCTATTATTTTATCCGGCAATCCACGTTGCCGAAGAGCTCGCCATATAAAGCTCCTATTAACCGAGTCGAACGCTTTCTCATAGTCTACGAAAGCAAGGTAAAGGGGGGATCGGAATTCAGTAGACTGCTCCACTATGATTCTCAAGGTGTTAATGTGGTCTATGCAGGAGCGGCCCTTTCTGAATCCAGCCTGCTGTCTTCTAAGCGTTCGATCTACTGCCTCTCTTATCCTAGATAGTAATATATGGGACAAGATTTTTCCCACCGTAGATAATAAACAGATGCCTCTCCAGTTGTCACATATTGTTAGGTCCCCCTTTTTTGGTATTTTGACTATGATACCTTCCGTCCAATCCTCCGGAAAGGTACAGGTGTTCCATGCTATTTCCAGGATTGGCTGTAGCGCATCTGCTATGAGGCTTGAGTCGGCTTTCAACAATTCTGGCGGGATGCCATCTTTTCCAGCTGCTTTACCATTGGCCATTGCATGAATTGCGGTTACTATTTCAGTCTTGGATGGGGCACGAGTGGTGATTCTTATTGGCTGTGCATTGTTGCTGTTGTTTTCCTGAGGTTCCTGTGTAAATGAACCATTCAGGGCGGCGAAGAAGTAATCTCTCCATCTTTGGAGTTGCTCCTCGTCGCTGCACAGCAGCCTTCCATCCGCACTCTTTACGGCATGCTTTTTAGTAGAGTGCTTTCGCGATAGCTGTTTAGTGATTTGGTACAGCACCTTACTGTTGCCTGTGTTTGCCGCGTTTTCCGCTTTCTCTGCGAGCTCATTTATCTGCCGCCTTTTATCACGCCGGACACTTCTCTTTACCTCCCGGTGCAATTGGGAGTATTCCCGTTCAAGTTGTTGTCGTTTTTCCGGGTCGCTTGTAGAGTTCACGTTATTTTTGAGGGCCCTTCTGCGTTCAATTTTTTGCCAGGTTGTGTCCGAGATCCAGTGTTGCTGGTTTCTTTGGACATAACCTATGCTTGTTTCCGCTGCTGTTATTATAGCGCCCTTTGTTGTGCTCCACAGCTCTTCAATATTTGTGTCGTCAGAAACGGTTTGCTGGTTTAAAATTTCTTGCAGTTTGCCAGCAAATTCTCGCTTTTTGGTGCTCTCACGCAGAAGGTCTACGTTAAACCGTCGACGGTTTATGGCATCGCGTTGGACGTTTCTGATTGCAGCGATTTTTAGGCGGATAGTTGCTACTACCAAATGGTGGTCACTTCCAGTGTCTGCTCCCCTAAAGCTCCTGACATCCTCCAGAATAGTTCGCCATCTGCGACTGACGGCCACGTGATCTATCTGGTTTCTCGTTCTACCATCGGGCGATACCCAGGTCTCCTTGTGTATCTTCTTGTGACAAAAGTAAGTTCCACCTACCATGAGTTGATGGGAACTACAAAAGTCAACGAAAAGTTCACCATTGTGATTGGTATCTTGGCTTAGGCCTTGATTTCCAATTGTGTTTTCAAGGCCGGTGTTGTTGGGGCCGATCTGTGCATTTAAGTCACCCATCAAAACAATGATGTCTCCCCTTGGAATAGAGCGAAAAACCTCATTCAGTCGCATATAGAACTCGTCTTTGATGTCATCGTCTGCGTCTTCAGTTGGAGCGTAGCATTGGACTATCGTAGTATTTCTTAGTCTGGTACGTAGGCGCACGGTAATAATCCTCTCAGAAACTGGTGACCAGCTAATGAGGCTGGACCTGGCTTCCTTGGTGAGTATTACGCCAACGCCATTCCTACGATTTTCAGTTTCGTTTCTCCCAGAATATAAGAAGGACTCACCGTTTGGGCAGATATGTTCCCCCGCATCGGGCCATCTGGTCTCGCTGAGTCCCATGACCTTGATTTTATAGCGGTTCATCTCGTTGAGCACTTCATCCAGCCGTCCATCAGCAAGCAGAGTTCTCACATTCCATGATCCGATTCGTGTCCTGTTTTGAAAAGCAAAGGTCGTCGTCGTGTTGTCCGTCCGGTTCCGAGGCAATGTTTGCCGATTCGTAGCAATTGTGTGTTTTATGGGAGCGGGTTGCTAACCCTCAGCCCAACCGACTTAAAACTCTGTTTTGTGGCGCAGAGAACTCGCCATTCGACCGTCTCCCGTTAGCTCCTTCCGAAGAAGTACCCCAGGGGGCACCGCGGGGAGGTGGGATTAGGACTTGCTAACAGAGCTGCTAGGTGTTCGTCTGCAGTGACTCTTCTCGGGTTTTGGCAGAAGTGACAAATCGGGTGCCACCACCTTCCGGAGTCTTTGTTAGCCATTCGCCCCCCTAGTATATAGTACATAGTATATAGTACATAGTAAATATGGGGAAGGGGGTGAGGGAGGATGATACAATTCCACATCCTCTCTCACCATCTTCCCCATAAACTCTCGTTTGTTCATTCGAATAGTTCGTCCTCTGCACGCTCGTGAAGAACCACCCATTCGGACTGAATAAGATGTTGTTGTCCACTTTTAATTGAATTTTTCTTTTTGTGGATTTTTTGCTTTAGTTTTTTGAATTAAAGTAGGGTGACTGATCCAATTATCGGCACTTTAAGAGTTCGTCCTAACTTAAGCCCGTTTATCACATTGAAAAATACTGTTTCAACCGTTATGACGAGTTTTATAGTTTCAATATTCAATCAGTGAGATGATTATTTAAAAAAAATGTTTATCTTTATCCAATTTTTTTTTAGATAGGCAAGAGTAAAAAATTACCATCTCACCATTTACTAGCACCATCACCACCAATTAATAGCATAGAGTGAGTCAATTAACAGCACTGTGATAGTGGTATTTGAATTATATGAAATAAAAAATAGTTATTAGTACCTATAATCTGTTTTATTGACTTTTTTTTAATATACGTAGGTACATAATATGTGACTAAGGATAAAAAAAATATTTTACTTATAATCCAATAGTATTTTTATTTATAAACTTAACAAAGTTTAACATCTTCATAGTTATGTATAGGTACCTATTTAAAAAAATTATTAAGACTAGTTCAACCTCACTAGAAAGTGTCTTACTTAATAATATAGTAGGTAGGTATTACCAGTAGATAGGTAGGTACAACCATTAAGGAACTTAAAATTGAACTTCATAAAGCATAGCAGTAAGAAAATTAAATAAAAAATAGTTAATAAAGATAATGATATAAAGAATTAGTTCTTGCTCTACATCTTCAATCAATTCTAATCCTCAGCAAGTATCTTCTCTAGTTCTAGTAAAGAGTAATTTCTCTTTCTTTTATTGTTGATTATTTTGTGCAGTGGGTCACTTTGGTTGTCATCTGTTTTACCAACTTGCGAAGTTCTGAATGCGTTTGGTAAATTCAGTTCAATGTCGGAAAGAATTTTGATTTTTTTATTTGGTGGAAACATAGACTGCTCTTCAGCTTTTCTTTTCTTAATGTTAGACGGGTGTTCATTTTCAGGAGAGGATGGCATATTGTTATCATGATTCATAACTTGGTGATTAATAACTGTATGGTGGTGATTAATAAATGTCTCTTGTATTTTGTTTTGCTTTTTCTCCTGTAATTTATTAGCTTTTGTCTCTTGTTTTTTAGTAGCTATTATCTCTTTCGCTTTTTTGTTTATCTTATTTCTAGTGGTTTCTACTTTCGCTTTATTTTTTTCTTCTTGTTTCAGTAATCTGTTCTTCTTACGAGTCACCTGTTCTTCTTCTTTAAGTTGCTTAGCTTTTAATTTGTCGTTTTCAGTCTTTTGCCATTCAGCTGAAGTAAGAACGAATGATGATCTCTCTACATTTTTAACACCTTTTCGTTCAGGCGTTCTTTCCGTAATCAATACATCCTGTAATTTGACTGGAGTTAGTAAATATTGTTGACTATCAAGACATAAGAATTGCGCACTCCCAAGACAATCTTGAGTATTGCTAGTAGATGGTTCATTCGTTGTTGCAGTGTTCATAGCTTGCATTTCATCTACAAAATCTTCTGCTAATATTACTGGAAATTGATCAATATTGAGAAACTCGATAACAGCTTCTTGGGATGTGGACATTGTGGACGCATCAGTTTGATCATCAAAATAACAACAAATCTTCTTTAAAATCCTTTCTGTTTCCGTTAGACTTTCAAGCGGCGCTCTTTGCAGATATGTAAATTTTTCTTGCCCTACAATCTTTTCTACAGTTTCACGTGTCATAACTCTATCTTCATTACAATCTTCTTGTAATTTTGATTTGTCTTCTTTTGGTTCTTCATCATGTTTACTTCCTTTACCCAGACATTTTTTATAGTTGATGGCTTCAGAGTTCCAGGGACATAAGCCAGTAGTCCTGAATCCATTTATCACTGTTGCATCTTTGACGCCAACCTCTAAAGCCTCCTTAAGAACAGGTACAAAATTATTCTTTGTGAGAGTCTCCAAAGGGTGATCTCTCCTCCATTTCAGGACACTTTCCTTCCATGCATATTTGAGAGGTCTAAAGGCTGACACGTCGGCTGGCTGTAGTATCCGTGTGGCGTTGGGATATAGAGCAATCAAAATAATCTCCAAGTTGCTGCACAATTCACTCACTTCAAGACTAAGATGTGTTTTGTGCCCATCTAAAAACAGTATGATGGGAAATGTTACTTTTTTTGATAAGGTATGGATGAAATACATTCTTGATATAATCATAGAAAAGTTCACATTTCATCCAGCCAGTATCGCTTAAACCAATGCCCCACTCACTTGGGACTGATGATGTTATATCCTTGGGAAGCCTCTTGTTGGGAAACACAACTAGTGGAGGTGTAATATCTCCGTTGGCGCAAAACGTAAACAGTACAGTAAGGGCCGTTTTGGCTGCAGCGTGATCAACTTCATACACGTCTCTTTCTCCTCGTAATGAAATAACTTTGCCACTCTTGGGACATAGCTGAAAGTTAGATTCGTCCCCATTAAAAACACGAGACGGGTTCTGTAAAATGTCAAAGTAGTTGTTTTCTTTAAGATAAAACTCAATTTTGTGGAACCACCCTTTGATGTCTTCTTCTGATACATTAGCACTGGCTGATGTTACAGCTTCGGCAGTGCGTTCGCTGAGTTCTGGATGACGGCGCCTAAAAAGGTCATACCATTTTCTACCAGGTATGTCATCTTTAAAGGGGTTATCTCTTCCTGTCTTCTTTAAGAAATTTGCTACACTCAATTGTAAATCAGTCTTTCTTTTTGGGAATCCTTTCCGACAGCAATCTAAAACCCACTTTACTAAAACTTCCTCTTCTTCGTTCGACAATATTGGATCAGGGCCTGGTAGCTTCTTGCACGGCTTTCTTAATCGCGACTGGATAGTTCCTCTAGGTACATTAAAGGTTTTCGAGGCCAGTTTTTTGGACATACCATTTTCTACTGCTTCTAAGGCTTTTAATAGATTTTCGTTAGAATATTGTTTTCTTTTATTTGGCATATTTATACTTCCTTTGGTTTCATGGTAAGGTGGGTCTGAAAAAAGGAAAAATGATGAAATGCTAGGAGAACCAAATTATCAGCATTCTTTTGATCCAATTATCAGCACTATGCTGACAAATGGCAAATGTAATTTCAGTACCATGCTAAGATTTGGATTCTGAAGGTATAAACAACTTTTACGGAAAAAATTGAATTCTACGCATCAAATAAACACGGTTTTACAATTAAAAATATGGAATAAGTATTTACGTACTATTTTCCATTTATCAGCACCAGTGCTGATAATTTGGAATTCGCAAAATATTAGATCCATATATCAGCACCACATATTTTAACAATATATCACCATAACCTCCAATTTTTCTTTTCAAACTATCTTCATAAACTATCTAACAAATCAGATAAATCAAAAGTTTTATTATAAAATGTCTAAAAGATCTAATATAGTATAAAATGTAAACACGTGAACTTACCTTCGATCACTAAGAACAGGCAAAAATAGGACAAACTGCGAGACACAAACGTTTGTTTACAAAATTTCCGTCATTTTGAAGTCGGAAAGTATGGTGTTGCCAGGAGTAGGATTCCAAAAACATCAATTTATTTATTTTTTAAAGTGGTAACCCAAATTAGTTAGTGGAAACCTTATAATTTTACTATTTATTCGGAGTGCTGATTATTTGGTGCAGTGCTAGCATTTGGATCAGTCACCCTATGTAGTTGAATTTTTTTAAAAATATTCTTAATATATAAAAACTACCTGTCACAATGTTTGTACACGCTACTCTCCGAAAGCGCCCAACAGATTGAAATGAAAATTTGGGAATGTGTATGGTTGGTTCCAGATTGAAAGATAAGATAATTTTGGTCCAGATAAGTGAAGCTGTTGTCGAAATATAGAGAATTTCAATGTTTCACTGATTGACTGACTGGCGGGGCGAAAAAATATTTTATTTTAATTGTCATGTACATATAAAAAACCGTTAGTTTTAAAAAAGCACTCCAATTTTTACGAGTGACAACGTATGAATTAGTGTATTGAGTTTAATGAGTGTACTGAGTGTACAGTGTGTACAGTATGTATAGTACAGTGTACTGTGTACTATATACTATGTACTATGGACTGAATACTATAACTACCGGAGTCCGCAAAATAACAGCTGTTAAGAAACATAATTTATATACAAAATAAAAATATTTGTGAACATTGGGAAACCTGTAAAATATTAGCATCCATTGTTCTTTATATACTTCCACCGAAAAATGCGTGAAAGCTTTTAATTGGTGCGATTAAATAAAGTGTTAATAAGAAAATATATAAATGTCGAGTTTTTGCATTATGCCTCAGATTGCGGTACATCTTGAAAACGGTCAACGTGTATATTTCACTGAAGAAAATGCTCTCCAACGAACTTTCCGGCCACCAAAAACTACACTTACTGAATTTTTCACACTGTGCCAAAAACCTGATATTTTCGGACAATTTGCAACAACATTGTCATATACCTACCGACGTCCCTCGCTATTATACATGGAACAAATCAGGTAAAAAATGGAAGCCACGTAGACAAGGCGAACCACATCCAATTATCGCACGCGCATTGAAAGCAAAGACATTGTGACGACTTTACACAGTACATCCAAAACAACGTGAATGGTTCTTTTTGCGTTTGTTGCTGCTGAATGTTCCAGGACCAACGTCTTTCGAATTTTTACGAACAGTCAATGGTCAAATATTCAATACATTTCAAGATGCATGTCGCGAGTTGCAATTGCTGGAAGACGACAATCATTGGGATCTGACACTTACTGATACAGCATTTGCATCCACGCCGAATAGCATTCGTCAACTGTTCGCAGTTATATTGACGACATGATACCCAACAGAACCAGCGCTTTTGTGGAGAAAATACAAGAACGGAATGACTGAAGACACACTTCGCAGAATTAGACAAACAAACCAATATCCAAACTCTCGAATTTTTATAGGAATAATTGGTTTTTCGTTAATGGTTATAAATATTTGTTGAAGAGTTGAATTTTGAAGATTTGGATTAATTTTAAATGTCTTAAGGTTGGGTTCAGCGAGTCGCAAAGGCATCATCTTTGTTTATTTACGCGCCGGAAAACAAAACCAAAAACATAGTTTACCAGCAAGTTTTGTAAAAGAATACATACATAGGTAATTTTGGTCACACTTAATATGAAAGCATATTGAAACTATTGTCTTCAAATTTTACAGAAATAAGTATTGGTTCTTTCCTTAAGCCCTAGACAGACATGTGATTTTCATATCACAATAACTATAATATTATGATATTCGTATTAGTCTGTCACCCTTATATCATAATATCGAAACACAACACATAATATTAACGTAATATTGAAACACAGCCAACTTTCCTAATATAAACGTGATATGCGTACCTTCTAATGAGAGCAGCGCTATTTCTGGCTAGCGGAAATATCATAAATCTATAAAATTTTCGTTTTCTCAGCAGGTATAGCAGAGTAATTAACAATTTACGTCTTTTAAACGTTCATTCTTAATCTAAATAAATATTTTGTATTAAATAAAACCGAAATCACTTTCAAAAAAGTAACTTCGAATGTATTTGCAAAAACTTTCAGTTTCAAATTAAAAATTAAAATTCTTACTGTCAAACATAGTACTGTCAAAGATATCATAATATTATGTCTGTCACTACCTAGTATATTTCGATATCATGATTTTGTTATTATGATATCGAAATCACATGTCTGTCTAGGGCTTTAGATATTGCGCATAGTTTGATTTTCAATATTTGCATTAATTTCACATGTTTTGACGAACACAATTTCGCAATATAAGAGAAAATAAAAGTTGGTTTTTTGGCATTGCTTTTCCAACTATAAAATATTTGTTTCATTTTTTTATTTTGTTTAATTGTTCTTAAAAATTTTGTTATTGAAGACTTCTAGATTTAAATTAAAAAAAGCTATAAAAAATGGCCCTCGAATTTCAAGTGCTGGATGCTGCTATTTACATTAATTTTAAATCTTTTAACGTTCATGGTTTTAACAGAATACACAGGCAATTTTGGTCATAAGGTACTTGCGGTAAACAAGGGCCAGTTTAATTTAAAACGGATTAAATTGTATTAATTTAAAAATAAATCAAAAGAATAAATCGCAAGAGAAATATTTAAAGCTTTATTCGTCTAGAACAGTACAAATTTTTGTGTTTCTATCAAAATGTTCATCAAAACTTAAGTTTTTTTAAAACCTTAGATATGGTCCTTAATAAACATAGGTAGTATAATCAAGACCACATATTATTTTAGTTAGTTAAAAGAGGAATGGTAATTAACACTTAGTCTTCTAGGTTCTTCTAGTTTACATTATCATTTTGGCATTGAATCGCAATGTACCTACAACGAATTAAAGGAGATATATAATAATGGACCTTAATAAACTTATATAACAAGCAAATAAAAATAAAAAAGTTTTTAGTGATTATATCAACAATAATATTATGTTTTCGAATAAATAATTGTTTACTCTTTCACAATTTCAAACAGGAAATTAAAATTGAATTCTTATAATTTACAAAAAAATGTTGATGGCCCCTATCAAACACATGAAATCTTAAATTACGGTATCTGTAAATGTAAGTAACAAATAAAACAGTAAATCAGTAATTGTAAATAAATCAAACAAGTTTCTGAAAGAAAAAAAAACATTTTACACAAAAAATAATTTATTATGAAAAAAAAACATAAACAAAGTAACATTTTCTAAATGCAAAAATTAGAGAGATAATTTTGTTCGTTTAATCTAGTTGCAAATTGGGCAATCAAAATCTAAATCTTCTTTGGTTAAGCCCAGACATTGTTCATGAAACCATTTTTGGCACAATAGGCACTGTCGCATGTCTTCACAATTTTCTGTATGACATGCGTAGCAATACCATATATTATTATCATCTTTTTTATCACTCTCATTGGTTTTTTGTTTCGTTGTCTGCTGCATTTTACCTTCATTTCTGAAGTCAGTTTTACTTCCTCTTTTTTTATTTTTACAAGTAGTTTTCTTCTTTGTTACTGTCTTTTGCTTTTTACGTTTTTTTTCAATTTTTTGAGAATCGTTTTCTTTCATTTTCCTTTTCTGAATTTCTTTTTTCTTTTCCCGCTCTGTGAATAAATCTTTTGTTATTATGCGGGCTTTATAATTGATTGCTTTTCGTCTTGGATTCTGTTTAACTACAGCATAGTTTGGCGTAGGTATTAACTGTTGAAATGGAGATTTTGTACAGGAATTTTTGACGCTAAACCTTTGAAATGGAATATCATCTTCCGAATCATCGTCGCTTGACACAAGGTGTTGGTCACGCCTTATTACGTCATCATGAGCACACGGAATATTCATCTGTTTGATAGGAGTATGTTGTTGCTTTGATCCTGGGTTTTTGTTTTCATCATCAGAAGAACTATATATATTAAGTATAGATTCGAAATTCAGTCGAGGTCTTTGACGTAAAATTAATGCTTCGTCGAAAGAACTATCGGAGTTAGAACTGTAAATTATTGGTCTAGTGATTGTGATAGGTTTTTTTACTTGAACTGATAAGTTCAATTTTTCAGAATCTGTGTCAGTTGAGCTGTAGTCGACTAATTTTTCATTGCTGCAATCAACACGAAATCGCACACAGACTTGTCAATAGTTTAAAATACAACATTTAACAAACATAACTAGCTATACAATTAAAAGGAGTAAAAATTTATGATAGAATGATAAACAAAAAAAATATATTCACGAAATTCACGTCTTTCTTAGTTTAGTTCAAAACTTTTTTAAATGAATATTTTTATTTTTAGAAATATAACTCGGAATACGTATCATAGAAGCAATGAAATGTCATTAATTTGTCTAAAAAGATTAGTATTCGTAAGTTTAACAAGGGCCGTAAGTTTAACAAGGGCCGGCCTCTTGACCCGCCCGGAATGTGGCTCTTGTTAGACTCTTAGACTAGTTTTACAAAATTAAATGAAAAATGTACTAAAAAAGGAAAAATAATGGTGTACTTACCTTGATTTGTCCATAACAATGTTTTTGATGAACTTTAAAGAAGAACTAACTATAAAATTTAGTATATTTTACCCTTAAACTTATTAAATTTTTATTAATAATCTTGCTAATGAGTGGCGTAGACCTACTCGTCGGACGGTGTGATGGCTACTAACAAAATGGCGGAACACGTGACTTTGCGCACTCGCATATTAGCCTTCTGATAAGCCCTTTAGATGTGTGCATGAATGAAATCTAAATAAATGTATTAGAAATGTGTTTTTGTAGCAGTGGACCTTGATAGACACCGGCTCTTTTTACCCGCAGGTACCTTAGTTCAAATAAATGTATTTTGAATCTAATGACTCCAACTTTTATAGGAAAAGTTGGTTTTTCGTTAATGGTTAAGAAGAGTTGAATTTTGAAGATTTGGATTGATTTTAAATGTTTAAACGTTGGGTGCAGCGAGGCGAGGCGGGGTCCCAGCTGTCCAAAATACAGAAAATAAGCGGTTCATTGAGACACTTCATCTGTGAATGAAAATTCATATTTCGAAAAATGCCATGTCAATGGATGGTTTTTATTGTCTCGATCAAAATGTCAGATCCCTAATAGTTTCACATTTTCTTATTTGGAATCAAAAATACCAAAAAAAAGCCTTTTTCAATCTCTTCTACTGAAGATTAAAATTCGTATCACCTGATTACTACTATTGGCTTATGGGAGCAGCATAGGCGCGCCGGGTCCCAACTAGTTTTTTATAAATATGAAATCATTATAATGAAGCACAAATCATGTCCCTTTTTAACTTGGCTTCGTCAGAACTGTCCATTCCGGTTACACCAACTGCAAATTCGGTGAAATTAAAATTTTGATTATTGTCACTTTCCTCCTCTGTGGTTAGCTCATCCACTTTCTCATTTTTAAAAATAAAATTATACACAAGCCATTGCTATATATTTCACGTGTGAAATGTTATTAGATTCAACGTATTTCAAAATTCGAAATTTTTGTTTTAACATACCGAAACTCGGCTCTACGCATACTCTTGTGGAGGAGAGTGGTTTGTTATATTGAATTTGTTTGCTAGTTAAAAACCCATTATCGCGGTAAATAACCTTTAAATATTGTGCCGATTTGTAGTCTCCTAATATGTGAGAATTAGAAGGCAAAATTATGTGTTTTTCTTTTAACGCCTTCCCTATGGGGATGTTTTCCCGCACAGTCATTCTAAAATGTTTGAACTATATATCTTCTTGCTATGCTTCTATTGTCCCTGTCCGGGCAGGGGCTTGTTCACACATGGCCCTGTGACGCACGGCCCTGATGTGTGTGGATACTCCTTAATCGTCAAAGCCTGCTAAGTTCGCATTAAATTTAGAACTGCAAAAACGCAGTCAGAACTGCGAACATGAACCCGGCCATACTCTTCCAATAATAGAAAAAGTAGCAGAAACAATTGTGTATGAAACATTAATAAAGCATATTAAAGAAAATAAGTTATTGACGGACCATCAACACAGTACTGAATCAGCACTCCAATTAGTAGTGGAAGAGTGGCTACGTGCAATGGATAGAGGAAATGGAGTAGTAGCAGTGTTTTTAGATTACAGACGAGCTTTTGAAACGATAAATAGGGAATTGTTATTAAAAAAAACTGTGGGAGGTGTATAATATAACTGGTAGGGTTTATGAATGGATCAAAGATTATCTAAGTGGACGGTACCAGACTCTCCGATTTAAGGACAGTATGTCTAGTGAAAAGGAGGTAAAACATGGTGTCCCACAAGGAAGCAAATTGGGACCTCTGCTATTTGTACTATACATAAATGATCTCCCAGGGGTGATTGAACAATGTAAAATACACATGTTTGCAAATGATACACTAATTTATCTATGTGGACAAAATATACAGAATGTAATTGCCAAAATCAATGAAGAACTATCGCTAGTATATGAGTGGATTTGTAGTAATCAATTGTGTGTCAATGTACAGATATACAGAATGTATGGTATTTGGAAAGTCAAGATTTAGGGAAAAGGCAGAAAGAGAACAAAAAGTTTTACTTATGGGTTCAAAAGTGGAGTGGGTTCAAAGATACAAATATCTTGGAGTAATTATTGATAACACCTTAAGTTTCAAAGATCATGTTGAGTACCTACATAAATGGAAAAATGGCAAAGAAAGTTTATTTATTGTACAAATTAAGAAAAGTCATTTCAAGAAAGGGAAAGGAGTTGTTATTTAAATTAATTTTAGTGCCACACATAAAGTACTGTTCGACGGTATTAACAATGGCTAATAAGATGGAAATAACAAAATTGCAAAAGAATTTCAATAAAGGAATGAGAGCTGTACTAAACAAAAGACGTAATGAAAGTGTAAATGGTATGTTAAAAGAGTTAGGTTATCTAACAATAGATAATGAAGTTAAAAGGGATGTACTAACATTTATCTACATTTTAGAGAATAAATTACTGCCAGAATATTTCGAGTGTCTGGTTTGTAAAAATGCAGATGTGCACAATTATGCAACCATACAAGCACACAAATTCCATCTTGTGAATGTAAGCAGCAGTAAAGTCTCGAAATCAGTATTCCAAAATGGACTTATATTATATAACCAAATACCAGAGGAAATAAAACTAGTAAGATCAGTCAAAACATTTAGGGAAAGGGTAGGCTTGTGGCTTGATAGCAGTGTTATATGAAAATATGGAGACTCTTTATGGGATGTAATGTGATAGATAAAAAATGTGATAAAAATGTAATGTGATAAAAAAACCTTTAATAGTTATAATATTGGCTTTGATGTCAAAAATATCTGTATATATGTATTAGCCGTAGGCTATTTGGGATTAACTTAATAAATAAATAAATAGCTCACAGAGCTATTGTCGCTAGATGTAGTTTCTAAAATGAGTTTTCTATTAACCCGAGCTTTTCAAAATTCAACAATTTCAGATACAGATCTATTTTGGTTAGATAACATTTATTTAAAAAATGGAATTGTTTCAAAAAAAAATTTTTCCTTAAAAATAAGGAGTAATTTTTAGGATTATTATATATAGAGATAAATTTCCTAGTTCAATTTCTTTCGCTCGACATTTTTTTCAGAACTAAAATAATCCATAAATTATACAGTTCTTGGGGGGAAAGGTAATTCATTTCACCCCCTTATATCCGCCACTGTCAATGTTACGCCTCGAAAAGTGAATATGCAGTTTAACATGAGCAAAGTGATTTTTTTATTGTTTCAAGATATAGGGATTTATTTTTTTGATAAGCAAAAACACCAAACAAATAATTGACAATTTAGACTTTTATTTTAAAATGAAAATTAAAAGATTAATTCTAAAAAAAAGAATACCTGTACGCGCACATCCTCCGTCTTTAAGCATTAGGCGTCGAATTGCAGCTCTCTTGTTTTTTCCTCTTCTTCGTTTTTTTTCTCGACTTTAAACAGCTCTTGATCCCACAATCGGCCATCCTGCAGGTAATGTCGCCCTCGACATCAAAATCCATTGCTTCCAGGTACCCATTATCTCCTTCCTCCAAGTTTGTCTGCATCTCATCGTCCACATCGCTATCTTCAGGTCCTGAGTATGTCTCGTTCAAGTCCAAGGGCTCACACCACCGTTTCATGTGATCTGCCGATGTATTCGTGAAATTAGGTCCTTCTCGTTCACCAATCTTCTCCACTTTGTAACGATTATTGCCTAACCCACTGGTAATTTGATAAGGTCCCAAGAATTTGGTATGGAATTTTAATCCTGGACCTTGTTGCGTTCGTTTAATTGCAACCATATCTCCCAACTTATAGATAGTTGCTGTGTTACATCTCTTGTTGTAGGTCTTTCGATTTTCCTCCTGGACTTTTGAGATGTTGTATCCAGCCTCCTTTCGCAAGTCATTTCTCTCCCGCTCAAAATCAAGGATGCTGCCTTCTTCAATTGCTTCTCTTAGTTTTAAGTCCTCCTTCAAGCGCATGGGACAACCGATCAGAAGTTCATACGGTGTTTTCTTTATACTACTATGAATGGTAGAACTCATGTGCTGCTGAGCTCGATCAACATATTTATGCCATTCACCCGGATTAGAAATGGACAATTTGGTGAGGATAGGTATAACGGTTCTGTTTACTCGCTCCAGGTGACTGTTTCCGCGTGGTAAGCCCGTCGTAACCAACACATGTCCTATATCTTCTTCTGCACAATATTGTTGAAAGACTTGCGCGGTGAAGGCCGTTCCACGATCCGTGATGATCCTTCGGGGGTTACCGAACACAATCGACTGTTTCCTCAACCTATCAAGAACCTCCTCAGACGTCGTAGACTTTGTCGGATATAGCCACGTGAACTTTGTGAGGCATCTACCAGCACTAACAAATGCTTGTAATTCTTCCTAGTTGATGGCATATGGCCTAAATGATCCAAATGGTATGAGTCCAATGGTGTGTCGCCTTTGACTATTGGGTTGAGATAACCTTAAACTTTTCCAGCTTTTCTTTCTGACAGAATACGTTGTTTGCAATTCCTCAAAAATCTTTCGATTTTGTGTAGAGAGGGGAAACCAAAAATCTTGTCCAAGTACATATTCCGTTTTTCTCCATCCTAGATGACCTCTTTCGTGTATCTGCCGAATCTCCTCGTGCTGCATTGACTTCGGGACTACCAATAAAGTTCGCCCTTCTCCTTGTACGCCCTTCTCCTTGTACAAGATGCCTCGCTTAAGAATAAATCCGAATCAGCTCCGTCATCTACTTTATTCATAATCTTTTTCACCTCGGCGTCATTTTCTTGAGCGTTTTGTATCAACAAAGTTAAGTCACATTTCATATAATTGATGGTGTATAGATGTTTTCAATCTCCGTGACACAACAAATTTGAACAGTTCTGCGCACCTGGTTGCCAAATTTTATAAATTTTGTTCTATCAATTCCCCTCTTTTCATTTAAAAAGGCAACAAACGCAGAAAAAACTCAACAAAATAATTTGGGAAGGGATGCGCGTATGCTGAATGAATAAAGTTAAGTTATCTTTACATGTATTGAGCAGAGCTTTTAAATACATGTAAAAACCCTGCTCAACCAAGTAAATCTATCCATCGTAAAAAACATAATTTTATTATAATTATGCGATATATTTCTCGTCCCTAAATTTATAATAATTAAAAAAAATGCCTAAAAATTCTTTTTAAATTCATGAGCATTTTCATTCATAAATTGTGAACTCTCCGCAGCCGCAAGCAACGTAACCTCCCCTGACAGAAGCGCGCAGGCGACTGACGGAAAACGTCAACAATCTTAGTATCAAAGTATTAAAAACCCAAATTGCGTATTTTTTAATAGAAATTGCTACAAATTATTTCTGTAGCAAATATGCAAAATACAAAAACCTGAAAATTAAAAAATATATAAAAAGGGACGCTTTTCATTCATAATTTGTAATCATTAACCCGCCAGAAAAATATACCTCCCCAACTCGCAGTCATGAGTGATTAAATGACAGCAAGTGATTTGATAAGGAGGAGGAGGAGTCAATTCCCGCTCACTGGGTTTTTTCCCCAACATGCGTCAAATGTCACGGCGTTTGAAAACATCTATACCTGTTTTGCCGGATCCACACGTTTGTCAAGGCTTGGCAAGCATTCGCAAATTCAAACGTGTGGATAAGCCGTTTGGCTTGGCTTGTGTAAGCTTGCCGACGCTTGTGGCCGATCCGGTCGAGTGTGGATTCTGGGCAAACCAAAGCAAACGTGCGAACGCTTGCAAAGGAAGTTTGCGGCAAGCGTTTGTGATGCGTCCACACGTTTGTTTTAAAAAAGCTTTTTCAATTTGCGAACGCTTGCCAAGCCTTGACAAACGTGTGGATCCGGCATTTACTGTTTACAGTCTTCGCAAACTCCGTGTTTAAAGTTTTTTTACAAACTTTTCCATGCCTTAGTTCTACATTCAAAGCTTACGAAAAGCTTTGCTGAGCCTCTCAAAAGCTTTCGTGCATAAATTACTCGCTGTGCATCTGTCCCATCGCACATCTCTGCAATTTCCTCAAAATTTTCCAACCATCGTGTTACATTTTCGCCATCGTCGCCTGAAAAAGTTTCAACCGCGTCTTCCACGTCTTTAAACGTTAGAGTAGGTTGTTCCATTCTCCTTTTCCCTTCGTCTTTTTTACACTCGTCTTTTTTGTGTTCGTCGTCTGTATGTACACACATATTCTGCGTCTTCGTCTTCTTTGCCGCCGCTGTCAACACCGTTGTCATTAGTTTCCGGCTGCACGTCTTCCTCGCCATCCTCACCACTCTCATGTCTACTTTCAGCTAAGAGCGGGTTGCGCAGACTTTCCACCAACGCAGGCTTATTCCCCGACACAGCGAGTTGTAATTCTGTTAACTTTTCTCGCAACTCTTCCACCCGCATCGTTTCGGGAGTTTCCTTCTATTCCGCCATTATTCCTTCCTATTTTTTTCAAATTTTTCTTTTCGCTCTCGCTCTCGCTCCTTCTAACGCCGAAAGCTTTGCCCCAAAAATCCCGTTATGGCAAATTCCGAAATTCGAAGCCGAAATCGAATTCCCGGACGAGCCCCCACTTTATAAGGATTTCTTTTTTTTTATAAGCAAAAACACCGGCAATTAAATAATTGACAATTCAGACTTTTATTTTAAAATGAAAATTAAGAGATTAATTCTGCAAAAAAGAATTTCTGTACTCGCACGTCCTCTGTCTTTAAGCATTAGGCGTAAACTGCTTCGAATTGCAGCTCTCTTGTTTTTTCCTCTTCTTCGTTATCTTTTCTCGACTTTAAACAGCTCTTGATCCCACATAGATGAAAATGAAAAATTGTTAGCTAAATTTTTAAATTGAAAAGTAATAGTATTATACTAGTAGTCTTTATAAAGCTTTAAATTCATTTTTTATTTTTCAGAGATTTCCTTCCGAGGGGTTCGGGCATAGTTACGAGAAGGCCGTTAATTTTGCAGTTAATAAATGGCGTTACAGGTACGTAATTTTTTACCAAATTAGTTAAAATGGCATTTCATTGAATTTATTGTACTTTTCCTTTGATTTGTATTTGGCCCCTATTCCCATTGTCACCTCACATTTTTCTCACCTCACATTTTTTGTCACGTCACTTTTAAAGTGGTATTCTCATACTCGAGTGACAAGTCAAAAATTGAGTGAGAAAAAAATGTGACAAAAATTGTTGTTTGATGGCAACTCAGTTCATCAGCTGACAATCTGTACGTTCTTTAATGTAAAAGACGAAAGTTATTTCAAATAAAAATGTATTTCAAAAGACAAAATAAATTAAAAATGAGTTCTGTGGAATTGTGGTTTAATAGTGACGATGAAGAGGATAGGGAAGAATTAAAGATTCTGGCCAGAAAAAGAGTTATTGTAAGGGATAAATCAAATCCATTGGAGCTGCCCTGCTTGACGTAAGTGAACATTTGATTTTTTTAAACAATCTAATAGATTTATTTCTTTTTAGATTTAGACAATATTTCAGAATCAACAAAGAATTATTTGTATTTCTTCTTGAGATTTTACAACGCAATGTAAAGGAAACAGTACGCTCAACATCAGTTAGGTTAGGTTAGGTTAGATATGGCTGAGCTGCTGGTGTACAGCTCAAACACTTAGGCCAAAGGAGTAGGCCCATTGTGATGCCATAGTGATCCCACTTTAAACCTGATGTTAAAGTGTCATTTCTTCGCTAAACCATCTCGAGGAAGCAATGAATCTCCTGAGTTGCGGGATCCCGATGTTCGAGATTTCCGCAAGCGTGCTTAGAAAGGGTTCACCGAATGCGGTTAGTCTCGTTCTGCTTAGGGCTGGGCAGTGACAGAGGAGATGTAGTACACTTTCCTCCTCGTCCGGATTTTTACAGGTTCTGCAAAAATCGTAGGTCTCAAGACCTAAGCGGGTCGCATGCGTCCCTATCAGACAGTGTCCGGTAAGCACTCCCACAATAGCTGAGAGGTCTTGTCTCCCGAGGCTCATTAGTGAAGTAGTCCGCCTGAGATCATAAGAGGGCCAGGTTAGTTTGGCCAAGGTGCATTTATTAAGATCCCTCCAATGCTTTTTTGCTTGTTGCATTGTGTGCTGTTTGCATTGGAGTTTAAAGCTGGCCCAAGGCATACCAACCCTTTCCTTTCCAGGAAGGAGAGTGGCGGTCGTGCCTCTCCTAGCCAGTTCTTCAGCTTTACAATTTCCCACTATGTTTCGGTGACCGGGCACCCATACGAGGAGGGTCCTGAACTGCTGAGCCATCTCGTTAAGAGATTTGCGACATTCAGAGATAGTTCTAGAGCTGTTTGTGCATGAGCGCAGGGCTTTCAGAGCCGCCTGACTATCTGAAAAGATGTAGACAGTCCGATTCCTATCGCCTTGCTGGTTAATAAGTAGAACAGCTTCATGTATGGCTGGAACCTCCGCTTGATATACACTGCAGTGATCGGGTAGTCGGAAGGAGTCTTCAATCCCAGTCTCTGGGGAAAAGACTCCTCCTCCTACTCGACCCTCGAGTTTAGAGCCATCAGTAAAGAACTTTATGGCATCTTGAAAACTGTGTGGTCTGTTACTCCATTCACGACGTGAAGGGATGTGGACTCCGTAGTTCCTCGTGAAGGTAGTCTCGGGTATACAGAAGTCGGTTTTAGTGGGGACGATAACAGAGTTCAACACCTTCGTGTGACTTCCCCCGATTCCGGTCCAAAATCCAGATTCTTTTATTCTATGGGCTGCGATGGTTGCGCTTTCCCTTGCCACAAGATTCAAAGGAGGGAGGTATAGAATAACATTTAGGGCATCTGTAGGTCAACATCAGTTCGTCCAATAATAAAATTGGCTGCTGTGCTGCGCTTCTTTGCGGAAGGATCATACCAGAAGGGTAGTGGTAATGATTTCAATGTGGGTCTATCACAGCCAACTATGTCGAAGGTACTGCGAGAAGTTTTAAATATTTTTGAGAGGGAACTTTGTCCCTTAGTTATAAAATTTATAAAAATTTCCTTCGGCCTCTGAAGAGATGGATGCAATCAAATTGGATTTTTTTTTCGAAGTTCGGAATTCCTGGTGTCGTTGGTTGTGTTGATGGCACCCATATTAAAATATTTACACCACCCAAAGAATTGCAACACCTATATTGCAATAGGAAAGGATTCCATAGTTTAAATGTGCTGATTGTAAGTAATGAAGCTAAATATATCATATATGTATGTAAGTAATAAAGTAAAATATGTTACTGTTTTCAAGGCTTGCGATCATAAAATGGGCATCACATACGTTGATGCCAATAACCCAGGGTCGTGTCACGATTCCTTCATTTGGAATGCAAGTAAAGTAGATGACACTTGAAAGGAAAATTTTGAATGTGGTCAAAGAAACACGTGGCTTTTGGGTAAGTTTCCCTTAAACAATGAGTGAATTTTTAACATAAACATATCAATCTTTAGGAGATGCCTGGATACCCATTAAAGCCGTATTTGATGACATCCTTCCGAAGAACCAGGATTACACAAGGTCAAGGGAACAGGGAGGTTTTATTTAACACCAAACATCGTTCAGCTAGATGCATTGTCGAAAGGACCATTGGTGTTCTCAAATCAACATACCGTTGTCTTCTTGGAGCAAGACAGCTTCATTATAGCCCATCAAAAGCTACGCAAATCATTAATATTTGCTGCGCTTTACACAACCTGAGAATCATTTACAATATGGATGATTTTGTAGAATCGGTTGAACCTGAAGATGATTCAACCAATGAAGAAGAACCTATTTTGGAAGAAGCAGATGATAGTGATTGTTATGTTTGGATTCTGAATCTTGACTTCCTTGGTTCTTATTGTAAAAATCAATTAATTAATGTTTTTTTACATCAACTTGATTTTTCCTGAACAAAAACAACAATATTTTATATGAAGGCTTTTTGACATAGCCTCTTGGATTTAAATAGAAAAAACTACTATACACTAACAAACCAAGTGTATACCTAAGATTCTCTATATTCTCCCACCTTTGAGTTATCATATCTCAAAATTTTCCAATTTTTTTCTTTTTAACAATAACTCAAATAAACAAAATTAAATTAAACATCTACGAAAAAACTAAAACCTTTCTTTAACTAATTTAATTATCTACCAAAAATTTCTTTGTTGGTTTTATTTTTCGCCCATATCTTGTAACTACATTTGGCACTGATGTCTCGTGGTAGTTGTCATCTTCCGCTAAGGTTATTGCCTTATTAGTCTTCACTATTTCCTTTTTTTCATATTCTCGTTTTGTGACTTCACAAATAGTTTCACGTTCACTAGGTGAACTTATTTCTAATTGATAGATGCGTTGAACTGGTCGTACGAGCTCGCCTGTAGCAGTTTTAAGTCTTACTACTCTTACTACACCATCCGTTCCAGTGATTGTTTCAATTACTTTGGCTAAAGGCCAGTCCAAGCGCTTTTGATTGTCACTACCAACAAGAAGGATTTCTCCCACTTGTACTGCAGGTTTATCACTTAATCGTGGTTGCTTTCGTGATAATTGTCCGAGGTATTCACTTCGGAAACGTCGACGTAAACTTTCTCTTAAATGTATCCGGTATTTGATTCTTTTTCGCAGATTAACTGAATCAATATGATCTAAACCAGGCGTTCCATTACTCTTGGCTTCATCCAAAAACATTGCGGGAGTCAGTGGTCTAGGCTCATTAACATCATCCGACAAATAGATGATTGGTCGTGAATTAATTACTGACTCACAATCACAAAGTGTGGTGCTCATCTCTTCGTCAGACTTGATTTCTTGAGTACTTTCCGTAGAAATTCTTTCATAACACGAACTAATCTCTCCCACCATGCGGATGAAGCTGGATTGAAATGCCAGTCATTTTTTTCCACTGAACTATATTTCTCAATCTTGCCCCAATTAATTTTCCGCAAACAATTACTTGCTCCAATAAAATTCGTACCATTGTCACTATATATCGTGAATGCTCTACCTCTGCGAGCAATAAAACGTCTCAGTCCTTCTAAGAAGGTTTTTGTAGATAGTGATGTTACTAGTTCTAAATGTACGGCTCGATATACGGCACATGTAAACAAGCATATCCAAGCCTTTTGATTTTCTTTCAGAAATACAGGCCCAGCAAAATCTACACCTGTGACTTCGAAAACGACAGCATCTCTTACACGATCTTCTGGTAGTGATGATGGTGCAGCGTCTGCAGGTGTGGACTTGTATCTCTTGCAAATAATACACTTGCCCAAAACCATTCGAATTGACCTCCTGCCTTGAAGAATCCAAAATCTCTCCCTCATTTCATTCAACACTGTTTGAACCCCAGCATGTTGTAGCTTGACATGATAATGACGTATTAATCGTGGAACGATAGGATGTTTTGGACTTAACACAATTGGCTCACGGAAATTGATGTCGTCGCATCGATTACATATCAAAGTCTTTATTCTAATCAAATTATTTTTATCAGTGTAAGCCCTGAGATCTTTAATACGTTCGTCCTGATCTCCATAAAAGGAATCCCTTTGTGAGAGGCGTAAAACAACTATCTCAGCGTCATAAAACTCGTTTGCCAACAATTCTCCGTGTCTTCTAGATTCGGCATTCTTTCGAGCATTATAAATAAATCTTTTAACCCAAGCAACCATTCGTATGAGTTTAGAATATTGAGAAAAATAACGGTAATACCAATCATCACTTATCTCATCATTCTCTTGACAAATATTATTTAATGTCGTATATTTTTCAATAATTTTCTTACTTGCTGACTTTTTTAACTCCCTGTCAACTTCGTCATCGTCAATGTGATATTCACTTGAAGGCCACTCTTCAAGATCGTATTTGAGCCATTGCGGGCCCTCCCACCATTTTGATTCAACTAATTGTTTAGATGTACATCCTCTTGAGGGAATGTCAGCTGGATTCATAACTCCTGGTACATATCTCCAGGATGTGACTTTTGTTAACTTACGAATCTCTTGGACGCGATTCCACACGAATGTTGCCCATTGGCTTTGTCGATGTATCCACGGCAGCTCCGTAGTTGAATCACTCCAAAAATAAATTTCTTGATTATTAAATTCTAGAGCTTCGAGCACCGATTCCATGAGTCTGGCTGCCGTTGTTGCTGCAAGAAGTTCCAAACGTGGAATTGTCACTTTTTTACTTGGAGCTACTCTACTTTTGGCAGCAATTAGTTGAATCGTTATTGCCATTGAGGACTGTGTTCTTGCATAAATAACTGCTGCGTAGGCTACTTGACAAGCATCGACGAACACATGAAAAGATGATTTGGCTTCTTCTTTACAGCTGCTGAAAGCCCATCGAGGAATTTTTACTTCTTTCAATAATTGTAATTGACAATGCCATTCGTTAAATTGTTCTTTAATCTTTTGAGGAACTTCTGTATCCCATTCTAAGTCATTAATTGTTTGTAAAAATAGTTTGGGATACAATAATACAAGACATGCGAAGCCAATTGGATCGAATACCTTATGACTTGCTGCTAGAATTACTCTTTTCGTTATCTTTTCTCTCATTGGTTCAGACAATGTTGTATGCTTCAACATTAACACATCTTCCATCTTATCCCAGGTAAGTCCAAGAACTGAAGTTAATTTATGGGGCTCCTCACAATGAGAATACTCCCACCCTCTTAAATCAAAGCCACCAAGTGGCATTAATCTCGTGGATTCTTCTATAAAATGTTGTAATTGTATTTTAGAATCTAAACTAGTTACACAATTATCAACATAGAATGATTTTAATAATTTCTCAATGCTATATTTCATTTGTTGAAATTCACTATTCTGCGCTGCTTGTTCTAGATGTAATTCAATGACTGCCCCTAATAAGAATGGACTACTTGTCACTCCGAATACTACTCTCATATGACGATAAATCTCTATGGCATCTAGGTTAACTTTACTCCACCACAAAAATCTTAGAACATTGCGATCTTTTGGTGTGATACTAATCTGTAAAAATGCTTTTCTAATATCTGAAATAACACCTAAGTCTTTCTCTCGAAAACGTAAAAGCATTGTAGGTGTTAGTTCTATTAAGTTCGGACCTGGTTCAAGGCACTGATTTAATGACACCCCATATTTACTTCTCGCCGAAGCATCAAATACTGGTCTTAGCCTTGTTGTACTGTTTTCCTTCAACACGTAACGATGAGGAAGATAATGACCCCACGTATTATATTCTTCGACTGGAACCTTCTCGATAATACCTTCTCTTAGCCACTCTTCAAATACTTGTTCATATTCTTCATATAGATCTTGCTGTTTTAACCTTTCAGCTGTAACCTGCAATCTCTTCTGAGCAATTTCTTTATTTTCATGAAGAGAAGGATGGTTTTCTTTCCAAGGAAGGCACACTTCATATCTTCTGTCCTCATTGACAGTTACTGTTTGACGGAAACGATTATAGGTTTCTTCTTGTGATTGTTCCTTGGATTTTGTTTCAACTGGATCAGTGATTCCCAGAATGTCCAATCTCCACAAATTAGATATATCAGCTTCTTATGCAAACATTGATGTGACTACAAGTACAGCATCATTTCTACTATTTCCTGTGCCTGGTTTCTTGCCCATTAGTGTCCAACCCAATCTTGTCTCCATAGCTGTCATTCCACACTCTAGATTATGTAATTTTCCGGTCATCAATTTGCCCATGACATCTGCTCCAATCAATATCGTTATGGGGTCAGTACCTTGACCCATATCGGTCAGTTTTATATTTTTCTTTAGCAACTCTTGTACCCATGGGCCATTGTTAATACTTGGAATTCCTTTGCAAATTGTCTCTTGATCCAGAGCTATAAAGTTGCAAGCGTAACTATTATCCAAGTTTTTCAGATGTATCAAATAAATAGCCCTTGGTTTCGTTTTGGCTCCACCAAATAACAGATGAACAACTTGGTGTTCACAAGATGGTTTATAACCCATACTTTCAGCTGCTACTTTCAATATATACGATCTCTGAGATCCACTGTCCATTATTGCTGTGACCACATGCTCTTTATTTCCATTTCGTAGTACGACTCTTATCGTTTGCAGAGAAATCTCTGGTGTTGTCGATATATTTGCTAAACTAGCTTCTTTATTACATTTTTCATGATCTTCTGTAGCTAATTCTTTCGATAGGCTACCTTTCCTAAGCATTTCTCGACACAATAATAGTGAGTGTTTCCTTCCGCACCATTGACATTTGGAGTTGTACCTACAAACAGTAGTGTTGTGACCCGGCATCAAACAATTAAAACAACAGCTTTTCTCTTTAACTCTGCTCCATCTTTCATCCATTGACATCTTTTTAGCTTTCTCACATCTTGTGCTTCTGTGATTTTCTTTACAGAATACACATTGGTAGTTTCTGTTGCTTTGGCTCGAATTGTTATCACTTCTTGTCGCCAGTAGTCCGGCTGATGTTGGAATATCATAATTATTAGTTGACCCCATTTTGTTTTTCCGTTTTCTATCATGGTTAGCATTGTTTGACGACTTGTAGCTATTCAAATTGAACCCACTAACCGCCATTTTTAATCTTTCTTCATTTTCTACTTCATCTTGTAAAAATTCTGTCAACTTTGTTAACCTTTCTTCTAGGGTTTTACTCTTACTCACCGCGGCTTGTCGTTGCCATACTCGTATTACTTCCTCAGGTAGTGACGATTCAACCAACGGGTATAACATAGCTGCACATTTATCTTTTGCAACACCAAGAGACTCTAAAGCACGCAATTGAGCTTCCAATTTATCGTAGATGCTTGATAATGCTATTTTCTCATCGGATTTTATTGCATTATTAATTACCAATGATAATAATTCACGAACATAGACTTCCACTAATAATTCTTCCTTACCGAAACGACTCTTCAAACTATCTATAGCTTTATCATAGTTACTGCTGGTTGGTGGAAAGCTATTTACTAAATCTGCAGCTCAAGATTTTGGGACCATCGCCTGGATCAAATATTGAAATTTATCTTCTTTTGTAATATTCGCCTCTTCGTGAATGTTTTTGAATTGACTCCAAAATTGTAGCCAATCTTTCAAATCCCCATTGAATTTCTTGAGTTCAATTTTGGGTAAATTAAACCTTCTTTGGGAATCTTTATTCTCTACCGTTACTATTTGATGCTGCGATGTTAGCTGCCTTTGTTGCGATAATTCCCGATTGAACTTCACGAAATCTATTTTTGCACGTAAATACTTGCCTGAATATTCGGTTGCATTATCATATTCATCTTGCATAAGTTTTTCATGGTCATCTCTTTCTGCAGTTAATTCCACCAAATTTTCACAAATTTTCTTATTCAGCACATCCAATTCTTGAGACCTAGCTTCTAATATTTGAAAAGTTACCTGAACATCTTCATTTGTCGAGTCTTCTCGTCTTATTTGTTCATAGAACTCTGTCAAATCCCGTGTAAAGGCGCCTCGAGCTGCCTTTCTGCTCTTCTTCAATCTTTCCAATAATACGGCTGCCATTTTTCCTTGGGGTTTTTCCAGATCCTAGTCAAAATTCTTTAATCCCCAATATTTCTTCGTCCTGTCACGGTCGCCACAATGTTATGTTTGGATTCTGAATCTTGACTTCCTTGGTTCTTATTGTAAAAAATCAATTAATTAATGTTTTTTTACATCAACTTTATTTTTCCTGAACAAAAACAACAATATTTTATATGAAGGCTTTTTGACATAGCCTCTTGGATTTATATAGAAAAAACTACTATACACTAACAAACCAAGTGTATACCTAAGATTCTCTACAGTGATAGTCGTCAAATCAGGAATGAATTAGTAAATTCAATATGTTAGTTACCTCATACAATTTATTTATAAATAAAAGCAAATTTTGTAGCATAAATAAATTCATTTCTTTTATTTCAGTTCATTTCTCGTATGATGCTATTAAATTTCTTATAAATAAAGTGAAAATCTAGTAAAAAACAGAAAAAAAGTTCACTGTGTCTTATCTTATTAAATAAAATAATATTAAAAAATCACATTTCTTATGGCAGTCTTTCATAAAATAACATTCTATTAAAAAAGAAAAAATAAAAAAATTAGTTCACTATATTCCATCACATTGCGTTTCACTGATTATTAATTTGAATAATTTTGTCTCTCAAATTTTCTTTCTTCTAAAGCCAACTTCCTTTTTTTTAATTCTAATTTTTCTAGTTTGTATATGGCTTTATTTTTTCTATCTTGTTCTTTAAGCTTTTGATTGTCCTCTTTCAGGTAGTACATTTTTCTAAGGTAACGGATGCCTTCGTTTAAGTTATTCGATATATTGGATAAATCTTCTGATCGCTTTTACAATAAAGCGATTTTGACATCAGTTTTTTTCGCTTTGGAAGGAATTCGAGATTTCGTCCTTGTCTCAGTCCTTGAAGTAGATGCCTCAACCTCCGAAGTTGCCTCAATCTCAATAGTTGCTTCAACCTCGGAAGGTAAAACATCATCTGCGGCATCTTCTGCGGGATAATTTTCTTTATTGGACCCACTTTCGGACCAAGACGTTTCACGCCGCGCTAGTCCGAAGCATTTGCCCGTACTATTAACTAATTGGTCTAGGGACAATATGTTAATTACCGTTTCATCTAAGGCGCTAAATTCTATTAATTTATATAAACCACCGCCAGTAGTCCTAAGCTCTTTTGATTATCAGCTAACTTTTTTTTTAATTTTAGCTTTAAATCTGCCCACACCTAAAAAATGATACATTTAATCTAATTCATTAATTAATAAAATATTACGCACCTTTTGCCACTCAGATGCTGACCTAGTTGGTGGACCTAAACTATTAAGCATTGTTGAGCATTCCGTCCACTTTCTTAAAAAATCCACCTTACTTTGGCTACATTTTATACCTTTGGCTATATCCGCATTTTTTTCCATAAAATTTACAAGGCCTTCAAATTGCCTCCTGCTTGTGATTTTAAATCTAGAATATAAGAATAATTTTAAATAAACAAAAATATTTAAAAAAAACATTTTTCTTACCCTTTGTCGGTATTCATTTTAAAAAAAATTGGCCTTCACTTAAAAATTTTCAGTGACAATATTTGACATTTACCCGCGAGAGCTGCCACTAAAAATGACTTCGGGAATGCCACACTCTCACTTTTTTCAGAATTGCCACTAGGTGACTACGAGAATATGAAACCCGGTTTGTCACATTTTTCAATGGGTGACGTGACTATGGGAATAGGGGCTTTTATATCGTCGATGTTTTATTGGAATATTCGAACTTTAACTTTCTATTTAGAATTTTCAACGTATCGATTTTTTGCATATTATTGAAGTATAATACCTGTGACACACTATACTTTCATTATGATGGTAACTTTCATTATGATGGTCAAGGAAATTATGGGGTGACACATTACTCTTTACTTTCATTTGCATCTGGCCAGAGATGTGACTTATTTAAGATACAAGTATCTGAAATACAGATACAAGATACAAAATACGTATTTTCATCTTGTATCTAAAATACTTTTTTAAAATTAATTTTGTATCTTGTATTTAAATACCTTTAGTTTGGTATCTTAGTATTTTGTAGATACTATGTTTGCTAAAATACTTTTAGTAATAGTTAAGCATTTATTTACAAAATGTGACAAGATTCTATGGTGACATTAATTTTAAATGTTAATGGCCGGGTTTATGCCGCGGACACTTTGGAGTTGACTGACATGTTGTAAGCGGCATATAAGAGAAGAATCGGTTAAAACGATAACCAAGTTGGCAGCTCCGTTTCATAAATTTCAAAGTGTCCGCGGCATTCTCACGGTATACAGAAACAAGGTAATGTAAAAGACTGTATATCGTAAGACTGAATATCGTGCTGACGTCACTTGTTGGCCGCTTCTCATATAAAATCGTATTTGTTGTTGTTGATTCTGCATTAGTGCTGGCGTCAGTTGGTTCCCTTTTTCTACGGTATTCGAAGCTGTCAGTCTCTTTTACATAACCTTGTTTCTGTATATCGTGGCGATTCGACTCGTGTCATTTTTAATTATTCCGTATTTTTTTGTGGTATCAACAATATCGCCTTTGTGAGATTCGAGATAGCGAACATGTAAAAGATGAATCTTATTACATGTTTTTAGAGGATTCTGATTCCTCTATTGCAAGTTGCGAAAACACAGGGTCTACTGGCAGCACCGCTGACTTAGAAACACTGCAATACCTAAATAATAAAGATGCCAACTTAAAGAGCTTAAATGCTTATCCTACAATAAAAAAAATATTTTTCAAATATAACACCTGTTTGCCAAGTTCTGCCCCTGTGGAGCGACTCTTCTCTTTTGGGGGTATGATTATGAGGCCTCATCGAAGAAAAATGAGCGATAAAATGTTTGAAGAGCTGGATTTACTTAAGTCTCGATTAAAACCTTAAAAATAAGTATTTTGTCTTGTCACATTTGCCCGATCAACGCAATTTACTGTTAAATAATTCACGTAAAAAAATAAACTTACATTCAATAAAATGTTGTTTTCTTACAAAAGTATTTTATCTTTAAAAAGTATTTGAAAGATACGTATTTTGTATCTAGTATTTCAGATACCATTCCAGAAAGTTATTTGTATCTGGTATCTGAAATACTTAATTTAAAAGTATCTTGCATTTTGTATTCCAGATACTTTGTATAGGGTATCTTGTACATCACTGCATCTGGCATATCAAGTGAGGATGTAAACCTGCGTGTTTTTTGCTTTAATTTTAAGTTGTTTTAATTTGGAATGTTCAGAAAGATATTTTTTAAAGTAGTAAAAAAAACATAGGTACTTGAAAATTGTTGCTTAACTAATAGTCCAGTCAAATTAGTAAATGAAATTGCATTTTAAGAGGTACGGAATTTTTTTTTTTGGCATTTGTTCGGGTACATCTGACAATGATAAAACCAAGTTTGTGGGGTCACAGTGGCTTGGGAAAAGCCGCCATCTTGAAAAAGAGGGAGAGCTTGTTTATATTAAATAGCTTGTTTGCATGCAATGATAGCTGACAATGATCAATGGCAAAGGAGAATAAAATTATCTAAAAAATGAGCCCTTAACGAGCTCTGTAAGTTGATTTGGCTCAAAGTTAAGGCCGGTCAAAGTTCAACCATGATCGTGTGGTGAGGGTTGAATGCAGTTTTTTGCAATTAACTCGCCAAATGTTAATTTTTTTGGGTTAATGCCCAGTAACAAATTTAAAGTCCTAGAAATTACCGTTAGAATGAGCCCTTAATCGTTGTTATCGCTTACGTAGTTTGCGAGCAATCCAACGCTAAAGTTCGCACTGGACGTGCCTGAAATAACTGATAACGCCATTTTTTGGAGTATTTCGTTAACCGTTGCTCATATGAAAAAGTAGTAGCAGGAATATGGGCAATGAAAATATCTTTCCAACGAGGTATTGGTCGAAACTCCATGTCGTTTTATGTCCGCGATACAGCGGGTCGAAGGTTAACGGAGAGTTTTACGAATTTTTAGCTATTTAACAACTGAAAATGATAATTATAGGAAAAAGTAGCTAAGAATCACCAGTTTTCACATTCTAAAAATAAAATTCAAGGTCAGAATGTCAAAATTGATGACTCTCAGCTACTATTTCCCATAATTATAATTTTCCAAAGTTGTTAAACAGCTAAAAATTCGTAAACCTCTCGGTTGACCTTTGACCCGCCGCTGTATCGCGGACATAATCGACATTGACTTTCGACCAACACCTCGTTGGAAAGATATTTTCATTGCCCGTATTCCTGCCATGTATAGATGTTTTCAAATGCTGTGACATTTGGCGCAGGTTGGGGTAAAAAGCTCTTAAAAATGTTTAAAAGCTTGAGAGCATTTTTCTCTTCCTCTCTAATTGAAAAAAAAGCTCCAAAAAAGAAGGCCAAAGGCGCACGCAAGAGAATTCTCAGCAATTCACATATAATTTCTGACGACTTGTTGGAAATATTATGACGACTCTGTTTTTTTTATTAGAGCTTCTGTATATACCACAGTGGCTTAAAAATCTCAACTGAAAAACGAAAACTATATTTTCCCATTTGAATAAATGGTAGAAATTTGAACATTTAACAGTAAATGAAATAAAAATGCGAAGGAAATATTTTAAACATTATTTGTTTAAAAGGAAACAGTTTTTTTTAATAAAATTGACATTTTATTTTTCTTACAAAAAAAGGGAAAACAAATAATACATAATTTAAATATTTTTCTTAAAGTTTATTAAAATTGTTGATATAATTACAAATTTTTAAATTTTGTGTGGGTTTTTACCATTCTTCATCTCCATCGGTGTCATCAGAGTCCTCTCCTAAATTAATTATTATTCTATGTGAATTGAAAAACATACCCTCTTTTCGCAAATAATTCTCCTCGATATCCTGAACATGCCTGCAGCTATTTCGCCAGTCCTCCTCCGTTATAGCTGAAAATTCCTTATGTACTATTTCTAAAAGCTTAGCTTCTTTGTACTCGATATTTTGTGCAGCAACTCGTCTCTTTAATATACCCCAAATCAATTCAATGGGATTTAATTGGGGATGATACGGTGGCAACCTGGAACAGGAAAAGCTAGTAAATGATTGGAAAATATAATTTTATCTTTTTAATTCATACCTCAAAACGGAATGGCCATGACTTTCCAAAAGTGCATCTATACTATATTCAAGATGTTGCTCTCGATGTCTGCATATAACGTCGTACAAATCCTTTTTTGTAGAATTGTTTTCAAACGAAATTCCTTTCTCATCAGATATCATCTCGCTCTTGAGACTTGCAGAGATAGGAATTTTGCTTGATTTGACATTGTGATATGCAGCGTTATCCAAAACAACAACTGAATGCATAGGCAAATTTGCCAGTAGTTTCTCCGTCAGCCATTTTTTGAAGTTTTCGCATTCATGTCACAATGGTAATCTCCAGTACGAACTCCTGATTTGAAAATCAGGAGTGCGTTATGGATAAACCCATTTGCGGTTCCTCCGTGAACAATTATGAAGCGGGCGCCTTTTGATAGCGCATTCTTGGGTTCCTCTATCAGATTTTGTGAAATCCACACTTTTGCTGCCGCATGCGTTGTATGGATGTAAGTTTCATCTGGAAATAATATATGTCGTTATAGTTAATATAATAACAGAAATAGAAAATGGAGATGCATATTATATTATAATTATGGTCAACAAAAACGCTTACTTACCAATATATACTATGGAACGTTCATCTTCTCGACATTTTTTTACTCCCCATAGATATTTCAACCGCAAAATACGAATCCTATTGGTTTCTGTTAACACCTCTCTATTGTCCGGCATACTTTTCCACTGATATCCCAGTCTTTTCATCAATCTCCACAAAGAAGTATCACTGCCTTCATAACTAAGCTGCTGTCTGAGCTTTTCTCGTAACAGGTGAATAGTGCATTGTCGTCCTTCACTAAGATGAAATAAATCTATTATTCTTCTTACAACATCAGAATTGAAATCATCCATTTCACTTCGTGAAGGCCTACGTTTGGCACTTTTTCTCCTTGGTGATACGAAATCTGCTATTGACGTACTTGGCTGTGGAGAAGGCGTGCGTATTCGTACAGCATTCTGGGAACCCTGCAATTTTATATTTATATTAAAACTTAAGTTTATTTAAAAAGAGAAGACTTACCTGTCCTCCAGTAGTAAATTGTGCAGCGACATCAAATGGGTTACCTCTTCTAACATCGGAAGCTTCTTTGACGATTCGTCTCACTGTACTAACACTGGAAGATGTAAATGAAAATTTTAATTAATATAAAACACAAAAAGTTCTAAAATAAACATACCTGTCATCCATGCAGTATGATTTAGCAATGTTTGTTCCGAACAATCTTTAACCTTTATTTCGCCCGTTTGAATTTTTTTCAAAAAACAAAACGCACGAAAAATTAATTCACGTTCTTTGCTTTTTTTCCATATGTAGATTAATTTTGCAGAGTTATATATACATATTTGCAAAATCCCTCACTTTTTAAGAAGTCGTTAACGATATTCTTGGAAAACCATAAGCTCCCATAAAAATTGAAAACCCCTTCGAAATAAACGCCCACCGACAGGTAAATTTATGACTAAAGGAATTGTTTTGCAAACCGTTTTTATAAAATGTCTTCATTTTTTCATTTTACAAGAATAATAAAATGTTATTGTTTTAAAAATGTTTTGGTTTTTGAAAAACGTTTCTGAGGTAAGATTTTCTGCTTCAGGTATCGGAGAGATTATATACAAATACAACAACAAGTATTCTTCGCGCAACTGATAGGTTGTGATAACCTGGCCTAAAAATTATGATGAAAATTGATGACTTTTTAAAGAAACAGAAAACAATGTTGGTTTTGCATATTTTCAATTTAATTGTTAATCTTTGCTTAATTTTGTAACCCATTGTATATTGTAAAAAGTGAGCGGAGAATTAGCTCCTCCTCCTTCTTATCAAATCACTTTCTGTCATTTAATCAATCGCGACTGCGGGTTAATCATTATTTAAAAATTTTGCAAATTATGAATGAAAAACGTCCTTTTTTATATATTTTCTCATTTTCTTTTCTCGATTTTGTACATTTGCTACAGAAATAATTTGTAGCAATTCCCATTAAAAAATACGCAATTTGTGTTTTTAATCCTTTGATACTAGGATTGTTGACGTTTTCCGTCAGTCACATGCGCGCTTCTGCCAGGGGAGGTTGTGTTGCTTGCGGCTGCGGAGAATTCTTAATTTATGAATGAAAATGCTCATGAATTTAAAAAGACGTTTTCAGCATTTTTTTTTAATTATTTTAAATTTCGAGATTAGAAATATTTCGCATAATTATAATAAAATTATGCTTATTATGATGAATAGATTTACTTGGTTGAGCAGGGTTTTTACATGTATTTAAAAGCTCTGCTCAATACATATAAAGATAACTTAACTTTATTCATTCGACATACGCGCATCCCTTCCCAAATTGTTTTCTTGAGTTTTTTCTGCGTTTGTTGCCTTTTTAAATGAAAAGAGGGGAAATTCTAGAACAACATATATAAAATTTGGCAACGAGGTGCGCAGAACTGTTCAAATTTTTTATGTCACGGAGTTTGAAAACATCTATACTACTTTTTCATATGAGCAACCGTTAACGAAATACTCAAAAAAGTGGCGTTAACAGTTATTTCAGGCACGTTCAGTGCGAACTTTGGCGTTAGATTACTCGCAAACTACATAAGCGATAACGACGATTAGGGGCTCATTCTAAAAGTAATTACTAGGACTTTCAATTTGTTACTGGGCATTAAATCAAAAAAATTAACATTTGGCGAGTTAATTGCAAAAAAACTGCATTCAACCTTCACCACACGATCATGGTAGAACTTTGACCGGCCATAACTTTGAGCCAAATCAACTTACAGAGCTCGTTAAGGGCTCATTTTATAATTCAGGGCTCATTTGATAATTTTATTCTCCACAACTTTGCCATTGATCATTGTCAGCTATCATTGCATGCAAACAAGCTATTTAATATAAACAAGCTCTCCCTCTTTTTCAAGATGGCGGCTTTTCCCAAGCCACTGCGACCCACAAACTTGGTTTTATCATTTTCAGATGTACCCGAACAAATTCCAAAAAAAATTCCGTACCTTTTCAAATTCAATTTCATCCTCTTTTTTCGACTAATTTGACTGGACTATAACGTCAAATCAAATTATTTTATTTTAAAATGTAGTTTCCAATTTTCCGACAGATGTCACTTAACCGAAATTACAGTCCAAATGAAGGTAAAATACTTTCATGTTGGACTTTCATTATAGTGGGGTTTTGCCACGACTTCGCCGCCCTGAATGGTTCATTTACACAGGAACCTCAGGAAAACAACAGCAACAATGCACAGCCAGTAAGAATCACCACTCGTGCCCCATCCAAGACTGACATAGTAACCAATGGCCAATGGTAAAGCAGCTGGAAAAGATGGCATCCCGCCAGAATTGTTGAAAGCCGACTCAAGCCTCATAGCAGATGCGCTACAGCCAATCCTGGAAATAGCATGGAACACCTGTACCTTTCCGGAGGATTGGACGGAAGGTATCATAGTCAAAATACCAAAAAAGGGGGACCTAACAATATGTGACAACTGGAGAGGCATCTGTCTATTATCTACTGTGGGCAAAATCTTGTCCCACATATTACTATCAAGGATAAGAGAGGCAGTAGATCGAACGCTTAGAAGACAGCAGGCTGGATTCAGAAAAGGCCGCTCCTGCATAGACCACATTAACACCTTGAGAATCATAGTGGAGCAGTCTACTGAATTCCGATCCCCCCTTTACCTTGCTTTCGTAGACTATGAGAAAGCGTTCGACTCGGTTAATAGGAGCTTTATATGGCGAGCTCTTCGGCAACGTGGACTGCCGAATAAAATAATAGAATTGATAAAAGCTCTATACCAGAGGTTCCCAATCTTTTTCGGTTTGCGGCTCCCTAAATAATCGGATTTTTTCCGCGGCGCCCTTAATACATCAGATTTTTTTCTAAAGTTTTGACTTTCTTGAAAAATTGGAAAACTTTCCTTTTTAAAAGCGATTACCCATTTAACAGCTGATACAACAGATACTTAATATTTTCCTTGGGATAATATAAAATATCTAACTTCAACTGTTTCGGTAATATCCATATTGAGACTGGACAACCACCATGTGGTTAGGTTAGTTGAAAAATAAATTAAACACGAATTTTATATTCACAAACAATTTATTGAACGTCCATTGATGATTTACATTATTAAAAATATTAATGGGATGGATGGGCTTGATGTTCACTACACAACTTCGGAATAAAATTGGATATAGCGACCCTCATTTCTTGTTCAACGTTAATTTTCGAGCGATATTTACTTTTTATTACCGCGACCGCCGAAAACCCAGCTTCGCACAAATAGGATGTTGCAAATGGAATTATTATTCGTAGAGATTTACCACTAAGCAATGGATATTCCTCTTTAACTGATATCCAAAAATCAGAAAGATCCATGTTACCAAATTTTAACTTTAAAGTATTATCGCAAGACAAGTCAATAAGAGATTCTTCTTCTAAAGAAGTAAATTCTGATGGAGCCTTGGCTCTAAATGGGTCTTGAATCCATGTAAATTTATCATTATCTGCTGCAAAGTATTTTTCGAACTTTTTTATAAGCTCGGATAAGTGATCAACAAAAATGGATCTTATATTGCAAGACAAATTAATTTCATTGGAGGTTACAAACTGGTGCAACAAAGGAAAACAATCACTGATACACTCTTCATTAATTTTTATTTTCCATAGCTGTAATTTTCTTCTGAAAGCTGAAATCTTTTCTGTTTGCTTTAAAATGTGCATATTGCGTCCTTGTAAGGAGAGATTCAAAGCATTCAACTTTTCAAAAATATCACATAGGTATGCGAGTTTAATCAAAAAGTCTGTTTCCACAAAGTGTTTGGCATACTCATGTTTTTCTTCTTCAAGGAAAGCGTATATTTTTTGCCTTAATTGGAACGTACGAGACAATACACCCCCGCGAGAGAGCCATCGTGAGTGGCAGTAGAACAACAAAGATGTGTATTCAGCTCCCACATCTTCACACATTTTTTTAAAAAATCTTGCTTTCAGTGGCCGAATTTTTATATAGTTTACTACATTTACCACACGTTCTAAAACTATATTTAGTGGAGGAATCATATACTTTGATGCAAGTGAATGATGCAATGGGTCCAAACTGAATCTGGAGCTTTGTTTCGAATAAGCGCCTGCAATCCACCATAACAGCCGGACATCGAACGACCACCGTCAGTGCAAACACCAACGCACTTTGTCCATTCTAAATTATTTTCAACCATAAATATATTCAGGATCTCGAACAAATGCTGAGCCTTTGTACTTCCAGTAATACTTTTACAAAAGAGAAGGTCCTCAACTATTGAATTACCATCTAAGAACCGTACGTAACAAATCAAGTGTGCGTCCTTATTATTATCTGTGGCCTCATCGAGTTGCAATCCAAATTCACTTCCTTTTAATTTTTCAATTAATTGTATATTGAGATCCTCCCCCATGTGCTGAATTCTGCGACTAATGGTATTATTAGACAAAGGGACTTTTGAAAGCAGTTTCCGCGCCGACTCGCCAATCATAATGTTCACTAAATCTACAGCGGCCGGTAGAATGAGTTGCTCTGCGATGGTATGGGCCTTTTTACACTTAGAAACTCTATATGCAACTTTGTATGATTCTAACAAAGCATTATTTGGTATTGACACATGTTTATAAATGCTGCCTTTTTGTTCTTTTACTTCAATTAACTTTTTAGTAAAAAAGTCGCGAGGTTTACCAACAAAGTTAGAATGGTTGGTTTCTAAATGTCGTTTTAACTTACTTGGAAGCATACATTCTGGTGCCAAAACTTTCATACACAATACACACTGTGGTCTCTCTTTATCATTTTCGTTTATTGATGTAAAGCCAAAATCCAAATAGCTGTCGTCATATTTACGACATTTTCGCTTCTCGGAACCCTTGCCACTTGTTTGTGGAACGTCCTCTCTAGATTCAGCACTATCTTTATTATTCAAGTTTAATAAGAAAATTCCATCCAGTCCATATTTAGGGTTATTAGAAAAATAACTGGAAAATTAACTTAACCACCACACTATTAAGTTAGTCGTTAGTCCAACAAACCAAAACTAATGCGAGCACTGAGATGGTGACAACGAATGAACTGAAATCCGACTACTGATGCGGATTGGAAAGAAAACAATGAAAGACTCGAAAGTTGCTAAATTCTTGGAATTTTGTCAGCATACACGATTGTTGGCGCAAAAATTTGAAAATTGGAAAATCCAAGAAAATTGCCGAATTGTTTAATTGAATATTTCGTGGCGCCCTTATGACGGCACCGCGGCGCCCCGGGGAGCCGCGGCGCACACTTTGGGAATCACTGCTCTATACAACAATTCCAAATGCAGAGTTCTTCACAATGGAAAACTCTCCGACAGCTTTGAAGTGAGCTCAGGAGTACGGCAAGGATGCCTACTTTCGCCATTACTATTTCTTATAGTAATAAACGACATCCTTGTCAGCGCTCTAGATACTAGAACAGGTGGCATACAATGGGGATTGTTAGACCGCCTTAAGGACCTCGACTACGGGGATGATATCTGTTTGCTGGCCCACAGACACCAGGACCTCAGAAACATGTTAAACAATTTGGCAACAGAAAGTAGTTCAGCAGGCTTAAGGTTAAATCCGACTAAAACCAAAGAAATGCGGATAAATGCAAACACCCTTGAACCAACAGCGTTAAATAACCGTGACGTGGAACTGGTAGATAAATTCTGTTACCTCGGTAGTATTATTACCGAAAACGGCGGTACAGAAGAAGACGTCAGTTCCAGAATAAATAAAGCAAGAAGCGCATATGCATGCCTGTTTCACGTATGGAGATCGACGGAGATCTCAATTAACACCAAATTGCGGCTGTTCAACTCCAACGTTAAGGCAGTTCTTTTGTACGGTTGCGAAACATGGAAAGTCACCCAATTCATCACAGGGCGCCTACAAGTTTTCATCAACAGATGCCTACGTCGTATCCTAAAAATCCGCTGGCAAGATAGAATTTCAAATGAAGAACTATGGCGCCGTGCCGGCCAAGAAAGGATAGACGACCAAATCAGGCGAAGGAAATGGAAATGGATTGGCCACACCTTGCGACGCGAAAACGAGAATCTAGCCAAACAGGCCCTCGACTGGAATCCGCAAGGAACCCGTCGAGTCGGAAGACCTAGAACAACGTGGAGGAGAACCCTATTAGCAGAGGCCGCAACAACCGGGAGATCCTGGTCAGAGCTGAGAGCTGTCGCGCAAAACAGAGTCCGCTGGAGGGCAACTGTTGCCGCCCTATGTCCCATGAGGGATTAAAGGAGCAATTAGTAGTAGTTTGCCACGATAATGAAGGTTACTTTCATTATGATGGTAAATGTGTCACAGGTATAATACTGTTCGCGTTTTTCCCGGCTTAACGGATTCGTAGGATTAATTTACATTGAAACATTGAACGCGAGTGTGGATTGTTTTTTCGTACCTATTCACGCAGTTCGCGCCTTGTTTTTCGTTCCGAGTTGATTTTTGTTTCCGCTTCAAAGGGTGAAACGCGAATGTTATCCACATTCACGGCTATTGGCCAGATCTCCACGATGATTTGTTACCTGTGGTAAAACCGAGCTTTTTGAAGAGAGGTGAAAAACGGCAAGAGGAGAGTGTTGTTTCTTTTCCAACAAAAATTTTCGGCGTGAAAACTAACACACATGCACAATGTGCTTTCTTCAAAGCCTTCTATATTTACAAGCCATGCACTAGAAAAATATTGAGAGCCAATTTCCCCTGAATAGGACTTCAAATCTTCAAATTACACTAACAACATAATGTCCTATTGAGAGGAAATTTTGAGAGCCAAATTTTCTAGTGCATGGCTTGTAAATATAGAAGGCTTTGGCTTTCTTACTTCTAATCTTCTTCTCTCTTGGCTTTGAAATTTACATACACTTACATATCTCCTTGTAAAGACAACTAGTCCAGGGAAAGTACGAAAAAACACATAATCCATGCTATCGAGATGCAAAAAATGTGGTCGGGTAGAAGAAAAAATTCTAAGAAAGATAGCGTTTTTTGCATCTTTCCAGCTGGTGCAGAACATAACCTAAAAAAATCGGAAACAGTCGAAAAAGAGGTTTTTCGCATTTATAAAAAAAAACAAAGCAATATACAAAAAAAAGTTAAATTAGAAAGTTGTAGAGAATAAAAATACTTATCGAATGACACTTGTTTGATACAATCGTTGGTTGTAGCCCGGGGAAATCGCCAAATTGCATCGAAAATCGTCGTTTTTTGTTTTCCCTGTGAACGGTACAATTTTTATTATAATTATTTGTAATTAACACATACTGTTACCTCTGCCAAGTAGAAAATGAGTATTTTTGAAAAATTGAAAAAAATTTAAAATTGCGTCTTTTAGAGCGAATTTTCGGAAAAAAGGTCTTTTTTTAAATCGCTCATTGCCCAGGATTGGGATGGCCTAGAGAAACAAACCGGGGCTTAAATTCTTCATAAAGGATTGTACTATCATGTGTCGTTTTTGTTTTATCTCTTTATAACCTCAAATAAAATGAATAAAAATCAAGTTGTTACATTGCAAGGGGAACTGCATATTAATTGTTATTTACTTACTTGTTACATTGTAAAGGACACTGTATTGTTACCATTTTTACATACTTAAGCTAAGTATGCTGTTCCTAAGTACGGCGGTCAAGAAAAATTTCCCCATATAAACTTCATGTAAAAAAACGCTCAAGTAATCGGTCAAGAAATGCTCTAGGAATTTTTTCTCAAGAAATTTCTGTACCTAGTACGGTGTTCGCTCAAGAAAAGTGCTAGTACTATTCTGACACGTAGATGGAGCCTTTTTCTGATGCGGTAAAGAAAAAATTGGGAAGACAATTTTTTCTTGACCGAAATTGACATTTGATTAGGCCGCGGGAAGTGTTTTCATTTTTTTTATAGTTTTTATAGAGCTTAATATAATTAGAGGACAGTTTAAGTGATTATTCATTATTTTAGTGTTGTTTTAAAATACGTTTCTGAGAAAATTCCTTCTTTTTATTGTGCGGAAGAACTTTAAAAAAACATTTCCGGCAGCCCGATATTATTTTCCTACACATAAATGTTAAATGTCAATTTTAGTCAAGAAAAAAAGTCTTCGCATTCACTTGTCAAAATTTTCTGTACCGGGGTCGAGAAATAATAAGAGCATTTTTCTTGACCGCCGTACTTAAGAACAGCATACTTAGCTTTAGATGTAATGATTGTAATTTTAATTTTTGTCATGTAATTTAGTTTTTTCGTTTCAAAATTTTTTCATTCATTGTTTTATTGACGCCATTAACTCCACCAGAAAATCAGATTTACTTTTTTAAACAAGGTCGAGGTGCTGACAAAGATCAATGGTATTCCAACGAAAGCTTTATGTATCCTGCGGTAAAAAAGTATATTTCGTTTTGCCATGCTGTTACTGGTTGCGATACTGTTTCGTGCTTTTACAAGCAAGGAAAAACGAAACTTGTTAAGATTTTAGACAAAAACAAAACTCTTTTACAACTATTTCTTTATTGCAGCTTAAAAATATAATTAAATTACACTTTTATTCTTAAAATACAAATATAAAAATTCTAAGCTAAGCCCATCACATAAACAATAGCTTGTGCGTGTGGGCTGTGACTGCCTATTAATTACTTTAAAATAACAAATACAAACAAAATTTACTTTAACTATTATTCAGTACGCAGATATGTAATATTATACAATTAAGATTCATAAAACTTAATAATTATTGGGCAATTTTAATTTTAATTTTTACATTAATTCATTGAAAAACTCTCTATTGCTTAAAATATATTTTTTAAATTCTGCCTTAAAATTTACATCGGTTATATTATTTCTGATGTCCACTGGCAAACTGTTGTATTTTGGGTCCTAATATGCTTGCGTGACGTTGCATTAGCGATTTCTTTCATCTTGCAATATTTATAGGTCGATTTCGTTGCAAACGGGTATCATGGCTTATGCTCCTGATGGAAAAGTTTGCCAAATTCTGGTACACAATTTTCAAAAGCGTTACAGAGTATAGTTGTCTGATGCCCATCACATTGAATTCGGCAAATGCCTGCGTTGTTGAATAATATTTTGATTTACCTAAGCATATTTTTATTAATTTACTCTGAACATTGTGTAATGTATCTATAGTACTACTATAAGTAGCACCCCATACTATTATCCCATATTGCAAGATAGATTGGGCAATCGCAAAATAAACGTTTTTCAAAATTTTAAGATCGACATAGTTCCTGAGAATTCTAAATTTGTATGTTGTTTGCCTCAGTCTGCTGGCGGTGTTAAATATATGTTTTTTCCATTTAAGTTCACTATCTATGATAACTCCCAAGTATTTTACCTCTCTTGTATGCTTTAGCTTAAAGTTCTTTATGCTTAAATAGTTATCATTCGGGTTGAAGATCTTATTGTGTCCGAATGTAATAAACTGGGTTTTTTCTAGATTAAGGGCTAGTTTATTTAGACAAAGCCAATTATGGACGGATTTTAGGCCATCGTTAGCCAGAGAGGTGGCCTCAGTCCAGTTTTTTGCTTTAAATAAGAGAACTGTATCGTCAGCATAGGCAACTATATGCCGTTAGATAACTAACTATATAACTGTTAGATATTTTTTACTGCGCGAACTCTAATCCTGATGAACTCGCGAAAAATATGTATACATAAGTTAATAGTTGCGTTATATTGTAAAACTTGGCAAGGAACTTTAAATGAGCTTCGATTCGATATTTTTAAGCGATCGACATCTCGAGCAACTTTTCAATTGGAAAGTTTACCACCAACAGAAGGAGCTGCAAAACAGCATGCAATGCGAGTTTATTTGCAGTTGCAAATGTGGCATGGTAATAATATCGAAGCTAATGAGTGGGGCTGGAAAATTGTAAATGGTATGTTAATGCCTGTTTATACCAACGACGTCCTTGTTCCTGACGAGATTACTAAAAAAATAGCATGCCGCTGCGAAAGCGGGTGTAAAAGCGGAAATTGTGGATGTAGGAAGCATGGCTTGAAATGTTCAAGTATTTGTTCCAAATGCGACGAGGAGAATTGTAATAATTTCGAAATTGTGTGCACGAAACCTAATGTTGTACCTGACTTAGATTTAGATGAAATTGACGAAAATTCTGATACAGAACAAGACGACAATCAAATGCTACAAAAATTGTAAAAAAATTTATGAATGAAAAAATAAAAGTATACTTATTTTAATTTTATAGTTCCTTCTGTATTTAAATTCCTAACTTTATTTATGCCAAAACCATGAATGTTGTAATAAAAATGAAATAATAAAAAATATTAATGAATATAAAAACTACCTGACAAAAGTCATGCATTATTGGCATTTTCGAAATCATCCTGATTTTTATTCATTTTATTTGAGGTTATAAAGAGATAAAACAAAATTTTTCTTACGACACATGATAGTACAATCCTTTATGAAGAATTTAAGCCCCGGTTTGTTTCTCTAGGCCATCCCAATCCTGGGCAATGAGCTATTTAAAAAAAGACCTTTTTTCCGAAAATTCGCTCTAAAAGACGCAATTTTAAATTTTTTTCAATTTTTCAAAAATACTCATTTTCTACTTGGCAGAGGTAACAGTATGTGTTAATTACAAATAATTATAATAAAAATTGTACCGTTCACAGCGAAAACAAAAAACGACGATTTTCGATGCAATTTGGCGATTTCCCCGGGCTACAACCAACGAAATTGTATCAAACAAGTGTCACTCGATAGGTATTTTTATTCTCTACAACTTTCTAATTTAACTTTTTTTTGTATATTGCTTTGTTTTTTTTATAAATGCGAAAAACCTCTTTTTCGACTGTTTCCGATTTTTTTAGGTTATGTTCTGCACCAGCTGGAAAGATGCAAAAAACGCTATGTTTCTTAGAATTTTTTCTTCTACCCGACCACATTTTTTGCATCTCGATAGCATGATTTTGGACTTTATCATTGAGTCATTCCTAGATTCCCTGGACTAAACCCTGCAAACATTTCGATTCGGAAACGTTTTGCCAAAAGCGAAAGCTTGCTTCGATCTCGGACTCGTAAACGAATCGTAAACGAATTCGAAGGCAATAAAAACGGAGCAAGATATCGAATCGCTTTCTCGTGCCGATAACGAATCGCATGCTCGTATGGACAGCAAATCGCTTCTGCGCCCTGCATATTCATGTACACGCACACCTTGACCGAAAATCACTCCGCCGAGCAAAACAAGTCAAAAACTCAAACAAATCGTTGACTTGTTAGTGTAATTTGGAGATTTGAAGTCCCATTCAGGGGAAATCGGCTCTCAATATCAAAATCAACAAGGAAAGCTTTCATGTCGCGTTTTGAATCTATTTCTCGTACCCTTCGCAACCAGTTTTCGAATCGCGAATGATCCGAGAAAGCGAGCCTCCGAGAAATTGTTTGCAGGGAAGTAAGTTACGCATGGTAAGGTGGAAAACTGGTTTTACCACATGTAACAAAAATACTTTTGGAGATACATGGAATCGCAGTACGGTTCGAAGAAATTTTAATGGGTTTGCAACATTGTAAAGGCCCCATTCACGCTCAGTTTGGGCTCTTTTACACGACCGGACACCGAACAGACAAAACGAACAAACTGGGGTTTATGGGAAAGAGAGTGAGAGAGGGGCCGGTTTTCCATCGTCCTTTCTCACCCTCTTTCCCATAAACCCCAGTTTGTTCGTTCGTTTTGTCTGTTCGGTGTCCGGTCGTGTAAAACCGGCCTTTGTCGCACAGTTAAATCGTACCGAAATCTGTGCAGTTTTAAGCTTACTCAGTTCATCACACTCACTACTAGTGTTGGGTAGGACACGATTATAAAATAAGTTTGTAAGAGGTGCCTCTTTTTTCTTTTGAGCCAGTACAATGTCATACTTCAAATGAGGCGAGGTTCTATTGTAATGCCAAAATGACAAAAACAAGCAAATTAAAAAAAAGAAAGAGAATAAATACCAATGAAGTGCATTTTTACAAGTTTAATTCTAATATTCATTAAACTGCTTTAGACTAAGTAAGAAATCTATGCCTCCACAGTGTACAGCCACGGACAACTAATTAGAAACAGTTTCATAAAAATTGCATGTATACATTTTTTATTTTTTATGTAGCAATCCTGTTAGGAATTCATTATGATATTGTTATTGATTTCCTTCAATCATTATATATTTAAAAAAAATTAAGAGGAGGTGGTGGGAATTTGATTCCTACATAAAAACTGTATAAATGCAATTTTTATGAAACTATTCCTAATTAGTTGTCCGTGGCCATATATTTATATTTTGCAATCCCACCTCGCCTAATTTCAAGTTGGAAATTCTGCTACTGCAAAAAAAGTAAGAAATGTCTCTCCAGCACAAAATTTCACTCCCTCAAAAAATGTAAGAATTGTCTCTTCAAGACAAAACCTCACTCCCTCGAAAAATGTAAGAATTGTCTCTTTAGGACAAAACCTCACTCCGTCGAAAAATGTAAGAAATGTCTCTCCATCCAATTCGTATTTACAATCTCACCACGGCTCAGCTTAAAGTGGATATATATTTTACTGCCGCAAAAGAAGTGAGAAATGTCTCTCCAGTTCGTGTTTACAATCTCACCTCGACGGAATTCACATTGGAAATTTTACTGTGGCAAAAGAAGTGAGAAATGTCTCTCCAGTTCGTGTTTACAATCTCATCTCGCCGCAATTCACATTGGAAATTTTACTGTTGCAAAAGAAGGAAGAAATGTCTTTCCACTAAGTAATTTACAATCACACCTCGCTTCATTTATCTTGATACACGCTCATATACCAGTAGGACATTATTTTTGAACCGGGACATTTAAAAAAACTGAGGCCTCAGTACAATTTACATCATGTAAGAGACAAATGTACTGCCTCGTGTAAGTCCGGCTCAACACTACTCACTACACAGTTTTTACACAGGTTTAGTTCAGTTTGGCTCAACTTGTGTGCTGTAAAATTATTGCAATGCAATCTTCGCAAAAATAAATTTTATATTTATCACTTTTGGATGTTCTTATTAATCGAATTCAAATAAAAGGAAGGAAAAAAAATACCAAAACGCTTTTGGACAATGAAATGGTTATTAAGCGGCCCATACACTTTCAGTTTAACTGCTCAGTTTATCACGTATGACATGTCTGAGCGATAAATTGTGTGAACTGTGCGTTTTGAACTATTTTCATTCAGTCCTCATACTTGAGTTTCTGGACCCTCTTTTTCTCCAATAAACTGCGCAGGTCAGACAGTTTATCGTTCAGTTCTCTCAGTGCCGTACATTTTTGCAATTATTAAAATGATGTACTCAAATCAACAAAACTGACGAGACTGAGGAAAAAACCCCTACAACGAACTGACGATCCACTGACATATAGATATGGACTGCTAAATAAGCAAAATCCCATACAAAAAAGTGGCACCAAAAACTATCGTTGTCTCGTTCCCCCTTCAAAATCCTATGAACTTTAATCGGTTTTAAAATAAAAAACAGTTCAGTGCATGTCAGCGATATAAACATCATTAGAAAAAACTAGACAGCTATAGAGTTTTTTCTTCTTTCTCTATTTTCTTTATTTTTAAAAGTTCGTTAAACAGAGGGAAAAAACCCTCACATATTTAAAAAAAATACATTTATTTAACGAAAAAACTGCTACTAAATAAAAAATAATGATGGAAAATTATTTCTATCAATTATAACATACATCTTATTACTTATTTTCCTCTAAATTCGAAAAAAAATTGTTGTTTACATAGAAAAGGTCTTCTTCTTCTGGAGAAAAATGGTGCCATTGAAAGTTGTCAATTAGCAGTCCATATCTATATGTCAGTGTGACGAACCCACACCTTTTCAGTTCAGTTTATTGTACAGATTTTTTACACAGTTCAACTGCTCAGTTAAAACTGAGAGTGTATGGGCCGCTTAAGATCTAAGTTTGATATTTGTCTGGGCCAGAAAATTTGACATATAATGCGTCGAGATTTATTGACGAAAACTTGTATTTTGTTTATATCCACTTGGTTTATGAGCCAGGTTTGTAGAGCAATATGGATTTCACGCAGGAGTTAAAAATACTTAATTTTAGATTTCTAGATAGTTGTGGCAATTTCCACATTTTCCATAATCTGTTGAATGCACCTCGATCTTTTTTAATCCTGTTCAAAATATTATTCCTTGCACCGCCTTCCCTAGTGATTATACTACCGAGGTAATTGAACTCCTTCACGTCTTCTATTGTACTGTCTTTTATTATTAATGGGATACTATTTGCAGTATTAGTTCTCATTGATTTTGTTTTTTGTACATTTATTCTAAGACCTGCTTCCAATGCACATATTTCTCAGTTGTCTATCTTTCTTTGCATGTCATCTCTTGTACGAGCTAGAAGTACGATATCATCTGCGTATTCGAGGTCCTCTAGCCGTTCTACCAATCCCCAAGGAATTCCTCTTGATTCTCTGCTGGCTTTCTTCATTATTTCGTCAAGCACATTAATGAAGAGTAATGGCGAAAGGGGGCAACCTTGCTTCACTCCAGTTGTCGTTGTTATTGGATCACTTAGTTGTCCATTATGAAGGATTCTTAGTTCTGCTTCGTCATAAAGCATTATGATCATTGGGACTAATTTTGTTGGTACCTATCTTAATTTTCAAAGCTTGCCAAATAGCTCCCCTATGGATTGTGTCAAATGCTCGCTCGAAATCGACGAAAATAGTAATGTATAATTGTGACTTCCATTCTAAATATTGCTCGATTATTAATCTTAAGGTGTTTGAGTTGTCTTTACATCCTCGACATTTCCTAAATCCTACTTGTTGGTCTCTTAGCTGGCAGTCTATTTTGTCTTCAATTCTAAAAAGTATTATGGAGGCCAGTCTTTTTCCTACCATATTTTGTATTGTAATACCTCTCCAGTTTCCGCATACTTTTAGATCTCCTATTTTTGGCAAGTTAATTATTATTGCCTCCATTGCCTCCATTTATTTGGCAATCTTTCTTCGTTCCATATCTGCTCTAAAATAGGATGTAATATTTCTGATATTACTTCAATGTTTGCTTTGAGCAGTTAAGCTGGAACTCCATCTGGGCCTTCTGATTTCTTATTTTTCAGCTTCACCATTGCTTCTTTCTCTTCGCGCAGCGTTGGCGGATTTATATTGAATAATACCCTGGTCCGATGTGTTGCTTCTTCCGTCCATATTGACTGCCATTCACTGATCTCTCTCGGTGGGTTTCGCTGGGTATAGTATTGACGCCATCTTTGTATCTGTAAATAAGTAGATGTAAGTAAGTGTCCTTCTGAGTCCAACAAGGGCTGTCTTCGTCTCAATCCTTTATTTGATAAGTTCCTGATGAGGTCGTATAACTGATGCATATTGCTGTTGTTTGCTGCTACTTGTGCTTCCCTGGCAATATTTTAATCGATATAACGCTTTCGCCTGTTCTAATTCATGATCTCTGGAATTGAGTAGTTTTGTCCTTAACACCTAACACATAAATAAAGGTCTCTTAAATGATACTTCATTCAACTCGATACGATAAATAGAAGCGGAGTTATAACGATTTGAAAAAGTGTATAATCGGCGAGTGATGTAAACTTTACCCCCTCTTATTTTTGAAAATATTGACCGGAAAAAAAAGAAAAAATATGGGTCCGCTTATTTTGTATAGGAACTTCGTAAAAAAAATTTGAAGCAAATCAAAAGTGTTGATTAATAAAAGTGTCCGATTTGTAAAAGAATGCCCCATATGTAGTCCTTTAGTAGAGCAAGTTGGTACAACATACTTGTTGTCTCGTCTTATTAGATTCAATGTAGAATCTATAAGAAAGGTATGATTTTTTGCCAATTGTTGAAGATGCTTGTCGTTGGCTTCAAGCTGGGAGATGGTACGTATCTACCACTTGCTCGGCATATTCTTCATCAAGAACTCCGAACAAGGTATTGGCTATATTCCCTATTATATTCAGAGCGATATTCTACCAACCTTGTCTATACCACGGAGCAGTTGATTAGTTGCTGACACGACTGATACATGATGATCTAAGGAAGGTAAAAACAATATGAAATAGTGAAAATCAAAATTCCCATTTATGGTGGAAATGGTCAAAAATTTCTGGCACTAGTATTTAACGGTTATAACCTACATACCCGGTGGCAGAATTTTTTTTCAATTTTAACCATTTTTTACCCTTTTTTTGTTTTTGGTCCAATTTTCGACATTTTGACGTTGAATTACTCAAAAATACTAACTAATTGCTCCTTTAATCCCTCATGGGATATAGGACGGAAACAGTTGCCCTCCAGTGGACTCTGTTTTGCGCGACAGCTCCCAGATCTGACCAGAATCTCCCAGTTGTTGCGGCCTCTGCTAATAGGGTTCTCCTCCACGTTGTTTTAGGTCTTCCGACTCGAGGGCATCCTTACGGATTCCAATCATCTGTTTGGCTAGATTCTCGTTTTTGCGTCGCAAGGTGTGGCCAATCCAATTCCATTTCCTTCGCCTGATTGGGTCGTCTATCCTTTCTTGGCCGGCACGAGGCCATAATTCCTCATTTGTAATTCTATCTTGCCAGCGGATTTTAAGGATTCGACGTAGGCATCTGTTGATGAAAACTTGTAGGCGCCCTGTGATGAACTTGACAACCACACAAAAGAACTGCCTTAACGTTGGAGTTGAACAGCCGCAATTTGGTGTCACTTGAGATCTCCGTCGATCTCTCGTCGTTATTCTGGAACTTACGTCTTCTTCTGCACCGCCGTTTTCGGTAATAATACTACCGAAGTAACATAATTTATCTACCAGTTCCACTTCACGGTTATTTAGCGCTGTCCGTTCAAGGGTGTTTGCCCGACCAACATTTCTGCCACTACTATTCGATGTACACGTCGAACAGAAAATATTTGATTTTGTTTAACCCGGTTAGGGTCCACTTTTTTTGGGTGTTTTATTAATTCACACGCGGAAAAATGGCCCTTGAATTTTTTCTGCCACTATTTTTCGGGAATATGGAGTATTTAAATTAAATTATACCGTCAAAACGAAGTGGCTAGGGCCACGTTTATTTTCATCCTAAGATGACATTAGATGTTCGTTTTATGTTTATTATTACGCTTTATTGTACAGTATATTATATTATAAACAATAAATTTGTTTTCTTTTTCTAGAGCATGGAGAGTTTTTGCATTGCAAGGGGAAAAAATTTACAAATTTTGATGAAATTCGTCAGGAAATCGAAGCGGAAACCGACAGAATTACTGGAAGCAATAAAGGAATTTCAAATATTCCCATAAATCTACGCGTTCACTCGCCTCATGTTCTAAATTTGACCTTGATAGATTTACCAGGCCTAACAAAAGTACCAATCGGCGATCAACCTCCTGATATAGAACAGCAAATAAAAGCAATGATATTTCAATTTATTAGAAAAGAAACATGTTTGATTCTCGCGGTTACGCCAGCAAATACTGATTTAGCTAATTCAGATGCACTTAAGCTAGCTAAAGAAGTGGATCCTCAGGGAATTCGCACAATTGGAGTTATAACTAAACTAGATCTTATGGATGAAGGTACAGATGCTCGCGATGTACTTGAGAATAAGTTGCTACCACTTCGTAGAGGTTATATTGGCGTTGTTAATCGATCTCAAAAAGATATCGAAGGGCGGAAAGATATACATGCTGCTTTACAAGCAGAAAGAAAGTTTTTCTTAAGTCATCCTTCCTATCGTCACATGGCAGAGAGATTAGGCACTCCATATTTGCAAAGGGTGCTTAATCAGCAGCTAACAAATCATATCAGAGACACTTTGCCCGGCTTAAGAGATAAATTGCAAAAGCAAATGTTGATGTTGGAAAAAGATGTAGAGCAGTTTAAACATTTTCGTCCTGATGATCCTAGTATTAAGACTAAGGCTATGTTACAGTAAGTTCTGTAAAGTAACAACCATTTTGCTTTTTATTATAATTTATTGAAATTTTTCAGAATGATACAACAACTGCAATCAGATTTTGAGCGAACTATAGAGGGTTCAGGATCAGCTCTTGTTAATACGAATGAACTTTCTGGAGGAGCGAAAATTAATAGAATTTTTCATGAAAGGTACACAGTATTCGAATTATTTAAATTACATTTGATCGCACCTTGAATTATATTTTCAAACGCAGCCCTTTGTTAAAATCTTTGTTAAAATATATAATATACATTACATTATTCAATGTACAATATGCTTTCCCTGAGCTCTAGTCTTCCACATAAAAAAAATATCGTTTAAAAAAACTGAAATTATACTTTTATTGTAAAATAAACTTAAAAGTAAAAAATAATTTTGAATGTAAAGTTTTTATTGCTCCAGCCATTAATGGAAACAACTTACCTACCTTTCGAAATGTAAAAAAGCGTGGGACTCTTTGCATATATTCTAATTTTATTAACACTGGAACTTTTCGTTGACGCCCACGCTTTTTTACATTTCGAAAGGTCGCTTGTTTCCATATACTGGCTGGAACAAAAAAAACTTTACATTCAAAATTATTTTTTACCATTTAGTTCATTTTAAAATAAAAGCGTATTATTTAGTTTTTTGAAAATATATATTTTATTTTCTACTCTTTAGTCGATTATATGTCTTCCTTTTGTATAAGATTTAAAATGACGTCACACTGTGACTCACACAGCTTACTGTACTATACTCGTTATTCACTTTCATTTGATACGCATACCGAAGGTATTGTAAAGAAAAGGGTAAACCGCCATTTTGTGTTTGGCGCTATTTTCAATGTGGAATCACTCCACACAGCTAATAGTATTATACTTGTCGGTTGCCGGGAGGTCTTATAATGGAATAACGGGGCACCTGGAAACTTGCAACCTTCCTTTAAATTATGTTTATTTGAATTCACGTTATAATTGTTGTTAAATTCTAATCCGGTAATTTTAAATATGATGATTATAATACGACGATGTACTCTTCTGTTGGCGGGTGTCGAGATGAATGTGTTTCTTTCCTTGGACCTTGGGACCCTGGTGACTGTGCACTAACTCGTGTTACTTGTGCGATATTGATGAGGTACTGACTGATGGTGAAAGTTCTGATTTTAGCCGCTACTTCTGGGACATCGTTGTGCTTCCTTGTTAGTATCGGAAGTATCAAGTTAAAGCATCACCAGAGTACCTCTCTGATTTGTCGGGTGGTACTGGTGGATTTTTGGAACTCAAACAGTCTCCCCCGCCTTGAACCTTGTTTCAAAATGTGCTACCAGATGATGTTGACCTTCCTTCCTTCAGTGGTTGTGGTGCAATCACTTCGTCTGGCCATACTCATGCATGAAGATGTGCCTGTATCGTGCATAAGGACATAGGGGGAACAAATTAGCAAGTACCATATACATATTTGCATAAAAAGCGATAAGGCCCTCCTCAGGAGTCGACCTATTTGCAATCCCAGTTTACAACTGGTTTGACAATAATGACATTCACAACCAGTTTGCAACCAAAAAAAGACCCTTGTCCACACACGAGCGCAACTGATTTTTGATCAATCGGTGTCCTGCGCCAACAAAGTTTTTAGTCACGAGCATTTGGCAAATGTCAAGTAGTTCAGATGAAGTGCAACCACGCAACTGAAATCGCTTGCGACCGCCAAGAACAGTCGCACGCGACCAGTCGCAAATTAGTTTCTAATCGGTCTCGTTTCTGTCGACCCGTGTGTGGGTTCCCACTTGCATACACAGGAAAGGTCAATCCAACCATTTGGGTTTTACATCTAAACATTCAACCTTCATATATATAATATATTTTCTTTAATTTGCGGAGTCAATTGGAAGTACACTTATTTTTGTCACAGGGCGTTTATATTCGCCATCTTTAGTTTTTACCATGACCACTCGAATTAGTTGGTCTTCTCCCCGGGTAGACCTTTGTAATTCTGCCTACTGGCCGTTGGTTGGACGGTAGATTTTCACCTTTCAGTAATACTAAATTGCCTACCTTGATATTCTCCGAAACGCCTGGATAAGTACTTATTGCGCCAAGCGAGCCAGAAATCTTAATTCAACCCTTGTACCCGGTCCCCTCTCTTAAGCAAAGTCAGATTATAGTGAGAGAGACTTTCTTCTGGGGTCTGGAGGTCACGAAAAGGAAGCCAAGGTGAGTAGTCGCCAGAAAATTCCGGGATGGCCGTGTGAGGAAGCTGAAGATCAGCCGGAGCTTGTTCACTAGCTCCATTAACTTGGTTAACTATGGCGTTAATGAGTGACCCCTTGCAGTCCAAAATAAAACACAATGCACTGAATTGGTCGTATAACTCATCACTAAAACATGGATTCTCTTTGTCTGCCTCAGAAGCGTGTGACCGAATGTACATGTCGTTGTCACGGAGATTTTAAATTAAAGCATCCAATGCTTCGTAGTCGCCAGAAAATTCCGGGACGGCTGTGTGAGGAAGCTGAAGATCAGCCGGAGCTAGTTCACTAGCTCCATTAACTTGGTTAACTATGGCGGTTATGAGTGACCCTTGCAGTCCAAAATAAAACACAATGCACTGAATTGGTCGTATAACTCATCACTAAAACATGGATTCTCTTTGTCTGCCTCAGAAGCGTGTGACCGAATGTACATGTCGTTGTCACGGAGATTTTAAATTAAAGCATCCAATGCTTCGAGATGACCTTCTAGATCAAGGGTGGGCAACCTTTTTATAACATGGGCCAGAATAAATTTCCGCGGGCCTTAGTAGTTAATAGGCACATTGTGACTTGTAATTTTTTAGTCTGTATTTGAACTGAAAGAAATGGGGTAAATTACTCTATTAATCACTCGGTCCTCAACTCAAACCGGTTTTGTGCATGATGCAGTATGACAAGATTAATCTTGTGACGAATCTTGTGATAGATTAGCCGTTTCAGATTCTCAGTGAAAAATCACGTTCATCACAAAAATTTCACCACAGTTGTGGTGGAACTGTGAAATGTCAAATGTTGCGAAATTGTGATCAACTTGTCAACTGCATTGTCAATCATTAAACGTGTGCCAAAATGAAAACGTAAATTTTTCTGTGAATAGTAAGATAAATTGCTTACATTATTTTTAACTCTTTATAGAAGGTAAAAAGCCTTACCAAAGAACCTCTCCGAACCAAATTGGTCAAAATAAAAAACAATACATTTTTTTCTTTTTCTGTTCAAATGCATATTTTTTTCTTGTTTATAGTTCAACAAAACAAAAATTAATAAAAATTCTTCCATTATTATTATCCCATTTTATTATTATTACTCCTCCTGACCTGCTCAATATGTCATCACAAGTCTATTTCGATTATTACAACTTGTCACTGGAGCACGAAAATACGAAATAGTCACAACTATGACTCACCACGCCTTCATGACTTTGTTGTGGTATGTCACTGACGATTTGACAATTTGTCCATATGTATTCATTTTTCTGCCTCTTTTTCGTGTAACGATGGCGATGCCAATGCAGTTGTACAATAAACGCGAATGCGAAGACAAATTTTTCACAGTTTTCACACACCCCCCAGAGCGATTTTATGTTTGTCATAGTGTGATGGATGGGTGAGTCTGACAAACTTTCTGAGGCAAAAGTGAGGAAAAAACACGCACTTTCCTGCGACTTCTTCCCTACAAGACCGGTTTGTGAATGGAGGTAATGCAAGAAATGATGCATAGTGTAACTTAGACCAATCGATGTTAATTTTAACTTTATTACTAAATTATGAACAGAACATATGTACATGTTGCTATGTGCGTTTAAAATTCAATTCAAACTAGACGAATTACATTGAAAATCATTTATTTATAATTTCTTCGAAAGATTTCGCGGGCCGGAAGTAGGGATCAGTCATTAAAGCTGAATGCCTGATTTTGTAAATACTATACATTACCAGATGGGTTATTTTGTTACTTACAATTAACATGGCTTATTGATGTTCTGGATTCTGTATTAATTACATTCCAACCGATTACTTTTTTGCATTAAAATCAGGACTGAAGTAATTAAATGCATAAGTAAGGGCTTCCAATATTCCTGACTGGGTGGCAATAAATTACATGCAGAATTAATTTTAGAGCTGCTTCATATTTCTTTAGGTCTCATTACAGAAAATAAGAGCGTTTTATTCTTGAAAAGTACTTATTTGCTGCATTACTTCCACATGAAAGTAATGCGAGGAGTAATGATTTGAGAGTTCTATGTAATGCAGTTTGAGAGTTCTATGTAATGCAGAATGGAGGCGATTGGTTACCGCGTATGACATCGCCCGCGCAAATCTAATGCCTTATCTCCACTTGCTGTAATCTGAACGAGAGCTAGTTGCTACTCCTTAGAAGTACTTTCGGAATCGATGGGTAATTACTTGCTTTCCCTACTGGGATATTATGTACATATTATGTACTGTGCACTTTGTACTATGTATTAGGTACTATATACTATATATATATAGATATACATAGATATAGATATGCATACCTATTACATCCCCTAGAGATATTCTAAGGGTAATTTTGAGCAACTTTGTCCAAGAAACCATAGTTCGAAAGTCGATGTTGAGTCTCCGGATTTTCCAAAATAGGTATTTTTTTGTCAATATTTAAGATTGCCAACTTACACAATTTGGAGAAAATGTACGAAAGCGCCCTCTAGCGGCACTCGTAAATAAAATTAAACATCAGAAATAGATTCCTTGGCCCCGAAAACCCATATACACGCGTGCCTGGAGAAAAAACTTCAAAACTAAAGGCCTTAGCGTAAAATTTGCCTGGACATTATTAATAGGAAATTGTCCAAGCTTTCCAATTTTGCGAAAAAAAATTAGTTATCTAGGCATTTTTTGGAGAAAAAGGTGGTTTTAGTTGAAATTTTAGTTAAAAAAACCAAAATTTTAACTTTGACGACTCATTTCTCTGGAAGTTGATAGAGTAGAACCTTGATTTTGACGGGGTAGGGAGTATTCTCTGTACACTGATACCTTATTCATGAAAATAGGTACAGGGTTACAAAAATACAGGGTGATATGTTAAACTCTACCAAAAAAACTTCAAAACGCCCTAGCGGCAAAACCGTTACGATTTCCCTCCCCCCACACATACAATTTTTTGTTCGTCTATCCATAACCTATCCTCTACCAATATTAAGATTGATTTGCAAATATAGACTGGGCCGGCATAGAAGTTTTCACTTCTAACGTGTGGTCCTACGCACACTCATATTTTTTTTTATTTCTTTATTTATTTATTTATTGCAACTTATAAATATGTACATAGTAACTTAACTTACAACTATTAGATCTAAGTTAGCCCTCACATAAGAAAATTTGGATATTGCTTATATATAAGGTACAAAATTTGCAACTATTTTTTAAATATTATTTAAAAAATTGAAAACTATTTTTATTGCTATTATATTTGAAAATTAATTTGCCTAACATAAATATTTTAAAAGTTCATGACTGTTTATACGGATAAAATATTTAAGGATAGTTCTATAACTTGACTCGTTCAATGATTGCCTTATGTCAATAGAGAGTTCATTATACATCATCGGACCCTAGTAACTAGAATGTCTTTGAGATACCACGTTTCTGCATTTTCGTATCGCAAGTGGGCGTGTTAATTGTCTTCTGGTTTGATAGCCTAAGCAGTGCACAGGAAACAGTCTAAAATTTTTATAGGTAAATTTAAGTAAATTAAAGCAATAGATTTGTCGGACAGTCAGTACATTAAATATGGATAACGCTTCAGTAGTGGAGAAGTTTTTAAATTTTTTTATGCACATTTTAATGATTTTCGACTGTAAATTACTTAACGGAGCGATTGTATTAACGCAAAGTATGTACAGTCGTTTCCACAATTATTTGCACACCCGAAATTTCACAGGGAAAAATGGAACGAAAGGCTAAAAATTCCTAAAATGTTCACTATTTTAAATTCAGTTTTAGTTTACTGATTATTCATTATTAAAGCTAACTTAAGACAAACAACAACAAAAAAAAATAAGTACAACAAAGCGCAAAAACAAAGAGTAAGAAAGTGTTCAAAATGATTTGCACATGTATTCTAGGTGCCAAAATTATTTACACAATGTTAAAAATCGCTCAAAGAAGTTTTTGATTGGTTTTACCGTTATTCTTTGAATGAGAAAGGAATGCTTTCGCAATCATTCGAGCTCGTGTTTTTGAAATTTGGAAATGGCACGAAAAATTGAGTTAACAGTAGGAAAACGTTGTAACTGTCGGGGTAGGGTGTGCCAGAGCACGACGTAGGGAAGATGCCATAAAGGCCCGAGCGACTAATGTTACAAAAAAATTGAGGAAGGGGACTCAAGAAGGAAGGGTGGCTCGGACGGTTCGACCGCCGGGGAAGTATCGCTGAAGAAAGGCATCCACTGCACCGGTTGTCGGCACGACTAGCGATGCGCTAACTAGCTCGCCGGATGGGGTGGGGTTCGCGGTGTGTGGATACCGAAGAGGGTGACAGTTGGGGTAAACCAAAAAAAAATCGTGCCTAAACAACATAACGAAATTGAAGGGCGAAAAAGGGGGGTGGAACAACGTCCAGGGCCAACGAGAGGGGCAGAAAGGGGGAAGAAGAGAGAATGGGTGCTCACTGGTTACCGGGTCATCCCTAGGGCTACCCAATATCAGACAATCAGATGTGTGAGGAAGGCGCGCACCTTGGTATGGGCATCTTTAATCCGGGGCCACCTACTGAGGGGTCTTTATTCCATCATTTCCCCTACCAAATATTCATAAAAAAAACTTCAGACACCGAAAAATAGTTTACTACAAGGGGAGGATATCGGGGGAAAAAAATATATAAAGAAATCTCTTAAGGTTGATAACCTATGCGACACCGGAATATACAAGACTTATTTTTCTTTTTTTTTTTCTTTTATTTTAACAATCACCGTACAGGTCCAAGAAGTGTTACTTAACCGACTATCATCAGCGTGGCTTGCTTTACGTTTCTGAGTAAGCCTCAGTGTAAACTGCGCCTACTTCATCATCTGACAGCGGAGTTAGTATAGGTTTGGGTAAATATATAAAGTCCTAGTTACTACGTATTTATACCCTTTTTTAATTCTTGACTTACTTAAGTTATTTATTTAGTTCAATATATTCAAGTTGGAACTATTTAGATTATCTTAACAGTCATTATTTATTCACATATCCTAATCCGATTTTATATTCTTAATATCTATTCATTTATTCAATCTTTTATTTAAGTTGTAAATGTTTCATGCACGAGTTGATTATACCGTAGCTAACGAGAAAGGCATTGCTTAACTTTAATAATAGTTGGTAAAAATATTTTGTTTATTCCGGGGGGGAAAGTGAACGTGTAATTCAAATTACAAAGTGCCCAATTATTCCACCTAATTTGTGCTGTAACTTAACGAAAGTGCAAGCATTTGGAATTGGTACCTTGAAGCTTGATGGCTTTTCCGATTTGTAATAATTAACCCGCGCATTTAGAGCGCTAATGCAATCGACTTATAATGCGATGCCTAGAGTTAATTGTTCTCATAACCTTGGCGTATTAATTAAGGATGGTTCTCCCTTTTAAGGACTACAAAAATTCACTCAAAATTATATTAAATACTTCCATTAGTCCACTTCTTACCCTAAATTTCTCTTCATCAAGTGGAATTATTTAATTAATGATCAGTATACGCATAATCTTAATAGTATTCATAAATTTCATGTTAATTAATTTTTTTTTTCTTTTTAATTCAAACTTAATCTAACTAGAAACTTAAAAGAAATAGATATTGATTTTATTTATAAAAAGGAAAATGTAACGAAAAAGGTTAATTGTTCATCTTCATACCTGCAAAGCAACATTTTATCGAATACATCGTTTTATTGTATACAGAGCCAATTAGTAGTTATGTTTATTTACCTTCATAATAAAACTTAACTTTTGCTCCCAAGACTCTGAGTCCCTGTTTGGTGCTTTGGTGGAATTATTTAATTAATGATCAGTATACGCATAATCTTAATAGTATTCATAAATTTCATGGTAAATTTTTTTTCTTTTTAATTCAAACTTAATCTAACTAGAAACTTAAAAGAAATAGATATTGATTTTATTTATAAAAAGGAAAATGTAACGAAAAAGGTTAATTGTTCATCTTCATACCTTCATAATAAAACTTAACTTTTGCTCCCAAGACTCTGAGTCCCTGTTTGGTGCTTTCCTTTTTTTTTTTTTTTTTCCTTGTTTTTTTGTTGGTTTTTTTTTTCTTTCTTCTCCACTATGTTCCACTATTTCTTGATGAATAATTCCTAAAATAAAGCTCCAAAACTGCAAAAAAATTCGCACTTCTTATATTTTTCTTTTATAAAATCACTTCCCGCGTCATTAATAATCCACTATATCTACAAAATCAGGATGTGCTCGTATATACCAAATTTAATAGCTGCCCAAGATTTGATTCCTTTACCAACGGGCTCTAACACCGCGCACAATAATCAACTACAGAAAAAAAGGAAGATACTCAAATAATAGAAATAATATGTCTCAAAACCAACATAAATGTAGATTAAGGAAAACTGTTAGCTTTCCCGTAAACTTATCTGCAATGGCTAATATTTATATCCTTTTCTCGGATAATAATTGAATTTCAAGAAATTGTTTTAAGTGTCTTCCAATTTTCTGGATCGTACGACCAATACTCAAATACACTTCAATGAAAAAAAAACCTAATCCACATGGAAATACCGTTTGATATTTTTCGAATTCTTTTCTGTAGCGGGAATTTCTAAAGCTGGCGAAAATCGTTCGCCCCCCTCTTTTTTTTTTTTTTGTTTTTATGAGAAAAAAACTTATACAGAGAACCTTATTACAACTAGTCAAAACGAATTTTCAACCACGTTTTTCCTTTTATATATTATAATAATGCTAATTACGTATTAATAATTTTAAATGGAAGAGGAACCGAGGAAAAGGTGAAAACCCATCTACCTGTGAAAAAAAAGAACTTCGCGACCTCAAAAAAAACAATATCAAACTTCACTTCTTTCCCCTTTTTTCCTTCTTTTTACTGTTTTGATGCGCGGGTATCACATATTCACTGTTTAAACTACTCTATCCATGATAAAAACTTATTCGATTATTTTATACATTATTTATTATTAATTCATTATCTTATTTTCGGTTTATTTCTCATTTAAGGAGAGCTAAAAAAAGTGTCTTGGGCCTAGCCAGGGAGAGAAGTCCCCATTCAATGCACTTCAATATGGTACCGGTCTAAACCGGACTTTCAATCACCAAACAATAAAAGGAAATACTTATCTTGCTCAACTCCTTTTTGATGAAAAGACAAATTTCCAATTTTTTTTTACAAAAAGCTAAAGAAAAACTCAAACTCTCGTGGCGACTTGATCGCACCTCTTCGAAAAAAAACTCACTTTTAATCAAAAAACCAATTTCTAATTTAATTTTCTTTTTAACAAAAAAAGCTAAAGAAAAACTCAAACTCTCGTGCGACGTGATCGCGCCTTTTCGAAAAACTCCTCCCGACTGCCTCTTCCCATGCTCGAAGTCGCCCGTGCACCGAAGGGAGCCAGCCGCGTCCCGTTATTCCTATCTCTTCTCTTTTTGTCTTGTTTTTTTTTTTCTCGTTTGTCGGTTAAATGCTGGGGTTGCCAAATGTGATTATGTGAATGTGGGGGAATTATCAATATGCCGACGTGATTGTGGGCGAATTATCAATATTCAAAAATATAATACGATATTTTTTTTTCTGTTCCGAAGCCATTTCGTCTACAGCCACTGCTGGACAAAACTTTTCCATTTTTATTGGGCTTTAATTCCATGGGAAAACAATCAAGTGAGACCCTATTTTCACAATAAACCTACTTCTAACTTGAGATGAGCTATGAGATTAGTAGTAATTGTGAGAAATAACACTATTATGGAGAAAACCCACTAAAAGTTATTATTCTTCCTAGCTTTTTGTTTGGGGTGTGTTTTTAAACACTTTATCGCCCCTTCTATCCTGCTTCATACACATATTTGTATAGTATGTACATTTAACATTTGTTATATAAGATTATGATTAACATGAATTCAATTTCTTATTAATTCAGAAGGACAAAAAAATTATTTCAAAAAAAGACATTAGCAGGTAAGAATAAGACTGACTCTGATTCCATTTTGCCAACTACATATTTACATATTTACTAAGTTCTAGGTATGTACAGTGCTAAGACAGAAAAAATAAGGGTTACTTAACTTCATAGCAAATATTTTTCTTCTTTGTATGTAATTTGGCTCCTATGTAACTAAGGGTGCATTTAGCATGAAAGAAAAAAAAATTAGTTGAAAGGAAAAGAAGCTAACCTTTTGACAATAAAAACTACTTTTACAGAATTATCGCCATTGGTTAACGATGATAAATTTACAAAGCGATGAAGGAAAAAATAGATACCGTCACACGGCTTGATGGAAGAGAATTCTTACGTCAAAATGCATACACCCATGCTATATATTTGGATACCATAATATCTATAGAACATGATGAAGATTGAATCCGCATACGAGACCGCCGGCGGGTTAACCCCTATAGGGCGGCCGTTACACCGCGCGCCATTTCGAGTTCGCCAGGCGAGAGGTGGCGCGAAAAAAAACAAACGGGCCTTGTGTGATCACTAGCCCAACGTGTGGCTCAACCACGCCCTGAAGTTAGGAGTCTCATGCTCTACCGATTGAGCTAGCCGGGCTATGCCTGGATAGAGATAAGGCCGCTCGCGCGCGAACATTGATACTTTCGACAATTCATAAACTACTTAGTTATTGGCGCTATCTGGCATTGTTTACTAATGACCGCCATCGTGGACTCTTTGGTGTTATATTTCTACAGCAATCCTGCCTTACCTTGTGTCTTTACCGGTCTCTCTTACGCTTGAGGACAATCGTCTCGTCGTCGGCCACTTTGCTGTTAATAGTGGGTTACACCATGCGTCCCCTGCTGCTCCATCTACCAGCGGAACCTGGTCCAGCTGGGACGAAGCTAGGTTTTCATCTTCTTACAAAAAACTTAGGCGGACGTCTTATAGGGTCGTCAGGACCTGATGAGACTTTTATTGTCTATATACTGCCAAACATAAGCAGGAAGCAGAGTATCTTCACGCATTTTGTTTTGTTTAGCCTGTATCATGGTCGCGCCCGAGAGCGGTCCCATCCCTACCGGCAACTTGGGTGTCTCGGTAGTGCATTTCTATAAACGCCGGGATGGAGTGGTGTACCTACCCTATCTTCGGGTTGCGGCGAAGGGATCGATCTAAGCGGCTTTAGCTGTTGCCAGGGGGGGGGGTGTCCACGACCTCGTGAGTCACCTCTATATACATGGGGGGGTTGGTCTGGCAACCCCTGAAGTTACTAACATGAAAGCTTGACTCCAGACAGCCAAGTATAACAAGCAGGTGTACCATCCGCTGGCGAAGCTACTCAAGCGGACCTCCCCGGGTACCCTATTATTAACCGGTGAAGCCGGCGAGATGCCTTATTAGGGCTACTCAGAGTTACTGCTTCCACTACTTATGCTAGAACGTGTCCTGGGCCTGATTGCTCTCTGGAGTGACTTCGCGTGTCCGTCGGGAAAGTCGAGGCAATTCCACATTGTCCCGACGAGTCCCTCTGAGCGCGAAGTCTCTCATCCGGAAGGTGTCTCCTGCCCCAAGGACTCAGTCCGCCGACTATACCACATAGTCGTCGTCTTGAACCCCTGAACCACGAGGTCACCTTCCGCTACTCTGGCCGTCAGGTCTTGAGATCTTTGGCATGGTAGATGCCGATTGGCTTCCCTTTTAGGTCTTCTAATTCATAACGCCCACTCCCAAGCTTTCGCCTCACGCGAGCCTTCATAAATTTGTCTGCCAGTTTAGCGCTAAAGCGGTCGATCTTGTTACTTACGGGGAAGGTTCGTCGATAAACTACCTGGCCGGGCGAGAACTCTACGGCTCTGCAGCGCAGATTATAATGTTTCTCATGTCTCGTGTGAGCCGCGGCCAAGTGTTGTTCTATTTTGTCCCGCCGGGCCTGCCATCGATCTACGGCCGGCGATACCGTCATATCTCCCTCTTGTAAGGCCCCTAAGGCCTTCAGTACTGGGTAAGCGGATCCGTGCAGGATCATTGGGCACCCGAACAGGGCCTGGTAAGGGGAGGTATCAATAGACGTATGGTGTGCACTCCGTAGGGCACACTCGATTGCAGACAGGTGTAGGTCCCAATCCCGGTGATCTTCTTTCAGATACGCTCGGATAGCAGCTAAAACGGATCGATTCACCCGCTCGGAAGCGTTGGCTTGTGGGGCATAGACAGCGGTGAATTGGTGTTTGACGCCGTAATCGGACAACAGTTTCGTGAATTCCTTGGAAGTGAAATGACTTCCATTATCAGAGAATATCACCTCGGGGACGCCGAAGGCATGGAAAATCCGATGTTCCAGGAAATCCACGGCGGCTTTGGATGTTTCGCCAACTACTGGGTGGAGAAAACAGAATTTGGAAAACGCGTCTAGCACTACCAACACAGCAGTGTGGCCTTTCTTCGTCCTAGGGTAAGGGCCCATATAATCGATGTATAAGAGTTGAAAAGGTCGGCACACATCCATGGCTTTGCCCATAGGGGGCCGAAGGGGTGTGTTTGGAGCTTTTGTCTCTTTGCATACTTCACAGCACGCGATATATTTTCTGACTTGACTAGTCATGCCGGGCCAATAATATTTTTCCCTAAGGCGTGCGAGGGTTTTATGGACACCACCATGGGAAGCTTGAGGGGGCTCATGAGCGGACTGGATCAAGGGGGCGGTCAATTCTACAGGGATCCACAATTTCCAAATCAGATCGTCCGTCTCGGGGTCGCCAGTCCGTGGGGCCGAACGGTGGAACACGTATCCATCAGATACCTGAATATCAGGTAACTGATCAGCCTTCTTGGTCACTTGCTCAACGAGCTGGACATAATCTTCCGATTTGAAGGCTGGGGACGATAAGTCCACGTCGTTGCAGAAGAACACTTCATCGACACAGTCGACTCGTGATAAAGCGTCCGGTACCACATTCTGACTACCCTTGCGGTGCTCGATTGAAAATTGGAAGCCCTGCAGCTTTAGGCTCCAGCGAGCTAATCGGCCGCTTAGATCGGTCTGGCTCATGAGCCACTTCAGGCTGGCATGATCGGTTATTATAGTGAAGGTGTGGCCTTCCACATATGCTCTAAATTTTTTTACGCTTAGCACCGCTGCATAGCACTCTAGTTCGGTGATGGAATAGTTACGTTGCGCATTATTCAGCTTCTTCGAGAAGTAAGCGATTGGGTGCTCTTCGTCTCCGCGTCGTTGGAACAGGACGCTTCCTACTCCGGTCTTGCTGGCGTCACACTGGATGAAGAAAGGGCTGGTGAAATCAGGGGTTGTCAGTAAGGGTGCAGACATCATGGATTTCTTCAGTTCCTCGAATGCCTGTTGGGCTTCATCGGTCCAAGCAAATCTGCCGCTCTTTAGGCAATCCGTGATGGGAGAGGCAATGCTTGCATAGTTACCTATGAAGCGCCTGTACCATCCCGTCATACCCAAAAACCGTCGTACCTGCTTGGCCGACTTTGGAACTGGGAAATCCCTGATGGCTGAAACCTTGTCGGGGTCGGTCTTTAGCGACCCATCGCCAATGATAAATCCCAAATATTTAACTTCTCGAACGCAAAACCGGCTTTTGTTCAGGTTCACCGTCAGCCCTGAGCGACGCAGACAGTCTGCGACCTGTTCCAACGTCCGGATATGGGCTTCAAACGTCGGAGACACCACCAAGAGATCGTCTAGGTAGACAAAGACGCGTTCTCGAAGAGAGCCTGGGATTGCCTTATCCATTAGACGGCACATACGCTGTGGCGCGTTGCAAAGGCCGAACGGCATTACGGTGAATTGATACAAAGGTCTCCCTGGGACCGTGAAAGCTGTCTTCTCTCGGGATTTTTCCTCCAAAGGAATCTGCCAAAAGGCATCCTTTAGATCGATGGCTGAGATGTATTTCGTGTCCTGTAGCCGTCCCAAGAGACCGTCGATATGGGGCAGAGGGTATGCATCCTTCACCGTCACTGCATTCACCTTGCGGGAGTCCAGGCAAAGTCGCACTTTGCCGGGCTTTCGAACCAGGACCACAGGGGAGTTCCACGGACTGTTGCTCTCTTCAATCACACCTAGACTCAGCATGCGATCGACCTCCTCATACATGAGGGTCTGGATGGCAGGAGAGACAGGATAGTGTCTCTGCTTAATGGGCACCGCCTCGCCAGTGTCGATAACATGTTGTTCCAGGTGCGTCTTGCCGAGGCCACAGGTGTCAAAAGACGGGAACCGCGCCTTGGCCTGGTTCAAACGCGCCTGCTGGGCTTCCTCAAGGGGATGGCAGTTTGAGTCTGGTTGTGGTGCTAGCTGTATTTCACCGATAATGTGTGGGGCCAACTTAAAGGCCTTCCAAAAATCTATTCCGAGGTACAATGTTTGTGTAAGGTTAGGGGCTATATAGATGGTCAATGGCAATGTACGAAGGCCATGCGTGACAGGGACCGTGATGAAGCCCAGAATTTGGTTGGCTGAGCCGTCGGCTGTCTGGACAGAGGTACGCAAACGCTTTAGCTGTGCCTCTGGGTGATTTCGGAGGAACGACTCTGCCCCTCTTCCCAGGCAACTAATGCTTGCCCCACTGTCCAGCAAGCCGAGAACCGTTTCGCCCAAAATTTGTACGTTAGCAAATGGTCGTTCATCAGTGGCGTCAGTAAGTATCGCTGAGAGGACTCGCTTGGTGAGAATACGTTTCTCTATGGCCTTCTGGCGGATGCGTGGGGTTTTAGATTTGGGCTGCGCCACGTCGCTTTCCCCAAAGATTCGTTTACGGACTTGGTGGTAGTTGGCCCATCGTCGCATAAAGGAGGCTCTGGCCTGTGGAGAAGGGAATACCGGTAGCGGTTCCATTTTCGACAGGTCAGAGCTGTCTAACGAACTAGTTGACATGGCAGGCGGGACACGTTCGGAATAGGAATCTGAGCAGGGTGCGGGTTCGCAAGGATACTCGCACCCCAACTCTAGTTTCCCGAGCAGTCAGGACAAGTTGGTAAGTATGTATCCGGCCGCCCACATTTATAACAAAAGATGTTACGGGGGGCGGTACATACCATGAACCCATGTCCTTCCTGACGACAATTCCAACACTTAAGAGCTGGTCTGCCGGGCTGGGTCCTACGGACTTCCTCTAGAACAGGCTGTTGGCTAATCTGGGGCTCCGCGCGATAGTTTGGTACAGGGGCGTATGGTTGGTACTGGCTGGGGTATGACGGGGGCGGAATTGGTTCCAGTTCGTGGACTCGGTGTGCAGCTCGGTGATCACCCCTCCTTTCGCGCTGCCATCTTTCTACCCTCTGGCAAGCCTCACGGAGCTGTCGAACATCCTGAAACGAGGATCCCATTATGGCGGACCCTAGAGAGACGTTCAAGTTTTGCATCAGGATGCGAACCAGCTCAGCAGGGGGCATCGGCCTTGATAGCCGGTTATGGAGGGTGAAAATCTGTGCAGAGTAGTCATCAAAGGACCGGTTACCTTGTTTGGTCTCCAAGATTTCCTTGATGACCTGGTACTCTGAGGTTTGACCACCGAACTGCTCAACGAACCTCAAGCGGAAGTCTTGCCAGGTGGGGACGGGATAGCCTCTGCGGAACTGGGCCCAATACCAGTCCTCAGCGCTTCCGGTTAATAGTACGGAGACGTTTCTTATTAGTTCCGGGGGCTGGATTCCTTCGTCCTGAGCCTTAGTCTGCACCCGGAATAGGAATTCTTCGGCGGGGAGCTCTCCTTCCCGACCTGAGAAGCGGAGCTTCCAGTTAACTACTGGGGACTTGTACTTGGTCGGGGCTGCTGGTGCGCTGGGCTCGGCAGGATGGACAGGTGGTCCCATGGTAGGTCCGGTGGACCAGACGTCGCTGGGTCCTGAATAGTATGCGGGGGTGTAAGGGGGGTACGCGCTGGGTGAAGGGTGAGCGCTGACGTTCGGGCCTCTTTGATGGACGTCAAGCACCAACGGGACTTGGAGGTTGGCATGTCTAGTTAGGGGCCTTTCGCGAGATCGGTCGGGCTCCGAGGAGCAATATCTTAGGGCTTTATTGACCGCGCTCTTCAGGTCGGTTTTGGAAACTTTGGAGGGGCCAGCTTTAGAGGAGCTCTCCTTGCTTGGGCCTCCATCCTTTTGGATCTCTTCCTCAGGACCCGAGTCACGAGAACCGCCATGGTTAGAGTCCTCTTGGGGATCTTCTTCATCGTCATTGTCGGCGACAAACTGCCCCTTATCATTCCTTTTTTGGCGGCATGGTGTTGGGCAGGGTCAGATACCAAGACTATAGAGATTCTAACAGAGTTAATACACAATTCGGCGCCGTTTCGTTCTACAATCCGTATACTTGGGTGTTCCCCTATAAGTTATACTATGAGCAGGACTATATATCTCAGGGAAGGTGAAACAAGGCTGAATCAAAGGAATTGGCAAAGCCTAACCAATATACCGATAGGCCGTCGATGCTGCTGTTGATAGCGATTATTAATAATTTGCAGGTTATTATAGTTAATTAAGTATTTGTATGAATATTTGTATTAATTGTTGATGTTAATTGTATTAAAGCAAAGGATTTAATTAAATTATATATAAATATAGAACGAAGCGAAATGAATGAAGAAAAGAAAAATAAACGCTATTTTAGATTTAAATTTTTTTTTTTTTTTTTTTTGTGTAGTGCGGCCCCAGGGAAAGGATGACCCTCCCAAGGCTACGGTGGCTGATGGCGCCGATGACAGTCAGCCCGAACTCAAGACTGAGTGGAATCCGCGTCACCAGAAGCACCAAGTGCCTCCACTTGCGGGATCGATGATGAGGATGGTGACAGACTATTGTCCAACACCATTCACACCACCGATTCCCCATTGTCCGACATCCGGCAGCCCAAAACGACGACCGGATCCCAGTGACCACTGCGAAGAAGGGGTGAAAGAAGGAGAGATAGAAGCCTCCATTGAGAGATAAAGGAGACCGCTCTGACACTCAGCCACAACTGGTCAGCAACTCGGCTGGTTCCCAGGAAGGTGATGTGTCAGAACGGTCAGACAGCCGGGGGCGGTTGCATATCAGGACGTCGACTCTATAGCATCGCCAGGCGATAGAACGCCTGTTAGCTTGACGGGGCAGGTCCGACGTCCAGGTGTACATCCGTCCATACTACAAAGATGTGCGAGAAAACTAAAGAGCGGTGGTTCTTGTCAGGGAAGGCTCGCACATGGTCAGGCGGTATAACGCCTGTTAACCAGACTTGAGTCTCCATGACAAGAACCGTAAATTAGTTTGGAAGGCTACCGCAGAAAGATATTAAAGGTGAAATGAGTGAAGAAGAAGAATGATAGGAAAGAGGAAAAAGACAGAGGTGATAAGGGCTAGAGTACCGCGGTAAGTACTTTCGCCCATTAACCAATAGCCGGAGGGACTTGGACTGAGGTGGAGAGAGTATATTTAAAAGAAGTCCGCTCCTGGCTCCTCTCATAGGCCTGAGCCACAAAATTTTAAAAGTTAAACTACAATTTAAATAAAAAAAAATCTAATATGAAACATAGCTCGGCAGTGGAAAAGTGACTAATAAAAAAAAAACAGACGTTCCGAGCTATGGTACCGAGACCAGAGAATCAAACAAGTTATCATCCACTAGCCTACGTTGGGCGCCATTTGTAACTGTCGGGGTAGGGTGTGCCAGAGCACGACGTAGGGAAGATGCCATAAAGGCCCGAGCGACTAATGTTACAAAAAAATTGAGGAAGGGGACTCAAGAAGGAAGGGTGGCTCGGACGGTTCGACCGCCGGGGAAGTATCGCTGAAGAAAGGCATCCACTGCACCGGTTGTCGGCACGACTAGCGATGCGCTAACTAGCTCGCCGGATGGGGTGGGGTTCGCGGTGTGTGGATACCGAAGAGGGTGACAGTTGGGGTAAACCAAAAAAAAATCGTGCCTAAACAACATAACGAAATTGAAGGGCGAAAAAGGGGGGTGGAACAACGTCCAGGGCCAACGAGAGGGGCAGAAAGGGGGAAGAAGAGAGAATGGGTGCTCACTGGTTACCGGGTCATCCCTAGGGCTACCCAATATCAGACAATCAGATGTGTGAGGAAGGCGCGCACCTTGGTATGGGCATCTTTAATCCGGGGCCACCTACTGAGGGGTCTTTATTCCATCATTTCCCCTACCAAATATTCATAAAAAAAACTTCAGACACCGAAAAATAGTTTACTACAAGGGGAGGATATCGGGGGAAAAAAATATATAAAGAAATCTCTTAAGGTTGATAACCTATGCGACACCGGAATATACAAGACTTATTTTTCTTTTTTTTTTCTTTTATTTTAACAATCACCGTACAGGTCCAAGAAGTGTTACTTAACCGACTATCATCAGCGTGGCTTGCTTTACGTTTCTGAGTAAGCCTCAGTGTAAACTGCGCCTACTTCATCATCTGACAGCGGAGTTAGTATAGGTTTGGGTAAATATATAAAGTCCTAGTTACTACGTATTTATACCCTTTTTTAATTCTTGACTTACTTAAGTTATTTATTTAGTTCAATATATTCAAGTTGGAACTATTTAGATTATCTTAACAGTCATTATTTATTCACATATCCTAATCCGATTTTATATTCTTAATATCTATTCATTTATTCAATCTTTTATTTAAGTTGTAAATGTTTCATGCACGAGTTGATTATACCGTAGCTAACGAGAAAGGCATTGCTTAACTTTAATAATAGTTGGTAAAAATATTTTGTTTATTCCGGGGGGGAAAGTGAACGTGTAATTCAAATTACAAAGTGCCCAATTATTCCACCTAATTTGTGCTGTAACTTAACGAAAGTGCAAGCATTTGGAATTGGTACCTTGAAGCTTGATGGCTTTTCCGATTTGTAATAATTAACCCGCGCATTTAGAGCGCTAATGCAATCGACTTATAATGCGATGCCTAGAGTTAATTGTTCTCATAACCTTGGCGTAGTAATTAAGGATGGTTCTCCCTTTTAAGGACTACAAAAATTCACTCAAAATTATATTAAATACTTCCATTAGTCCACTTCTTACCCTAAATTTCTCTTCATCAAGTGGAATTATTTAATTAATGATCAGTATACGCATAATCTTAATAGTATTCATAAATTTCATGTTAATTAATTTTTTTTTTCTTTTTAATTCAAACTTAATCTAACTAGAAACTTAAAAGAAATAGATATTGATTTTATTTATAAAAAGGAAAATGTAACGAAAAAGGTTAATTGTTCATCTTCATACCTGCAAAGCAACATTTTATCGAATACATCGTTTTATTGTATACAGAGCCAATTAGTAGTTATGTTTATTTACCTTCATAATAAAACTTAACTTTTGCTCCCAAGACTCTGAGTCCCTGTTTGGTGCTTTGGTGGAATTATTTAATTAATGATCAGTATACGCATAATCTTAATAGTATTCATAAATTTCATGGTAAATTTTTTTTCTTTTTAATTCAAACTTAATCTAACTAGAAACTTAAAAGAAATAGATATTGATTTTATTTATAAAAAGGAAAATGTAACGAAAAAGGTTAATTGTTCATCTTCATACCTTCATAATAAAACTTAACTTTTGCTCCCAAGACTCTGAGTCCCTGTTTGGTGCTTTCCTTTTTTTTTTTTTTTTCCTTGTTTTTTTGTTGGTTTTTTTTTTCTTTCTTCTCCACTATGTTCCACTATTTCTTGATGAATAATTCCTAAAATAAAGCTCCAAAACTGCAAAAAAATTCGCACTTCTTATATTTTTCTTTTATAAAATCACTTCCCGCGTCATTAATAATCCACTATATCTACAAAATCAGGATGTGCTCGTATATACCAAATTTAATAGCTGCCCAAGATTTGATTCCTTTACCAACGGGCTCTAACACCGCGCACAATAATCAACCACAGAAAAAAAGGAAGATACTCAAATAATAGAAATAATATGTCTCAAAACCAACATAAATGTAGATTAAGGAAAACTGTTAGCTTTCCCGTAAACTTATCTGCAATGGCTAATATTTATATCCTTTTCTCGGATAATAATTGAATTTCAAGAAATTGTTTTAAGTGTCTTCCAATTTTCTGGATCGTACGACCAATACTCAAATACACTTCAATGAAAAAAAAACCTAATCCACATGGAAATACCGTTTGATATTTTTCGAATTCTTTTCTGTAGCGGGAATTTCTAAAGCTGGCGAAAATCGTTCGCCCCCCTCTTTTTTTTTTTTTGTTTTTATGAGAAAAAAACTTATACAGAGAACCTTATTACAACTAGTCAAAACGAATTTTCAACCACGTTTTTCCTTTTATATATTATAATAATGCTAATTACGTATTAATAATTTTAAATGGAAGAGGAACCGAGGAAAAGGTGAAAACTCATCTACCTGTGAAAAAAAAGAACTTCGCGACCTCAAAAAAAACAATATCAAACTTCACTTCTTTCCCCTTTTTTCCTTCTTTTTACTGTTTTGATGCGCGGGTATCACATATTCACTGTTTAAACTACTCTATCCATGATAAAAACTTATTCGATTATTTTATACATTATTTATTATTAATTCATTATCTTATTTTCGGTTTATTTCTCATTTAAGGAGAGCTAAAAAAAGTGTCTTGGGCCTAGCCAGGGAGAGAAGTCCCCATTCAATGCACTTCAATATGGTACCGGTCTAAACCGGACTTTCAATCACCAAACAATAAAAGGAAATACTTATCTTGCTCAACTCCTTTTTGATGAAAAGACAAATTTCCAATTTTTTTTTACAAAAAGCTAAAGAAAAACTCAAACTCTCGTGGCGACTTCATCGCACCTCTTCGAAAAAAAACTCACTTTTAATCAAAAAACCAATTTCTAATTTAATTTTCTTTTTAACAAAAAAAGCTAAAGAAAAACTCAAACTCTCGTGCGACGTGATCGCGCCTTTTCGAAAAACTCCTCCCGACTGCCTCTTCCCATGCTCGAAGTCGCCCGTGCACCGAAGGGAGCCAGCCGCGTCCCGTTATTCCTATCTCTTCTCTTTTTGTCTTGTTTTTTTTTTCTCGTTTGTCGGTTAAATGCTGGGGTTGCCAAATGTGATTATGTGAATGTGGGGGAATTATCAATATGCCGACGTGATTGTGGGCGAATTATCAATATTCAAAAATATGATACGATATTTTTTTTTCTGTTCCGAAGCCATTTCGTCTACAGCCACTGCTGGACAAAACTTTTCCATTTTTATTGGGCTTTAATTCCATGGGAAAACAATCAAGTGAGACCCTATTTTCACAATAAACCTACTTCTAACTTGAGATGAGCTATGAGATTAGTAGAAATTGTGAGAAATAACACTATTATGGAGAAAACCCACTAAAAGTTATTATTCTTCCTAGCTTTTTGTTTGGGGTGTGTTTTTAAACACTTTATCGCCCCTTCTATCCTGCTTCATACACATATTTGTATAGTATGTACATTTAACATTTGTTATATAAGATTATGATTAACATGAATTCAATTTCTTATTAATTCAGAAGGACAAAAAAATTATTTCAAAAAAAGACATTAGCAGGTAAGAATAAGACTGACTCTGATTCCATTTTGCCAACTACATATTTACATATTTACTAAGTTCTAGGTATGTACAGTGCTAAGACAGAAAAAATAAGGGTTACTTAACTTCATAGCAAATATTTTTCTTCTTTGTATGTAATTTGGCTCCTATGTAACTAAGGGTGCATTTAGCATGAAAGAAAAAAAAATTAGTTGAAAGGAAAAGAAGCTAACCTTTTGACAATAAAAACTACTTTTACAGAATTATCGCCATTGGTTAACGATGATAAATTTACAAAGCGATGAAGGAAAAAATAGATACCGTCACACGGCTTGATGGAAGAGAATTCTTACGTCAAAATGCATACACCCATGCTATATATTTGGATACCATAATATCTATAGAACATGATGAAGATTGAATCCGCATACGAGACCGCCGGCGGGTTAACCCCTATAGGGCGGCCGTTACAACGTGCAGAATATAATAATGGTGATTCGGCCGTGGAACTAGGAAAACAATATAAATATCACCGAAATACCATTTATTATCAAGTTTCCAAGCACAATCAATTTGGAAACGTTATTAATATTAAAGGAAGGGAAGATCGCGGGCTACTACTGCAAGAGAAGACAAAAATATAACTCGCTTCGTAAAAAAAAACCCATCCGAAACGATAAAAAATGTTGTTAAACTATACAAAAAGTGGTATAGTAAAACAGCTGCTCGGAGAAGATTAAAAGAAAAAGGTCTCAAGGCTTATGTGGTTCGGAAGCAGCCCTACATTAGTAGCAAAAACCGTCAACTTCGGCTGAAATCGGCTGAAGAATACAGGAATAAGGCGGTGGAGTTTTGGTGGCAGATCCTATGGACTGATGAAACCGCAATTTTATTGGACGTAAGTTACGCGAAACATTTTTATTATTCGCACCAAAAGAACAAAAAAAATCGAGCAGCTTTTACCCCAACAAGCCATTCCCACGGCGGCGGTAAAATTATGATATGGCGATGTATTACTATAGAGTTTATCCTTCTAGCTCAGAAGGTACACTTCTCAGCTGGGCTGAGAAACGGGCCGCGTTTATGTGCAGCGACCGAACCGGCCGAAAGCACCCAAAAAGGTATAAGAAGAGAGAACACCGCATAACGAGCATGCGACCGAAAATGCGGACTCCTTCTCGACCCTCCCCGGCACTCCGGTACCGAGCCGGTCCGGTCCCTGTACACAAACGCGGTCACATTTACCACTGCACAGTGGCTCAGCTAAGACATGCAAACACAAAAAAACAATGCAATATTTAAGAGGACAAAACATCAAACAGAGAAGCGTGCAAAAACAATGAAAAAGTGGGACACACAGGGAGTCACGCCACATTAAAAAGAGTCCTTTTAAGGACATCTTCGCTAATTTGCATGCTAAAAGCACTCGCATTTTTGTTAACATTTATAAGCATGCAGTTAACTGGTTCGTACATCCCATAATTGGTATTAGAGGAATTAATGTACAAGAGAGGTGGGCCTCTCAGGTTGTAGTTGTTCACTCTAAATGACGTACGGGTTCGTAGGAAGCCTGAGTCAACTTTGTCATTCAACAAACGATGAACGAATATAACGTCAGCGACCTCGCGACGCTTATGGAGAGAGCTCAAGTTGAGCAATTTAAGTCTGTTCCCATAAGGCGGAAGAATAAGTGGATCATCCCACGGGAGGTGACTGAGTGCAAAACGGACGAACTTCCTTTGAACCGATTCGATTTTATCGACATGGGAGGAGTAGTAAGGAGACCATACCTATTCAAGCAGTATTCAAGCAGGGGCCTAACTAGAGATATGTATAAGTGTTTGGTGATGAGGGGGTTGTTGAATTCCTTAGAGACCATCTTTTTATAAATCCCAGGACTGAATTGCCCTTGGAAGAGATATAATTGATGTGGGTGGAGAAATCCAACTTACTTTCTCACCTAACCCCTAGATCGATAACAGAGTTAGTACGGGAGATCTTGTTATCGAGAAAAGTATAGCCATAAGTTATAACGCCACGTTTTCTACAAAAAGTCATGACCTCACATTTACTAATGTTAAGGACCAGGTTGTTGTTGGAACACCCAGAATAGAAGGTGTTTAGGTCTGCTTGCAGAAGTTTGCAATCCTCGATACTCCTTATGTGGCGGTACAGTTTGATGTCGTCGGCATAAATAAGGATTTTACAGTGCCTTAGCAGGGTAACAATGCCATCGATTGATAAAATAAAAAGAAGAGGACCAAGATGACTTCCTTGCGGGACACCAGAGGACGCTTCGATGTTTTTAGATTTGACTCCGCGGAATAGAACCTGATAGGTTCTGTCGGCTAAGTACGACTGGAACCACACCACCAGGGCATGCGGAAAGCCTAATTTTTTAAGTTTTAGAACTATCACAGAGTGAGAGAGCATGTCGAAAGCTTTACTGAAGTCTGTATAAACACAGTCAGTTTGACAGCTAGTGACAAAGCCTCGAACAGTGTGAGAAGAGAACTCTAGTAAATTAGTAATAGTGGAACGAGCTGCAAGAAAGCCATGTTGGTTAGTTGAGATAAGTCTCTTGCAGATAGGGGCAATAACAGAATAAATAATAGATTCGAAAAGTTTTGGTATACATGATAACTTCGCAATTGGCCTATAATTAGATATTTCGTTCTTACTGCCCTTTTTATGAACAGGGATTATAAAAGAGTTCTTCGATAAGGTTGGGAAGCGCCCTGTATTTAGGGATTTCTGAAATAAACATAGGAGAGGAGACAGTAGGGCCCCTGCACAGGATTTTAGAACAGCAGGAGGGACACCATCAGGGCCGGACGAAAAATCTTGTGGAAGATCATTTATATGTTTCGAAATATCTTCCCTGGTTATAGACAGAGATAAATTTTGAGCCGTTTGTGTTGCGTTGATATGTCGAAAATTGTCTTCATGAGGCAGGAGACGAGAAAGATTTGACTAAGAACGAAGCGAACTTGTCGCAAATCTCGGATGAATTAGAACTAACAGAGTTCTCGTATTGCATGGTGTTAGGGTAATTATCAACTTTTTTCTTAGAGTTGATAAATTGAAAGAATGCTCTGGGATCACCATACAGTTAACCTTCCATGTTACTAAGGTACTCCTTATAGAGAGCCTCGGAGAGAGCATGGAATTGGTCATAGCAATTGAGAAATGCATAGAAGCTCGCAGTGTCTTTTCTCTTCAGGTAGGTTTTCCAGAGTTTATTCTTCTGGTTTTTGGTGTGTCTCAACTCATTATTGTACCAGGGTGGGGATGATCTGGTCAACTTTAGAGGCTCACTAGGTACACAGGATGAGAAGGTTTCATACAGGACGGAGCAAAATCTTGTTACGTCGTCATCCAACTCATTAGAGGAAAGCAAGCTATTGAAATCGATCGAAATGAGCTTGGATGACAGTACTTCAAGGTTGGCCTTTTTAAAGTTAAAAGTAAAGGTTGACTCCACCGGGATTAGCTTATTGCTAAAGGCAAAACAAAAGCTGAGTAGGAGAGGAGGGTGATGATTATCAACAGGCGACAAGACAATTGAGCTAGGCTCAACATGTCTGAGTCGGAAAAGATTATAAGACCTAACCACCTTCCTAAAATATTATTCACACCGCTCATTTGGTTCAAACCGCATGAGAATAAGGAATTCAGAAAGTCGGATTCCCTATCATTAAGGTTGTTTTCAGGTAGGTAGTTATCGTCCTCATCGGAAGATACCCATTGAACATTGGGTAAGTTAAAATCTCCTAAAAGTAGGAGTTCGTCTTTGGAGTCCATCATATCCTGGATATGATTAGTGCAAGAGATTAGAATATCATAGAGGTTTTGACCTCTATCGTCAAGAGTGCTGAACATACCTGGTGGAATGTAACAGCAAATTAAAAATACGTTCTTATGGACAAGGGAGACTTTAAGAGCGAGGAGCTCAATGTCCAAAGAGTTTGAAAAACTAGTAAGCGTTATTAAGCAACAGTTGAGAAGGTTGCTACAGGCAAGTAGTACACCTCCTCCACGAGCCTCCGAGTCAATATATCTATCCCTCCGAAGTACTTGGAAGGATGTATCGAAAAGTTCGGCATTAAGAATCCAACTGTGTAACCATGTTTCTGTAAAAGCGATTATATCGTCGGGTTAACGCAATAGTCACGAAACTGAAATTTTGCTATTTTGAACTAACATAGTACAAAAATTCGAAAAATATAATACAATTAAAATAACTTTTAGTTATTTCCTGAAAAAATTCAAATCGAATCCCGTACATTCCCATAAAAATTTAGATCCGTAACTTTGGCAGAAGATAATATGACTTTTTTCGCAACCTTTATGGTCCCCAAGATAATTGTCCGTTTTCTTCGCCCTATAGTCTAAACAAGTGTGGATACCGTTTTGGACTATTCCGTTCGTGCCTGTAGTATTTTTACTCAGGCGTACGGTTCTCGTTTCATGCTAAGTGTGGGCGAGTCCTTCTTTTACTCAGGCGTACCGTGCCTGTTTTGGGTGCCATGCAGGCATTTTTACGTCGTGCAGAGTGTAATTTACCCCAATGGATGTAAGTTTTAAGTACTAAATTATGAACACACATGTTGCTATGTTCGTTTATTATTCAATTTAAACTAGACGAATTATGTACATCGAAAAAATATTTATTTATAACTTCGTCTAATGATCTCGCGGGCCGGATAGAAACTTTCGGGGACCGTAGTTGGCCCGCGGGCCGGAGGCTGCCCACCGTTGCTCTAGAAAATATGCAATACATATTACAAAACTTAATTTACTGCAGCTTGGAGTGACTGAGGTTGATGCTATTAAAATGAAGAATGCCCATTTCTCTAAAAACTGAGCCTAATTACGTTGCTCTACGATAAATAGTTGAGGAGGAATTAAGGTTTAAGTAAAATAAAAAATGGCTCAAACGTCTTTTTTTAAACACCCTGTGTCTCAGTGGATAGGTCCCACAGCCCCATTCAGCCCTTAACGGATTAGCATCTTAGTCGGGAACACCCTGTATAGATGATTTTTCATTCCAACATCGAGAAGCCTGCTTTAATCCATACAAACTTTTGTGTAGTTTACACACACGACCACTACCATCGTCAAATCCTCCAGGCTGCTGCATAAAAATGTGTTCGCCTAAAGGTGATGGCCCAATGTCAACGGCGCGTCATGTGCTTCATGCGCGTTGACGTCCATTGAAGATTCATTCGTAGTGTCAGGACGTCAAAAATGTTTCTTTGATTTAAATTCATGTATGACCGGTTCTACACATTCCACTTTGCATTCCACTTTTTGACGTTCAACTTTTTTTTCTCTTTCACTCCAATGCAAAGTTTGAAACAGACTGGAGTTGAAAGGAGAATGGAAAGCAACTCAGAGTGGAAAGAAAATTTCCGTTCAACTTTTGAGTTTTCGTTCAACTTTTTTAAGTAGGCGTATGAATTATGAGTGCAAAATTGTGTTCATAGTTATACTCGGGAGAATGTATAAAGCACCATGTATCTTGTTTCGAAAGACAACTCTCAATCCTGCTGATTAATACTTCCAACGTGTCTTCATTCATGGTAAAAAGCTCTTGTATGATTTTGTATCCTTGAATCTTAACTCGTGTTGTAAGAAGTGGAAAGAACTTTGATTTTCTTTACTTTTTCTCCACTCCTTTATCCATTTTCGTTTTTTTTCACAGTTTCTTTATTTTGAAAAATAACGGCGTAGCTCGCAGCGGCGACAGCCATCAGAACTTCCTCTTCCGACTAGAAAGAGCTCATTTTTATACGCTTTATATTAGCTTCACCTGTATGTATGTGTCTCTGTAAGTGTGCATGTATGTCTGTTTGTATGTTTGTAGGTATGTATGTTTTAGCTTTATATTAGCTTTACCAGATGTATGTATGTATGTATGTATGTATGTATGTATGTATGTATGTATGTATGTATGCATGTTCTATGTAAACAAATCTTGCAACTTGATTTTGACCCACTTCTATATAACCGATCAAATTCAAATTTTGCACATATGCATAGTTCGCGTGACAATGCAATCTGACCATAAGTAAGTAAGAAAATCAAGATGGCGGTTCCAAGATGGCGGTCGATTTTTGCTATTGTGTTCCCCGACCCCCCGACATGGGTATCAAAAGAAACGGCATGACAGGTAGAATACAATTAGCTGTATGGCGTCATTCCAAATTCAAAATGGCGGCAAACAAAATGGCGGACTACCTTTTTCTTTACAACCCACTCGATATGTGAATCAAATGAAAGGGTGTGACAATTAGAATACTATTTTCTGTCTTAAAGCGTGGGCTTCTAGCGAAAATTTCCGGTGTTAATAAAATAAGAATATAGGAAGAGAGCCCCACGCTGTTTTACATTTCGAAAGGTTGTTTCCATATTCTGGCTGGAGCAATAAAAACTTTACATTCAAAATTATTTTTTACTTTTTAGTTCATTTTAAAATCAAAGCGTATTTTTTAGTTTTTTTAAACTATATATTTTTTTAACTAAACTTAAAAGTTGAAAGAAAAAAGTTGAACATGTGTAGACACGAGCCAAGAAATATGAATGAATTGAACGTCAAAAAGTAGAATGCAAAGTTGAATGTGTAGAACCGGTCTATGGATTTTTGTCTTTATAAAGATTTAATTTCGACATTTTGACAGTTGGGCAATTTTCAATGCCGAAAAACAAGAAGAAAAGTTGAAAGTTGGTCGACTTTTGCCGTCGCTTGAATTACACACAAACACAATCAAATAACGTCGTCAAGGCTTTGCCTTTGGCGCACGTAAACGCGAATAAAGTCGTGATTGGGCCATCGCCCAAGAGCTCGTGAGCACTGGCAACTTTACAAACTTGTTAGTAAAGTTGTACGAGTTTTTTTATTCAGAATCGTTATTTTCCTTAAAGTATTTACGTTTTTAAATTGGAAAATAAGGGAACAAATGGAAACTATTAAGAAAAAGCGAAATTTTAGAACTATAGACGGTTCTTGGACAAAAGAAGAGATTAAAATTTTAATATCTTTGTACGAGAATTGTTCAGAACGGTGGATGCTTCAATAGGGACATATCGAAGTAGAGATTTGAAAGCAAAATGTATGTACCTACATCTCTAAACAAAGGTTAAACTACTTTTCTTCTTCATCATGAAATAATAAGTATACAACAACTGCTGCAACAATTTTTACTTGTTGCCATTTACACGAAAAATTCACTTGTAAATAGCCTCTACTGGGTTATTCCACATCAAATCCACCAATGCTCTGGACTCACCTCAGAGAGTTATATCTTTTTTTAATTTTTTTTTTAAGATAAATATTCAGATTTTTTGGACTATTCATTTGCTAGTTATTAATTTTCAAAAAATCTAAAATCGCATAATTTTTAATATCATTAAGTTGCTCTAGTTAAAAAACAATTTAACATAGAAAACTGAAAGTTGAACCAATTTGTTCTGCTTTGATACTAATTTAATTTGATATACAACATTTATTAGGAAAAAATTTTTTTGCTGCGACTGCCAGCGGAAACTCGTATAGTTTAAACGCACCTTAAGTCACCATTCAAAAAGGCTGTTTTTGACGTGAATACCAATAAAAATCGGTCGCTGGGGTTTTATAAGGTAGCAAATGACGAATTTATGATCAGATCTTATAAATTCAAAATGGCCGCGCCAATATGGCCGGCAAATATAATTAAATTTGCCAATTGTGTTTCGAATTTAATGAAAGTGGGTATCTAGGGGTTTTTAAGGTCGTAAATAACGAATTTGTGGTCAAAACTTAAAAAATCAAAATGGCGGGGCAATATGGCTGATGAATTTTGCCAATTGTCTTCCGACTCCAATGAAAGTGGGTATCTAGGGGATTTTAAGGTAGCAAATAACGAATCTATGATCACAACTTTTACGTGCTGCCTCTGATCATCATCCTCATTTAATTCCTCATCGCTTAGGTGGACCACTTCATTTGTTATGGATGTTGTTGGCGCACAATCTTCTTCCAAGGTCTTCAAGTTGATTTTTGTATTTGTTGATTCTTCTTCTTCCAGAGTTAGAACAACTTCATTTTGGGGCTCTTGCTCCGCACTTTGCTGCTCTCTAAAAATACCATCACTCCTTACCTCAATTTTATTCTTTGAAGGTATCCACATACGATAGCATTTTTCTCCTTCAGAACTCCCACGAAAACTCCTTTACTTGATTTAACGCCCCACTTCTGCCGCTTCTGATCTGATATATGCACATAGCAACTCGAACCAAAAATTTTAAAGTTGTCCCAATTTACGTTAAAATGCTTTCCCATCCACAATTCTATAGGTAACCTTTTGTCTGGCCTTATTGATGTCCGGTTAAGGGTATATGCTGCCGTATTAAGTCTGCCCACAGCGAGATTGTCAAGGCCATGACATACATGGGTCTACCATGGGTCCTCATTTCACGCTTGGCCCTTCCGCTCTATTGCAGACAGTAAGGTACTGATGTTTGGTGATAAATATTATGCTTTTCCAATAACAATTTCATTTCTTTGTTGAAAACTCACGTCCATTATCACTTCTAACAGTCTTCAAATCAAAACTCGTTTGTGTCTTCACCTTTGCCACAAACTGTCGAAAGTAGTCTTAAACAGAAGATTTATTCTTTAAAAAATGTACTGTACTGCCCAGAAACATTGAACAAAAGAGGCTTCTGCACCTGAAACATCATTTTAAACAAACTACCTTTTCTTATTCCCATTGCAACAGTGACACCGTCTTTAAGCATCTTGCACATCTCATCATCTGACACAAGCCGTAGCCCTTTGTTCAACGCCGAATTAGAAGAGAGAAGATTTGTTTTAAGCTCTGGCACAAATAGCACGTCCTTCAGAAGTTTTGGTTTCCATACTCTTCCATTGAATGCAAGCACATTAATATTTCCGCGACCAAGAGCATCAATTACTACGTTTACATGCTTACTTGAAGTATACTTGAAGTAGTTTTCAAGTAACAAAATATGCATGTAAACTCGTCCTGACTTCAAATATACTAATAAATAAATTTCAAGTCAAGAACTCAAGTAAATCATGTAAACGTAATAAATAAGACTGCCATCTCCTATGCTAACCTTTTGAAGCTTGGGCCAAGTCAATAATGCACGTTGCGCGAGCAAATGACTTCTTCAGCAATTGGAAGTCTGTAGCTGAATAAGTCATTTGCTCGCGCAACGTGCATTATTGACTTGGCCCCTTGTCAAAAGCTTTATAGTCTTTGAATAATTCCTTGTCAAAAGTCATTTGTTCACTAGCACTTAAGTCAAGTATCTAGTCATCACACCTCTCACCGGTTTTATTCACCACCATGACAGAAGTAAATAGAAGAGCTTCATTTCGATTATTTATGATTTTGAAATTTTTTCTCTTCGGACAATTCTTTTTCCATTGTCGGCTGCTTGCATTAAAAACATGTGGCACCAGACTTCTTACTCACACTACCACAACCTCTTTTACGACTAGAATTACCACTTTAAGCAATACACGCACTTGGCTCCGCTGCAGGTTGAAGCGACATACGGGACTCTTCCATGATCAGGCGACTAGTCAAATTTTCCAAATTTTTCTCTTTACTGTTTGTTGATTCCCAGGCAGAATAAAAATGGCTACTAGGCAGTCATTAAAATGTTTGTCATTACCATTGTATCGGATACGGTTTCTGTAGTTTGGAAATGTGAGCAGCTATATCGTCGTTTGGACTTTTTGTAAAGCTGTAAAACCATTGTAGTAGCATGTGCACGTTCCTTTGCGACTTCTGGAGCGCGTTCAAAAACTATGGTAAACCACGAGGTAAGCTGTGGTTATGATGCATTACTTCACTTAAGGCTCTATCAGATTCAACTTTGTGAGCAGCGGCAGAAGCAGAGGCAGAAGCAGAATTCTGCCTGCTAAATCAGATCCAAGTAAAGCAGCAGCAGCGGCAGAATTTTTATTTGACAGTAAATTCTTTGTAAATAATTCTTTAATATCACACAACAATAAATTCTCAATTTTCCGCGTCTATTAGTAATTTAAAAACAACTTGCCAAGCGCAAAATGTTTCAAAAGTCAAAAAATTTTGCAAAACAGGAAAATTAAAATTTGAGATGAAAAAGCATCGGCACCAGCACCAGCGTAAGCCAATAGAAACAATTCTCTGCCGACGGTTCTGCTTTCTGCTTTGGATCTGATAGAGCCTTTAACCACGAAAACTTATGTTTAGCCATGGAGGTTTTTGAACGCACCGTGGTTAACTCCGTGTTAAAGAAAATGAAATTTTTTTTTATAAAATAGTCTCCGCTATTTATTCATTTATTTCGTATGTGTCCATAATTATTTATTTGCAATAATCCCACAAATCTCACTTTAATTTGTTCATGTCAGAGAGTTGTTTTTATTCTTCTTCTTCTTAACTATCGGTAACCATGCTCCCAAGCAGTGTTAACTACAACCATGGTTAACCACGAGAGTTTTTGAACGCCAAAAAGTTATGCTCGTGGTTATTTTGTAGTTAACCACGGAGTTTTGAACGACAAAAGTTTACCATGGTTAACCATAGTAAGGTTTTTGAACGCGCTCTTGTTCGTACACAGTTTCTAGCTTTTGCTTGTGCTGTTGTACAGTTCATTATGTGAAGTAACGGTTGTTGCCCCACAGACATTGAGATAATATTTTGTGCTTTCTGTACATTTTCAACCACGCATTTAACTTTACTTTACTTTCTTTGGTTGATTGACCATCAGTTTCCACCGGTTTCGGATTTTCCGCATTTACGACATCGAATAAGTTGCTTGCGCTCAAAAGAATTTTAACCTGGAGTTTCCACATCACCCACTGATCTGCATTTTACAGTATTTCTACTTTCACAAGTTCATTCTCCATTTTAATTTATTAAAATAACCTGGGGTGGCATTACAGAAGTTGTTTCAAGTCATCTGTTTCGAGTTTTCCATTTCCGCGACCCGAAATCAAATTCCGCAAGAACAAATTGTTTTAACGCACCGAGAAAAAAAGTAAAAATTGGGAACACGAGGCTACAGCGGCGACTAGTCTGGGCCCATAACCTGTTAGAAAAAAGCAAGTGTTAGAAAAAAGAGACTGACAGCTTGGAATATCGCACGGTATACAGAAACAAGGTAATGTAAAAGAGAAATGTCATTTGAATACTGACGTCACTCGGCAAGTCTTCCCCATACAAAATCGAAATTGTTGTTGTTGTTTTCTGTATTAACTTGCCGGGTGACGTCGGCTTTTTCTACGATATTCGTACGATATTCGAGCTGTCAGTCTCTTTTACACTACCTTGTTTCTGTATACCGTGGGAATATCGTAGAAAAATGTGATGTCACCCAGTACCCTAATGCAGAAAAACAACAACAATTTCGATTTTATATGGGCCGGTTTCACACGGGACGACGACCAACCAACAGAAATCGTACGATATTCATTTTTCTAGAGAAGAGGGTGAGAGGGGTGAGAAAGTTGGATGGGAAAATCTTCCCTCCCCATCGTCCTCTCTCACCCTGTTCTCTAAAAAAATGAATATCGTACGATTTCTGTTGGTTGGTCGTCGTCTCGTGTGAAACAGCCCATGGGAAGAGGTCACTGAGTGACGTCGCACTAAAACGATATTCAGTCTTTTACATTACCTTGTTTCTGTATACCGTGATGCGGTGAATCTGTCACGCATTCATAGAAACAATTCATAGGAGATGAATAATTTCTAACAATTTTATAATTAAATAGTTGACGGCTTTTAATAAAAAAATACATTTCCTAAAATTAAAAATTTTTCTTATATGTAATTTATAATCAAACTGGGGTGTCAATTGCCCCGATATCCTTCAGCATTACATACAGCCAGTCAAGCTGATTTATGTTTTAAATCACTGTGCACAACTGGTAGGTATAATTGTCCACACCCAGTTCACCACCATCTTCAATACGCGAGTTTTCTTTGCTATTCTTAGGAAGAGCCCAATAATTTTTATTTGAATAAAAACACTTTACTTTTAAAAGTACCTCAAGACTTTATTTGCAAAAATAATTAAATTAAACGACAACCGCAACCGACAGACCGGTTTAAGAGTTAATTAAGAACTAAACTCTATCTAAGATTTCTTAAGACAAAATGCATCTTTATCTAAAAACGCTTAGTTGGCAAAAATGCATGAGAACGGATGCATACGAAATAATCTCATGCTGGACCTTAATATTTTTCTTGGAACTTAGGAGAAGCTTCGGTTTTATTGCAATATGACTTCAAAATTGTCACTTACCGGACTTTGGGTGTCGGATTCGTTTGTCTGCGATCTTTTCAGAACCGCTGACATAACTCGCGTGCAGAACAGATCGTGAGGTAATTTCCTGTGAGGTCAAAAGTCTGCACCTAAGCATACGTAATCAGGGCCGTAGCAACCCAGGGCCTGGGGGGGCTTAGCCCGCCCCCGCGTTTTTCTCATACTTCATATATGTAGTTTATTTTTTTTAAACAATAACATTGAATCATTTTTTTAAAATAATTGCACTTTGCATCTTAAAAGAACCGTGTTCAGATATAAAAATTTAATCTATCAGTAAAATTATTTATTTCCTGGCACACCTTATACAGCTCTGTCAGTACCACAGTCTTGAATTTTTTAACCTCTGGCCTTTTCAAATCGTTCAATTTCTCATTCTTTGGACGAATTTTCGGTTTTAGCTCAATTTCATTTAGCAATTCGATGCCCAACTCGGTCAAAGGCTGCAGCTTTTTCAATTCCATTTCATCTACTGTATCGATAGCTGTGAGAGAGGTATCGTCTTTTACGAAACGTTTTGTCATTTCGATTAACACAATGTTGATCGTTTCGTAAAATGCCGATTTCAGACTGACGGACGATTCGTTTCGTTCTCGCAGAGTTTCTTCGACAACAGAATTAGCATTGTTGATTGGCGTCGATTTCGAATTGGGCGACGGTGCCTTGAAGCGAGAGCCGATTCTCTAGGGTGCAATTTCTTCAAAACTTTTGTTGCTTCAGAGTAGCGTTGAGCCGGACTTACACGAGGCAGTACATTTGTCCCTTACACGATGTAAATTGTACTGAGGCCTCAATTATTTTAAATGTCCCGGTTCGAAAATAATGTCCTACAGGTATATGAGCCGAGCGTGCATCGAGAAAAATGAATCGAGGTGTGTTTGTAAATTTCTTCCTTCCTTTGCGGCAGTAAAATATCCAATTTGAACTGCGGCGAGGTGAGCTTGTAAACATGAACTAGAGAGACATTTTCTTATTTCTTTTGCGACGGTAAAATATCCAATTTGAACTGCGGTGAGGTGAGATTGTAAACATGAACGGGAGAGACATTTCTCACTTCTTTTGCGGCAGTAATATATCCTATTCAAACAGCCGTGGTGAGATTGTAAATACGAACTGGATGGAGAGACCTTTCTTACATTTTTCGAGGGAGTGAAATGTTGTACTTGAGAGACAATTTTTCCAGGGAGGGAAGTTTTGTAGTGAAGAGATAATTCTTACATTTTTCGAGGGAGTGAAATTTTGTACTTGAGAGACAATTCTTACATTTTTCGAGGAAGGGAAGTTTTGTAGTGAAGAGATAATTCTTACATTTTTCGAGGGAGTAACGTTTTGTACTTGAGAGACAATTCCTACATTTTTCAAGGGAGGGAAGTTTTGTAGTGAAGAGACAATTCTTACATTTTTTGAGGGAGTGAAGTTTTGTACTTGAGAGACAATTCTTACATTTTTTGAGGGAGGGAAGTTTTGTAGTGAAGAAACAATTCTTACATTTTTCGAGGGTGTGAAATTTTATAGTGGAGAGATAATTCTTACATTTTTCGAGGGAGGGAAGTTTTGTCCTGGAGAGACAATTCTTACATTTTTCGAAGGAGTGAAATTTTATATTGGAGAGACATTTCTTACTTCTTTTGCGGCATTCGCAACTTTAAATTACGCGAGGTGAGATTGTAAAATATGAATATACTTTCTGGAGGCATAGGTTTCGTACCTACTCTGAGACAGTTTTATGCATAAGAGAATCAAACCCGTAATAAAAGCTTTTCCATATGTCGTCGCTTCTCCAGAATAGTGGCACAACTCAAAAACAAATGATTTTACAGGGGAGCCATTTAAAAGTTTCTAGTTTCATACAAGCCCTTGTCATGATCTTGGAGTCCAGCGGGTTTCCTGCGCTCATTTTTGGATGTAATAATATGGTGTTTTATTACATAAAAATATGCGGGTTTAGCTATACATTTTCAAAATAAACTTGAAATTGGAAATTTTTGAGTTGTGCCGCTATTCTGGAGAAGCGACGATGTATTTATTTTCTTTCTTTCTTTAATTTGCTTGTTTTTGTCATTTTGGTGAAGGACTTAAATTAAGCTAGCACCTTTTGTAATTTAGTTTGCGAATTAAGATTTCAGTGATTTTTTTATAGACAAAAACGTAAGTAAACAAAATTGTTTTTATTTAAATTTTTTCGTAAGGCAGTTTTAAAAAACATTAACTACTATTCTTCTTACACGAAAAAAATGTAAAAAAATGTTATACTATTTTTTTTCCTACATACGTATGTCACGTCTACATATGTATTTATTTTTTAACCAACATTTTTAATATTCATATCTTTTGTGATTTGTTCCTTAATTTAATATATTAAGAATGGCTGAGGAAAAAAGACGTCGAGGGCATGGGAATATTTTGTAGACTTAAAAAATGATAAAGCTAAATGCAATTTCTGTGCTAAAGTTTTGCCTTACAAAGGTGGCGGTGCTTACAATCTAATTCGGCACACATAGAGCAAGCATCCTCATATTTTCTCTGCAATTTGTGAATCTCAGATTGTAAACACCTGTTTACTTCCACTTCATCATCAAATGCACCGGAATCCGAAACACCTGAATTTTGCACGCCCTCCACCTCATGTAGTAATAGATAATTGTCCTACGTGCACCTCGCCTCATTTCAACTTGAGAATTTTACTGCCTTAAAAAAGTAAGAGAGAAGAAACCCACCAATGCGACAATCACACCTCACCTCATTTGAAGTGAGACATTGTACTGGTTCAAAAGGAAAAAGAGGCTCCTCTTACAAACTCATTTTATAATCGTGTCCTACCGAACATTACTTCAGAGTAGTATTTCTCGAAAATGTATATCTTCTGTTCTCATTTTTTCGATCGTTGTATAAACGGCTCTAATGAGTGCCATCGAATTTTTGTATCCCATCGCTCGACTTTGCCATGCTTTTGTTACTGGTTCAATTATTTGTGGCAACGGAAAAACTTTGCATTAAGCACAGTAGACATTCATAATCAAAGATTGACAGCTAAATATCACACCTGGTCTAAAAATTGGCCTTGATTATGAACACATGAGATTTATGGCTCAGACAGTGAAAATACGGAATCTTCCGCTTCAAATCGTCTTGAATCAATTTTTGCACACCGCCATTGCACAATCCTGGAATGCACACTATTTTTTCCCATATATTTTTAGCCATTTTCTTGGAATGATGACGCAATTTTGATAGTACACTAAAAGGCGGCGCTTTAAAAAGGCCATAAAAAAGTGGAATGACCCTTTTTCCAAAGGATTTTTTTACAATTCTCTGAAATTCTGAGAAAAAAATAAAATGAGTGCGCATCGAAGATTGTGTAGTGTGGATGGGCCATTATAGTCCGGGAGCCAGCGACATTTTTTGGTGAGTCATTTTATCGTCGCTCAAAGTATGTAATTATCCTGAATAAGGTCTAGTAAGCCACGAAAATCGACCACTTACAACCAGTTAGCGGGACAACGTTTACTGGGAGCATCGACAATATGTAATAAACAATAGAAAAAAATCTCATACCATCGTCGTTCATATTTTGAGGGGTTGTCAATTGACATCAGACGTTATCAAAAAACGACCACTTACATTTGTTTGGCGGGGCAATCAATCACTTACAAGCGCGCAAACGTGCAGAAAAAATTCAAAAAAAACAAAATAATTAAAAAATTAAAAAACACGACGCCTAATTAAAAAATGAACTAAAAAGTCAAAAACAAGTTTTAAGTACTAATGTAAGACAGAAACAAGGTAGAAGATATTTTATTTATTTTGTTAAGTATCACACAACTATCGTATATGTATAATCTGTATTTTTGCAGCCGGGGTACAAAATGTTACGAGAATAAGTACAATTAAAACTGTACCCGACTGAAAAAATACAGATTATACATATACGATAGTTGTGTGATACTTAACAAAATAAATAAAATATCTTCTACCTTGTTTCTGTCTTACATTAGTACTTAAAACTTGTTTTTGACTTTTTAGTTCATTTTTTAATTAGGCGTCGTGTTTTTTAATTTTTTAATTATTTTGTTTTTTATTTTATGATATTTTAGTGATTATAATTCGTAAACCAATGTAGTTTTTATTAAGTGATTTTACTTTACTTCTTATTATTATAGCACTTACAACTATTGAGATACAGTTTTAATGCAAAAGTAAAGTTATCGAAGTTTGATTTATTCTATCTAAATTTAGACACGCTGATAGATTAGGCAGAAATCGTCTCAATGAGACCTTTCATTTGATACCCATATTGACCCGATCAGAAGAAGAAAAAAATAAATCGGGTGTGACGTAAATTGGGTCTGACGGCCGCCATACTGTTTTTTTTAAAATTAAAGCCTATGTTACTCGGGCTCACTAAACGATTCTAACGGTACTCCAGCGATCTAAATCCGTTCAGGCGTTTAGAAGTTATGGTGGAACAAAGAAACATACAAACATACATACATGAATCCTGAAAACATTACACTCCTTTTTGGGGCAGTCGTGTTACATAGCGTTTGTTTAGGGAATTTTAATTTCGCCTCAACAGCATACTAGGCTTAACTATTAAGTGTTCATTCATGGTGATGGGTTAATAAAAGACGTTTTGAGTAATTTAATTTTATTTAAGCTTAAAATTCGCGATCATTTAACACATATCTATTAAGTGTTATATATATTTGAAATCGTCTCAATTTTACCTTTCGTTTGATACCCATATTGACCCAATCAGAAAAAAAAATTAAATTGGGCGTTATGTAAATTGCGTCTGACGGCCGCCATATTGTTTTTTTAAAAATTAACCTAGCCTATGTTACTCAGACTCATTAAACGATTCTAACGGTACCCCAGTCATCTAAATCCGTTCAGGGGTTTAGAAGTTATGGTGGTAGAAAACAACGTACATACACACAACAAACCTAAACACATTACACTCCTTTTTTTGGGGCAGTCGTGTAAAAATTGACTTATTTCATCGTTACTAAAATTTTACATGGTTACAGAGGACCAGATTGCACATGTAAAAATACTGTGCTTACAATCGATTCGCGCGACAAACCCACTTTAAGGCCTTCACAAACCAACACGAAACCGCGGGAGCGGGAGCGGGAGCGAAACTTTTGTGGGACGTGAAACTATGGCGGGATATGGAACTATTCGCACTGACGCGTCAGTTCTAGGTAGCGAACGCGGGATTGCAGCGTTTCATTTTCGGTTCGCAGCATGCACCGATTTTTCCGTCATTCGCGTAGTTCCCGCAAGAAAAAAAGATGAATGTTGAAAAACTGATAGAATTAGTAAAAGTGAACCCAATTTTATTTGATTTTTCCTACCCTGAATATAAAAATTTTCAGAAGAAGGATAAAGTTTGGGATGAAATTGGCGTGGAATTGAAGACAAGTGGTAAGTAAAAGTCGAGTAGTTGATTTTCTTCATGAATTTATGTATGTATTTATAAACAGTAAAAAATTAGGAATAGATTAATCGCTATTATTATTAAAATACTCAACAAATTGTTCTCGTACGTCAAATGCCATGTTTGTGCCGCGTCTAGAGGCGACATTAGCATTATTTAATGCACCAACTCTCGGCTCAGGATCCTCTAAATCATCAAAGTAAAGAGAATCGCATTTTTTTGTCCTCAGGAAATTATGTAAGACGCATGTTGCCTTAATTATAGAAATTGTAGTATCTACATTAACTTCAATTGGCCTATAATATATTCTCCACTTTTGGGCTTATATACCAAATGCATTTTCTACGACGCGTCGTGCTCTACAAAGACTTGTATTTTATTTTTCCTTTTGTCGATCGTTTCTCGATTGTCTATAGGGAAATGGTCTCATGAGAAAAGGTTTTAGCGCAAAAGCTTCATCTCCTATCAAGACGTGCGGACATGGTTGAGTTTTCTCCGGAAGATTTATTTCTCTGGGTACATTCATAGTACCATTTTCAAATCTGCTTCCCATATTAGAGGCTTCAAAAATTCCTCCATCACTATTTTTACCATAACCGCCAATATCTACACATATAAATTGATATTCGGGTCCAACAATAGCCATCAGAACAACTGAAAATTTATTCAAATAGCAAAAGTGATTCGACCCGCTATTTTTGGGGCATTTGATGGTCACATGTTTCCCATCTATACTACCTATGCAATTAGGAAATTGCCACAAGTTCTTAAATCCTTCAGCAGATTTTTCTCAAACTGCTTCTGTCGGCTCAGGCATGTATAGTGGTTGCATTCTATTCCAAATTGCTTTGCAAACTTCTTTGACAATACAGCTAACTGTTGAAAACCCAACTCGGAAACTACGACCTATTGTAGAATAGGAATCGCCAGTCGCAAGAAATCTGTAAAAAATATATTTTTAGGTACTGAAGTAAAAAAAATGGAAAAATCTTCGAGATACGTACGCAAAATATTTAAGAAGCACTAAAACCAGAACGGGCCAAGCGAAAAAGAATTGCGCGAATTGGCAATGGGCACAATTAATGGAGCCCTTTAGGTATTCTATGGTATTTGCCAAAATCGATTCCAATGTAGAAGCAACGGTCGATTGTGAAAATCAAAATCTTACCGAAGCTGCACAGTCAGAAATAGATCTAACATTGGAATCAGTCGCTTTGCCAGCCAAAGAAATAAATGAAAATGCACAAATAGATGTAACACTGGAATCGGCAGATTTGCCAGGAAAAGAAATTAATGAAGAAATGGCGAACGAGAAACCATCTACAAGTGCGGCCTCGACATCAAGTTTACAGGAGTTAAGGCCTCCTTCAAGTGCTACAAGTGTCTCACGCGAGTTCCAGTCTTCAGTATTACAAGAAACCCAGCCAGGTTCAACACAGGGTTGCCAGAAAGTTCGAGTGGAAGTAGCGCCACTTGAGGCTAAAAGTCGCAAAATTTTATGTGTAGTAGCCCAATCTCATTTTCCAATAAAATTTAAATTTTATTTATATAAATATTTATAATTTATATTTATAATTTCAAAAATGTAAAAATAACCAATATCGGTTAATATAGATACCACTATCTATCTGTCACTTTCTATTAAATTGTTATGGGTTTCAATTTAACATCAGAAAAAAAATTATTTATAACAACTATTTAATCATTCATAAATTTATCTATCCAATGAAAAAGAAAATTTTGTATTCTTAACGTTCAACGATGTCGTTTTTCTCTTCTTTCTGTGACTATAAGAAATATACATACATCCATACACAAATTGTATGTACGGAAAATAAAGCGCTCCGTGCAACTAAACTATGAAAGCGGGCGTAGTATAAATTATCATTTATTACGTTTACATGATGGCTTGAATTCCTGACTGAAATTTACCCGAAATTTCAAGTTGAATTTTTGGTTCCCTTACTTGCAAAAATGCCTTGAGCTTTACTTCTTCATCTTCTATCAAGCCCTAAAGACGCATATAAATTTCAAGTCAAGTCAAATATAATAATTTTGTGATTTAGTTGACCAAAGTATAATTGAAGACAAGACGAGTTACATTCATTTTTGGTTACACTGAAATAATGAAGCAGCCCAATTTGCGACTTGTAGCCCAACTCATAATGTAGTAGCAAAGAGGCATGAAAATTAGCCCAATTTGCGATAAGTAGCCCAATCTGGCAACGCTGGTTCAACATTGTCTTATTCTTTATTAAATTCCTACAACCCATATTAATATGAAGAAACTAATTTATAATTTCCTTCTGAGGTCATTTTTGAAATATTTTAATTTGCATTCATAAAATATTATTTTTTTATAAAAAGAAGAAATCTTGTTTTCGGTTATTTTAAAAAATAAATGAGTTATATGTTATCCATTATTTGTCTTTACCTCAAAGCAATTGCAATACGTTCCTCACAGCAAATGGCTTCACGATAATTGGTATCTTCTTTGTGAATATCATCTTTTATGTGATCTAGAACTTCGTCGAAACAATCGCTGGTCATCCTAAAGTAAATATAAAACCTTTTCTCATCTTTCCTCAGTTCCGGCATTAGTGTGTGGAATTCGCCGTGTATTTTGCGTTCTAAATTAATTTGGTGAACCCATATTCTTTTCTGTCTGGTGTTCAATAACATAACATTGTATCATCAGAATATTTGACGTCCGCCCAATAATATTTAGTTTACCTGTTATTTTCTTCGTCTTCTGCCAATGCTAATAGCAAAAGAGCTTCTTCTTCGTCGTCCGAGTAAAACATTTTTAAATTTTCGCTTTATTTATTTATTTGTATATATTTTTATTTATTTAATTTGCCTAATTTCAAAAGAACACCCTTTCACTTGCATCAAAAATTTTTACGCGTCGAATTCGTTCCCGCCTGCTGGGTGTGATTGGTTCATAATTTCTCGCTCCCGCTGAGTCCCGCCAAAATTCGCTCCCGCTCCCGCTCCCGCGGTTTCGCTTTGGTTTGTGAAGGCCTTTAAGTGATCGTCAAAGTTGCCGCTGCAAGAGTTAGCGCGGCCTCGAAAAATCTCCATTCGATACAACAACGGGTGGGAATTCTAGAAAACGGTGTATAAATTTGTTTTGCTTGCGCTGTACAGAAAGGTTTGCGGAGCAACAAAAGCCTTGTTTTTTTAATCTATATAAATATAATTGGAGTGTCTGTCTGTGATTTCAAAATAATTGTCCATTTCTAAGCTCATACGGTTATTTACATGATATTAAAACAAAATCCAGTATTTTTAAAAATTTGGTCTGTCTGTATGTCTGTATGGCTGTGTTCGGGCTAATCTCGGAAACGGCTTATCCGATTGCGATGAGACTTTCACTGTAAGATTCAGTATTTTCGTGGGCATGTTTTAGGCTATTTTTTTTAATGTATATATGTATGTATGCATTAGTCGAGGCAAAACCCTCGTAAGTGCAGGCCTGGAAGCAGACTTTTTGGTTGTGTCTGTGCGAGGCCAAAATCGTCTGACAATTGTGGAATTAACATGCCCGAAGCCGTACGAAACAAATTTTTTAACTTTGGTTTTGGAATAAAAAGTGGTAAAATATTGTATTTTATCACTTTTTAGTGCACACGGATTATCAGTGATAAGTTATTTAGTGATCTGAGTCCATAAATTAAAAAAAAAATAGTGGTTAAGTGCATTTTAAGAGTGTTAATTGATTAGGTGACCATTTTTGTTTACAATCGCGGTGGTTTTTTCGTGTTAATTTAGGGAAAAAGTGTTGAATTTGTGTAGTAATGGCATTAAAAGTGAATTTAAAGTAGTTAAAAATTATTATAGAAGAGTTATTAAAAACATAAGTGCAAGTACTACCACACAACATGAATAACAATAACTTTTTCTATTTTCCTTCACATTTTTCTGCACTTATGTTTTTAATAACTATTCTATAATAATCTTTAATCACTTAAAAAGAACTTTTTATTATATTACTACACAAATTCATCATTTTTTCCCTAAATTAACACGAAAAAACCACCGCGAATGTAAACAAAAATGGTCAACTAATCAATTAACACTCTTAAAATACACTTAACCACTCACTTCATTTTAATTTTTTTTATTAAATCACTAAAGCACTACTCACTGATAATCCATGTGCACCAAAAAGTGATAATATACAATATTTTACCACTTTTTAGTGCAAAAACAAACTTAAAAAATTGCTTCGTATGGCTTCGGCCATGTTAATTCCACAACTGTCAGAATGTTTTTGGCCTGTTTTCAGCTATATTAGTATTAGTTGGCCTGGCTGCTTCCAGGCCTGTACTTACGAGGGCCTTGGTCGAGGTCTGTGAAGTTGGCACCACGAAATGTGAATTTTGGAAATTTTTTTTTTCATACGTTTGTCCATCGTTTGTCCAAGTTTGTCCATGGAAAAGTTTTTTTTGTCCAGGCACCGTTAACAAGTTACAAGCAAAAACATTTTTTTGCAAATTTTTTCAACCAGCACCCCAACTTTGCAAAAAAAAATGTTTAACGGCATAGGTCGTTTGTCCATCGTTTGTCCAAGTTTGTCCAGCAGTTATTTTTATTTGTCCACTCACCCATTAATTATAATAAATAATTGAAGTTTTTCAATTTTATGAAGTTGGCAACCCCGATTGCGAATTTCGCACTTTTTCTTTGCGCGTTCGTTTGTCCATCGTTTGTCCAAGTTTGTCCAGCAATTATTTTTATTTGTCCACTCACCCATTAATTATAATAAATAATTGAAATTTTTAAATTTTGTGAAGTTGGGAACCCCGATTGCGAATTTCGCACTTTTTCTTTGCGCGTTCGTTTGTCCATCGTTTATCCAAGTTTGTCCAGCAGTTATTTTTATTTGTCCACCCACCCATTAATTATAATAAATAATTGAAATTTTTCAATTTTGTGAAGTTGGCAACCCCGATTGCGAATTTCGCACTTTTTCTTTGCGCGTTCGTTTGTCCATCGTTTGTCCAAGTTTGTCCAGCAGTTATTTTTATTTGTCCACTCACCCATTAATTATAATAAATAATTGAAATTTTTAAATTTTGTGAAGTTGGGAACCCCGATTGCGAATTTCGCACTTTTTCTTTGCGCGTTCGTTTGTCCATCGTTTATCCAAGTTTGTCCAGCAGTTATTTTTATTTGTCCACCCACCCATTAATTATAATAAATAATTGAAATTTTTCAATTTTGTGAAGTTGGCAACCCCGATTGCGAAATTCGCACTTTTTCTTTGCGCGCTCATTTGTCCACGAAATAATTGCATTTGTCCACGCGCCGATAAAATTTTATTAATTAATCAATTACCCGGGAAAATCAAATTGAGCATAAAAAAGGCGCATTTCGAAATTCGTATTTATGTATTTCTGTAACCATTGGAAGTTCAATGTTATTCCGAACAACCGACATCAATACGACACGAAATACAGAAAAAAACCAAATTAATCCACCCCTCGGAAAAATAACAATTGCAACTAAATTACTTAGTCTTTTCGACACAGCGTGGATTTCGGCGTGCTACACTGCGTTTTTAATTGCAGTTTATCCAGGGATAAAAATTGTCAGAATTCGCTGGTCCATTGCTGGAAATCGTTTGTCCAGGCACAGATTCGTTTGTCCAGGCACAGATTCGTTTGTCCATGCCAGAATTCGTTTGTCCACTGCTGGAAATTGTTTGTCCAGGCACAGATTCGTTTGTCCATTGCTGGAAATCGTTTGTCCAGGCACAGATTCGTTTGTCCATTGCTGGAAATCGTTTGTCCAGGCACAGATTCGTTTGTCCAGGCACAGATTCGTTTGTCCATGCCAGAATTCGTTTGTCCATTGCTGGAAATCGTTTGTCCAGGCAGAGATTCGTTTGTCCATTGCTGGAAATCGTTTGTCCAGGCACAGATTCGTTTGTCCAGGCACAGATTCGTTTGTCCATGCCAGAATTCGTTTGTCCATTGCTGGAAATTGTTTGTCCAGGCACAGATTCGTTTGTCCATTGCTGGAAATCGTTTGTCCAGGCACAGATTCGTTTGTCCATTGCTGGAAATCGTTTGTCCAGGCACAGATTCGTTTGTCCAGGCACAGATTCGTTTGTCCATGCCAGAATTCGTTTGTCCATTGCTGGAAATCGTTTGTCCAGGCACAGATTCGTTTGTCCATTGCTGGAAATCGTTTGTCCAGGCACAGATTCGTTTGTCCAGGCACAGATTCGTTTTTCCATGCCAGAATTCGTTTGTCCATTGCTGGAAATCGTTTGTCCAGGCACAGATTCGTTTGTCCAGGCACAGATTCGTTTGTCCATGCCAGAATTCGTTTGTCCATTGCTGGAAATCGTTTGTCCAGGCACAGATTCGTTTGTCCAGGCACAGATTCGTTTGTCCATGCCAGAATTCGTTTGTCCATTGCTGGAAATCGTTTGTCCAGGCACAGATTCGTTTGTCCATTGCTGGAAATCGTTTGTCCAGGCACAGATTCGTTTGTCCAGGCACAGATTCGTTTGTCCATGCCAGAATTCGTTTGTCCATTGCTGGAAATTGTTTGTCCAGGCACAGATTCGTTTGTCCATTGCTGGAAATCGTTTGTCCAGGCACAGATTCGTTTGTCCATTGCTGGAAATCGTTTGTCCAGGCACAGATTCGTTTGTCCAGGCACAGATTCGTTTGTCCATGCCAGAATTCGTTTGTCCATTGCTGGAAATCGTTTGTCCAGGCACAGATTCGTTTGTCCATTGCTGGAAATCGTTTGTCCAGGCACAGATTCGTTTGTCCAGGCACAGATTCGTTTGTCCATGCCAGAATTCGTTTGTCCATTGCTGGAAATCGTTTGTCCAGGCACAGATTCGTTTGTCCATTGCTGGAAATCGTTTGTCCAGGCACAGATTCGTTTGTCCAGGCACAGATTCGTTTTTCCATGCCAGAATTCGTTTGTCCATTGCTGGAAATCGTTTGTCCAGGCACAGATTCGTTTGTCCAGGCACAGATTCGTTTGTCCATGCCAGAATTCGTTTGTCCATTGCTGGAAATCGTTTTGCCCAGGCACAGATTCGTTTGTCCATGCCAGAATTCGTTTGTCCATTGCTGGAAATCGTTTGTCCAGGCACAGATTCGTTTGTCCAGGCACAGATTCGTTTGTCCATGCCAGAATTCGTTTGTCCACTGCTGGAAATTGTTTGTCCAGGCACAGATTCGTTTGTCCATTGCTGGAAATCGTTTGTCCAGGCACAGATTCGTTTGTCCATTGCTGGAAATCGTTTGTCCAGGCACAGATTCGTTTGTCCAGGCACAGATTCGTTTGTCCATGCCAGAATTCGTTTGTCCATTGCTGGAAATCGTTTGTCCAGGCACAGATTCGTTTGTCCATTGCTGGAAATCGTTTGTCCAGGCACAGATTCATTTGTCCAGGCACAGATTCGTTTGTCCATGCCAGAATTCGTTTGTCCATTGCTGGAAATCGTTTGTCCAGGCACAGATTTGTTTGTCCATTGCTGGAAATCGTTTGTCCAGGCACAGATTCGTTTGTCCAGGCACAGATTCGTTTGTCCATGCCAGAATTCGTTTGTCCATTGCTGGAAATCGTTTGTCCAGGCACAGATTCGTTTGTCCATTGCTGGAAATCGTTTGTCCAGGCACAGATTCGTTTGTCCAGGCACAGATTCGTTTTTCCATGCCAGAATTCGTTTGTCCATTGCTGGAAATCGTTTGTCCAGGCACAGATTCGTTTGTCCAGGCACAGATTCGTTTGTCCATTGCTGGAAATCGTTTGTCCAGGCACAGATTCGTTTGTCCATGCCAGAATTCGTTTGTCCATTGCTGGAAATCGTTTGTCCAGGCACAGATTCGTTTGTCCATGCCAGAATTCGTTTGTCCACTGCTGGAAATCGTTTGTCCAGGCACAGATTCGTTTGTCCAGGCACAGATTCGTTTGTCCAGGCACAGATTCGTTTGTCCATTGCTGGAAATCGTTTGTCCAGGGACGGATTCGTTTGTCCATGAAAAATTTTGAAATACAGTACGATCTCGGTGTGTCGTATCCCATTAATTCATAAATCGCGCTTATTCGTAGTGTACTGCTGGTCCCTTGGAAAAATCTCGGTTATTCGTAAAAAATCAATGCATTTCGGTCCCTTTGGTAATTCGTAATTATTTTAGTACCCAACGTCACTTAAACGTCTTATAATTCGTAATTCTTCGTTGACAATCCCGTTAATTCGAAAAAAACTTCTCGTTTACCCTCTTCAATTCTCTTAATCACGTTTGTTTCGAAATTTTTCTTCTTCCATGTGGAGACACATGGGTACGTCTGTCTATTTGTCAAAAAAAAAACAGATTACAAAAGCCTTTGCCGATGGCGAGAAAAAAATCGACGTGGAAAAACGCTTTAATATTCCTCCATCTCACGTCAATTTTAAAGAAAAAGGAGATCATCGCTGGAGTACCTTCAAGCAGTAAAATAAAAGACAAAAGGCCGTTTTTTTTGCATATGTACAGTACATATGTACATAAACATAGTACATACCTACATATATGGAATCAGCGCGGATTCAAGGGGGGGGGGGGTCACGGGGGTCATGACCCCCCAAAAGCAGTGCCGCGGCCAGACAATTGAGAGGCCCTGTGCAAAAATTCAGCGAGAGGCCCCAGAGAGTCCAAAACATTTTTTCGCTCGCTTCGTTCGCAGATTGCCCGTACCCGTGACAAAACTATGGCCCATATGCTGATTTCTCTGGCTCGTACTCATTTGTGTGGTTCATTCGATGCAATATGCAAATAATGAATTCAAATGATTTTTATTGCCAAAACAATTTTTCGCTCTCGATGCCCCAACACACGGGGCCCTGTGCAGTTGCACACATGCCAGCACCGGCACTGCTCAAAAGCGCTCGCTGTTTAAAAACCAAAATTGACTCAACTCAAAAAACAAAAACAAAAAATAACCAAACGCACAAAACCGACCCAACCTTTTTGGAAATTAAAAAAACAACCTTAAAAAATGACCTTCAAGGTCAACAGCAGATTTAGTCCAGGAGGGATAGAAAAAAAGTTGAAATAAATTTACCCTGCGATTTTTGGACGCCGCGCCGGTTGTTTTTGAAAATAAAAATGTCGCCGAATGAATGCTGTAAGAAAAAATGAATATTTTACAACATAAATTTTATTAAGCAGAGACAATGTTTATCTTTTTAATTATTTTTACATCAAAAGTAATTGTTTAGTGATGATAAATGTACAAGGATTTTTTTTGTACGCCTCTATTAATATATATCTTCAATTTTATAAACATGAGTGAGAATTTTACAAATTATAACTTCCGTTCAAGTTTTCTATGAGAAAGAAAACAAAAAATTAAAAACTAATGGCTTTCTTAGAAAGCTTAGAGTGTCCTCTTTAAAATGCTTTTTTTATTTTTATTTTTGCGTCCATTTTAGGCAAGGATACTTTAGTTTTTCCCCGAACGCCTCGCTAGAAAATTTGAATTCAGCTTTTTGGCGCGCTTAGATTTTTCGAATTTTCTTCTTATTTTTAATAATTTTTTATAATAATAAAACATTTTTTTTTAAAATAAGTTATAATATAGATTTTAGTAAAATTTTCCGCTATTTCACGTGGCGCTATTAGTTTTTCGAATTTTTTTTTATTTTTCGATATATAAAGCAAAAACCAAATTTTCGAATTTGTTTTCGAAATTGTGAACTTAGCATACACTTTAGAGCAGCAAAGATTTTTTTATCGTTTTCTACACCCAAAAAAGTTACTAAGTCCCAATTTTCAGCGAGATCACATTTCGTGCGAGCTTTCGGTCTAAATTTGGCTCTGACGACTGGACTACACCATATTTCACTTCCACTTCGCTTAAAGGTGTTTTTTCTGAAAATCAAGAAAAGTGCCTGTTTTCAAACGCGTTTATGAGGTACTAAATCGAACCTCACCAACTTTTCTTGAAAATGGGTTGGTAGAGTAACTCTTCGAGAATAAATAGGGCTTTTCAAAATAGCTCTAGCACCACCGTGGGCCTTGTTCAATTTTTTTTCCACTTTTTTCCTGACACGGCTGTTTTTACATTTTTGAGATTGAGAGTGGGTGCCATATTTGAAAAATTTATAACTTTTTTGGCGCTTTTTTTGGGAAAAACAATTTGGAAGGGAGGAGGGTCCATGAGCGAAGCTCTGCACATGACGTCTAATCTCCCGGCATAGCAAAACGTATGCGGACGATTCTGAATATGTTTGGCTCGTTGTCTGTTGTGGAAGTAGTACACAATTTTTCATCATCGAATCTTAAAAAGTTGTAACATACTCTAAATTTTCTTTTCTCATTATACCTTTTTCCTACCGCGGACTGTGTACACATAATCTTTTTTTATTGAAAGGCGTTGCAACGCACGCGGATTTTTGCTAGTGTTAAATAATACCCGTATAAAAAATTTTAATATTAAATTTTTGAAAGGATTTTATTAAATTATTGGAACTTTTGTCTGCTGTCAAATCTGGAGATTGGGGATCAACTTTTCTAGAAAAACGAACTGGAATTTACAATAATTGACCCAAATAAAAGTTGTTAGATTTTTATGAAGTTTTTTTTGCTGCAATAAAAATAATAGTTTATGAAGAAAAAGTCATAGAAAATGGTTGTTTTTTGGATAGGTGGCAATTTTTGGCAACTGAACATCAAAGTCCTTCTACTATAATGCAAGTAAATGTCTGGTATACGCAGTGGGAAAGATCCTGATCCAATAAGCCCAAGATCATTATAATACTAGAAGTATTTTAGAAGTTATAGTGATTTTTTGGAAAGTGTTTTAAAAAAAATAAACATTTACTACAAATTAGGTTTTTGAAAAAAGGGGGGTGGGTTGGGGATCCGGGAGGTTTAGACTTCAACCAAAATATATAGCTGGGAAAATTCCTGATCCAACAAGCCCAAGATCATTATCCTACTACAATTATTTCAGAAATTGTAGCGATTTGTTTGAAAGTGTTTTTAAGAAAAATCATTTAGTACAAAATCTATTTTTGAAAATTGGTGGGGGGGGGGGGGGTTACACTTCATCCAAAATATATAGTTTCTTCGCGAAAAATTCTTAAAATTTAATGAATTTTATAATTTTTGCTGAAATGGGCCGCAAAAATATTTGACCCACCCTATTGTACATTAGGGTGGCCGTTATTTCCCAAATTAAATATATTTATTAGAGGACAGGTAAAACCGATTAATTATATATCAAAAAGTATATTTTCACTTTAAAAATTTTTTTAACACTAATTTTAACGTGCCTCTAGATAAAACAATTTTCCCATTTAAATAACACGGGAAAATACTGTTTTCACGTTATGTTATTTAACCCTATGACCTATTTTCATGAGTAAGGTATCAGTGCACGCAGAATACTCCCAACTATCTAAAACATCAAAAATCAAGATTCTACCCTATCAACTTCCCGAGTAATGAATCATCAAAGTCAAAATTTGGTTTTTTTAACTAAAACTGCAAATAAAACCACCTTTTTCTCCATAAAATACCTAGTTAACTAATATTATTTTTTGCAAAATTGGAAACCTTGCACAACTTCCTATCAATAAAGTTAGGACAATTTTTATGATACGGCTTTTACTTTCGAAGTTATTAGCATGTTTGATGTTAAAATTGCCCTATTTGGTGCTTATTTGGTACTTTTAGGCAAAGCTTAGGTGAAAAAGTACTAAAAAAGTACGCAATGGAGCCAATTTTAGCATTAAATTTGCTTATGACTCCAAAAATAAAGGCCGTAGGATAAAAATTGTGCAGATAGGAAATTATCTAAGCTTTCCAATTTTGCAAAAAATAATATTAGTTAAGTTGGAGAAAAAGATGGTTTTAGTTGAAGTTTTAGTTAAAAAAAATATAGTTTAAAAAAACTAAAAAATACGCTTTTATGTTAAAATGAACTAAAAATTAAAAAATAATTTTGAATGTAAAGTTTTTATTGCTCCAGCCAGTATATGGAAACAACCTACCTTTCGAAATGTAAAACAGCGTGGGACTCTTAACCTATATTCTTATTTTATTAATACCGGAACTTTTCGGTAGCGCCCCACGCTTTTTTTACATTTCGAAAGGTAGGTTGTTTCCATATACTGGCTGGAGCAATAAAAACTTTACATTCAAAATTATTTTTTAATTTTTAGTTCATTTTAACATAAAAGCGTATTTTTTAGTTTTTTTAAACTATATTTTTTTTTATTTTCTACTTTTTAGTCTATCATATATCTTCCGCCATTTTGTTGTGGCCGCCATAATAGATTTAAAATTACGTCACACAGCTTACTGTTATGTATTCGTCATATACTTTCATTTGATACCCGTACCAGGGCGCTGTAAAGAAAAAGGTAAGTCGCTATTTTGTGTTGGCCGCCATTTTGAAAATGGAGTGTAGCCATACAGCTAATTGTATTCTACTTGTCATACCCTTGTAACCCTTGTTGGGGGAAGACATTTGCAAAAATTTTTATAAAAAAGTCAGATTGCATTCTCCCGCGAACTATATATATGTGCAAAATTTGAAAGTGTGTTAAAATCAAGTTACAAGCCATGTTTACATACAACATACACATGGAGGTGAAGCTAATATAAAGCATATAAAAAGATCATATACAAATTATGAGCAGGATCAATAGTTTTTGAGATGTTAAGTCGGTAGTGTATGAACTACAGAATGCATACTTTTCCACACCACCTTCGAGGTAGAATGCAAGGCGCGTTTTTTAATGGTTTCCCCTTTAGGCCTAATCCATGTTTTAGGTGCGGTTTTTCTCTCTTCGAAAATCCTCAGCAAAACAGTTCAAAGTATCTTGTGCATATTTGGTTGGGTTCGGAAAGCCAAATTATTTTGTAAATACGCAATTAGGCACTTAAGCACTTTTGCCGGCCCGATAACTTAGCAAGCGCAGCTCAGTTTAAGACAAGAAAGCAATGATAAATAAGGGAATACGGAATAGAAAAATGCAATAAACTCAAAATCATCGAATTTGCACTTAAGCATTTCTGGCTTGTGCAATATTTTCAGCTAATTTTAAAATGTGTTGGCCGCCATTTTGAATTTGGAATGACGCCACGCAGCACAGTATTCTACTTGTCATATCCTTTCATTTGATACCCATACCGAGTGGGTTGTAAAGAAAAAGGTAGTCCGCCATTTTGTGTTGGCCGCCATTTTGAATTTGGAATGACGCCACGCAGCAAAGTATTGTACTTGTCATATCCTTTCATTTGATACCCATATCGATTGGGTTGTAAAGAAAAGGGTAGTCCGCCATTTTGTGTTGGCCGCCATTTTGAATTTGGAATGACGCGAATTGTACTCTATTTGTCATACCCTTTCATTTGATACCCATGTCGGGGGTCGGGGAGCACGATTGCAAAATTCGGCCACCATCTTGGAACCGCCATCTTGATTTTTTTACAAAATGGTCAGATTGCATTGTCACGCCAGCTTTACATATGGGCAAAATTTGAAGTTGATCGGTTATATGGAAGTGGGTCAAAATCAAGTTGCAAGATTTGTCTACATACATACATACACACATACATACATACATACATACATACATACAGGTGAAGCTAATATAAAGCGTATAAAAACCAAATTTTGACTTTGATGACTCATTACTCGGGAAGTTGATAGGGTGGGTAGAATCTTGATTTTTGATGTTTTAGATAGGTGAGAGTATTCTGCGGACACTGATACCTTACTCATGAAAATAGGTCATAGGGTTAAATAACATAACGTGAAAATTTATTTTCCCGTGTTATTTAAATGGGAAAATTGTTTTATCTAGAGGCACGTTAAAATTAGATTGAAAATTTTTTTTAAAGTGAAAATATACTTTTTGATATAAGCCATCGATTTTACCTGTCCTCTCATAAATATATTTAATTTGGGAAATAACGGTTACCCTATTGTACATATATAAGGATAATCGGTAACACCATTTCAGTTGGTTTGATGGATTGTATTTTCCTTGACATATCGTCATGTTTCTGCCACGCTCCGGACACTTGACGAGAATATGCAATGAAGTGACTTGTGACATGGGCAATTACGCCCCCTAGCATATATTTTTTTTGTGACACGTCAATGTGCGTAGGTATTTCCGCGAGTTTTACGCCACGGGGAAATTTCTCCTTTCTCAATTGGAAAATTATGTCTACATCTAAGGCCAGAAATGCAGAACTCTTTTTTAACCGACTTCAAAAAAGGAGGAGGTTATCAATTCGACGCGTAGGTATTTTTTGGTCCTGTTCACGCATAACTTTGTAACGCAATGACTTTTTTGCTTTTTTTCTTTTTTGTTTGAAAGGGTAGTTTCCCACGGTGGTCCCGTACAATTTTTTTTAAATTCTGATAAAGGAGTTCGAAGGTAGGCGTAAAAAACTGGTAAAATTAGTACACCTTGAACGGATAGAAGTATTTTCAAAGGCAGCGAACAAATTACTTTATTGTCGCGTGCTCGAGAAGAGGCCGGTGGATGAATCGGCAAAGGCGTTGACCTGCAAATAAAAATTGCGGGTTCAAACCGCGGAGGGTAGTTCGACTTTTTTTCTTTTTTTCTCTTTCTAAAATCCATTCTGATTGGATTAATGTTGTAAAGAATTACAAACTCTTCGGTGAGAAATTTCATGCATACTCTACTCATGCAGACTGTAAGAGAGTATTCCTTTGGAATGAAATTCTATTTAAAGCAGTTTCTGAAAAGCTTTATTTACGTATTTAGCCATCTTGTTGTAACAATCTCCCGTAGCACAACGACTGAGAAGCTTGCCTCTCGTCCTGGAGGTTGCGAGTTCGATTCCTTGACCTGGAGCAATTTTTTTTCAATCGACACAATAAATATTTCTTTTTAATTTCCTTTGGGGAATTTTGTTTCATATTAAATAAGTTTTTTTTAAATTGCTCCGAAAATACGCAAATTTATTACTGCAAAAACTATTTAGCTACTGCCTCAATTCTTTTCGACGGCGCGCGGCTGAGTGTCATACTTCTCGTAATAAATAATTTTTTTTATATTGCCCCCGAAAAAAAATTAACGGACTAAAAAGTACGAAATAAAATAAATTTTTAAAAACCGACTTCAGAAAAACCAAAAATAATGCACAAAAAAACCAAAAATAATGCACAAAAAAGGATAAAATAATTGTTTGAAATTCTTTACAACATTAATCCAATCAGAATGGATTTAATAAGAAGAATCACTTTTGAAGACGGTGCCAACACCTGTTTTCGGGGTGATGTATTAAGGGCATAAGCCTAACAAAGAAATGAATACAATTTTCGCAGCAATAGTTAATGCAATGAAAGTCAACTACTACCTGGCACCGTCTTCAAAAGTGATTCTTCCTATTAAATCCATTCTGACTGGATTAATGTTGTAAAGAATTTCAAACAATTATTTTATCCTTTTTTGTGCATTATTTTTGGTTTTTTTGTGCATTATTTTTGGTTTTTCTGAAGTCGGTTTTTAAAAATTTTTAAAACTTTAATTTCCGACGCGCAAGTTTTGCATTTTTGTGTGTTTTCTTCAAACGTCTGGTTGACAAAATCGCACAAGTACTTCTGTAATTCAAAATCGCAAGAGAAACCATCGCAAACCAGAATTGGTTCTGATTTCTTAACCGTGCCACACCTGCTACATTCTTCGGACACTTCCGAGCATGGCATGTTGCATATCAGTTTCTTTAACAATTCGTAAACGCTGCAGAAACAATCTACGTAATTATTTTTGTTCTCGAACAAAAAATCCAAAATATTTGCGCGCTCCGCATACAGAGATTTGCTGACACCCTCTGTGGCATATTTTTTTATAAATTTACAAAATAAAATGTCGAGCGAGGTGTCGACAATTTCCTTGAATTTGCCAAAATTGCAATAACAACTTGCGAAAACTTCTGCGATGGAGTCAAAGGCGCATGTGTTCTGAACATAAATCTTTTGTTTGTCAATGACTACCGGGCTGCACAGATTGCCGTTGTGCAAAATGGCGTCTTTTTTTCTTCGCAATGGACGATCGTATATCAGTTGGATATCTGGGCAAGGTCGTAAGTATTTCCCTCTCGCATCAGATTGAGACAATTCTTTTAATGGTGATGTGGATGTTTTCTTCATTTTTTTCAATGTCGGAACAGCCTGTTCGTTTTCTTTATCATCGTTATTAAATGAAATGTCATGTGCCCTCCTTTTTTCAGCATTATTAAATCCCCGCCAATTTTCTACGTGCAGCAAGTCGTTTTCTTCGATAAATGACAAATCTACTGCTTTGTTTTGCTTTTTAAATTTCGCCTCAGATTGCTCCATTGCTCGCTCGAATTTTTTAAGTTTTCCTGCAGCGTGTTGAATTTTTGAAATATTTTCCAATGACTTGATATGTTTGACGACAAACTTGTCTGCACGTAGACATTGATAATCTGGCCCAAGATCACTGTGCTTCAGTTCTTTGAAGTAAGCTTCGCATCTCGCAGAAGATGCAACCGGCGATGCGAGGGGGAAATACGTCAGCATGACATTCGTCCAAATAGGGAAATGTTTGGACAGTCTCAGCAAATGTGGAATTATTTCTGGGCAATAAAAAGCATTCGGAACCTCCGTTTCCTTTGTTTCTGCGATTAAATTCAAAGCATCGACCCGAATGCTATCGATAAAACTATTTATCGCGTGATTTTGTTGGAACTCATCGCTCAAATGGTCGTATTCCCTGTCGGCGTAATCTTCGTTTTCTTCATGTGAAAAAGTTTTCAGGCGCTGCATAAGAAATTCATGCTTCTTAGCACATGGCACTTTGTTGCCGTCAGCATCACTGCCCGAGTATTCGCTACTCGCCACAACAATGGTGGACAGTAACAGTGACTGGAACTCCGAAACTTTTTCACATGAGGACATTACGCCAATGCACCGAACAAAAAAATCTTTCACCTTCGGCAATTTGCTGGCGAAGATTTTTTTATCGCAGACAATTTTTATTAAATGGGCGATGTCAACTCGGATGAATGTTTGTAAAGAATGCTGCAAAATTTCTGATGTCAGCCACCGATAGCAATCCGCAATATATGAATTCAAACGCCTTTCATTGTATGCGAGTGAAGTTGCATGTAATAGAGCTAGAGAATAGTCGCATACTGTCTCGGGAGGAACTGGAGCACCATCTCTCATAATTTCCCGCAACCAATAACAAATTGTATTCGTGTCGTGTTTTTCGGAGAGCATCTGAAACACGGGTTGTATACCGTCATGTCCTTTAATAACAATTTGATATAAAAACACCGGCAATTTGTCATTAGTTGCCTTCGGGATCGATTTTACAAGAGACCCAGTCGCGTCGAGTTCGATTTTATTTGTCTGTTTTATCAACTCTTTGTACATTGCCATTTGCATCGGAGACCAATAAAATGCAAAAAATCTATCTAATGCAATGTCTTTGATGTATCCGGAGTATTTATCTTTGTATTTTAACTGGAGCAACGAGTCAACAGGATGTATATTCGCGCTTACACCTAAATCCCGATTTACAGCTTCCTCTTTTATTTTTCGCAGTGTCCCTTTTTTGGGAAGAAATGGAGGTTTCAGATCTCCGAAAGAAAGGTCATTCATTGCTTTATTTCGAAAAAACCGCGGTTTTTTTAAAAGGAGCTCTTTCCCCATTTGGAATCGTGCGTTACCTGTAACGTGGCGTTTGCCTTTGTGTGGAATTCCAGTCGAGTCAACAGTATGTACCCTTAACTCAATCCCATTTCCAGCAATTGGCGCAAATAAGGAAAACGCCCTCAAATTAGCGCCGCATTCATTACACGTGCCAAAAATATTCAAATATGCCTTTGATTCTGACAATTCAGAAATGTTTGCATATTTTAACGAAAATGCACATGGAATCTTAGCCTTTATATAGCAAGGTTTGGCAATTGCATCAGACCAGCCACTTTGCAAAGTAGTGGATGATTTGCCATGCGCCTGAAGTGGTCTGATGCAATTCCATTCATCTTCACTCAAAGATATATCAAATATTAAGGCTTGACTTTTGCCGGCCAATTAATTTTCATCGAGGAAGGGTAAAAAATTATCATCTTCGATCTCGTTGATTGTAGTGTTCATGGAACTATTAATGGTGACATCGACATGTGGAATTCCAAAAAATTCTCGTAAATCCCGAAGCAAGTTCCACCTGTCATTCCGGACGATAAAATTCAAAGTATCTGGCGATATTTTGGACAATTGTCCGGCGCCTTTTTTCCACACATTGTCTGACCGTGGCTTCAACCGATTGTTGCTGTCAAAAATGGGCAATAATGACAAGCAATCAAATATGGCCTTCGGATTCGTCTTCCTTTGTCGTGGCATTCTTCAAACGAAATGCTGAAATAAATTATAAATTTATATAAAAATTAAATTCATCGGTCCTTTCTACAAGGAAACAGTTCGTAAAGTCTGAAAACGTTCCAAATTTGCAATATTTCAAAAAATCGAAAATTAATGTCAAAAATGAAAAATGTTATCAAATTAAGTTACTGAAAGAAATGTCAAAAATCGCTAAAAATGAAATCGAAAATGTAAAATTTTCATAAATCAAAATATAAAATTTTAGAAATTGGAAGAATCTATGTCAAAAATAACAAAAATTGCAAAAAAAAATAAAAATTTTAAGTAAAAAATTCGATGAATTCCAAAAGTGCAAGTTAAAAAGTTTCAGAAATTAGACAAATTCATGTGAAAAATGTAAAATTTCAAAAATTATTTGATAATATTTCATTTTAAATTCAATAATTCATATACAAATGTTTAACAAACACAATAAATATTCTACAAAATCAAAAATTACCTCAACTTATAAAAAATCTCGAAAACTAAAAGAATTTTCACTTCGTCACTTTTTCCACCACCTTAAAGTTTTTCGGATTTTATTTTTTATAATTAGTTTGATTTTTTTATATTTATTAAATAATTTTATAATATTATAAAATTATATATGGGTATATGAAATTTACACACATATTTTTTATTTCGTTGCAATTTTGCAATTATTTTATCATTTATCGGAAATTTTTTCCGCGAGAAAAGCACTCCGCTCCGATTGGGTTTTGTCCGAGAAAAAAACTGTAGCTTTTTGAGGGAGAAGAAACTTTGGTTTTTCCACGAGAAAAAAACTCTGATTTTTTCAGCAAGAAACAAACTTTGGTTTCTTCCGCGAGACAAACGAATTCTGGCATGAACAAACGAATCTGTGCCTGGACAAACCATTTCTGTCCATGGACAAATGATTTCTAACATAGACAAACGAATCTGTGCCTGGACAAACGATTTCTGTCCATGGACAAACGAATTCTGGCATGGACAAACGAATTTTGGCAGTTTTTATCCCTGGATCCCTGGCAATTAAAAAAACGCTATGTGATGAAAATATATGTTTTCATATTTTTTTTAAATTTATAACTACTACTCCGAAGTGTAGCATTTAGTCGAGGCAATGAAGCATTAAAAAGGCCAAAAGTTCCTAATTGGTTGGGCGCGGACGGATCGGAATGCGGTTTTTTGCATTCGCTTCCAAAAATTATTTGTAAATAATGGCTCATTTTTGTTCTGAACAAACCGGAAATTGCACCTGTTCACCTGTATGTATGTTTGTATGTATGTAGACAAATCTTGCAACTTGATTTTGACCCACTTCCATATAACCGATCAACTTGAAATTTTGCATATATGTATAGTTCGCGTGACAATGCAATCTGACCATTTTGTAAAAAAATCAAGAAGGCGGTTCCAAGGTGGCGGCCGAATTTTGCAATTTTGCTCCTCGACCCCCGACATGGGTATCAAATGAAAGGGTATGACAAGTAGAATACTATTACCTATGTGGCGTCATTCCAAATTCAGAATGGCGACCAACACAAAATGGCGGATTACCTTTGTCTTTACAACGCGCTCGGTATGGGTATCAAATGAAAGGGTGTGATTTAAATGATCATCATTTCCTTTCATTTGATACCCACACCGAGGGTGTTGTAAAGAAAAAGGTAGTCCGCCATTTTGTGTTGGCCGCCATTTTGAATTTACAATGACACCACTTAGGTAATTATATTGTACTTGTCATACCCTTTCATTTGATACCCATGTCGGGGGTCGAGGAGCAAAATTGCAAAATTCGGCCGCCATCTTGGAACCGCCATCTTGATTTTTTTACAAAATGGTCAGATTGCATTGTCATGCGAACTATACATATATGCAAAATTTCAAGTTGATCGGTTATATGGAAGTTGGTCAAAATCAAGTTGCAAGATTTGTCTACATACATACAAACATACATACAGGTGAACAGCTGCAATTTCCGGTTTGTTCAGAAAAAAAAATGAGCCATTTTTTACAAATAATTTTTGGAAGCGAATGCAAAAAACCGCATTCCGATCCGTCCGCGCCCAACCAATTAGGAACTTTTTTGCTTCATTGCCTCGACTAATTAGATTATGTGTCTTGGAAAATTTTCAATTATTCAATTTCAAATTATTTATTACTTATAATTAATGGGTGGGTGGACAAATAAAAATTACTGCTGGACAAACTTGGACAAACGATAGACAAACGGACGCGCAAAGAAAAAGTGCGAAATTCACAATCGGGGTTGCCAACTTCACAAAATTGAATAACTTCAATTATTTATTATAATTAATGGGTGAGTGGACAAATAAAATTAACTGCTGGACAAACTTGGACAAACGATGGACAAACGAACGCGCAAAGAAAAATTTCGAAATTCGCAATCGGGGTTGCCAACTTCACAAAATTGAAAAATTTCAATTATTTATTATAATTAATGGGTGGGTGGACAAATAAAAATAACTGCTGGACAAACTTGGACAAACGATGGACAAACGATCTATGCCGTTAAACAATTTTTTTTGCAAAGTTGGGGTGCTGGTTGAAAAAATTTGCAAAAAAATGTTTTTGCTTGTAACTTGTAAACGGTGCCTGGACAAAAAAAACTTTTCCATGGACAAACTTGGACAAACGATGGACAAACGTATGAAAAAAAAAATTTCCAAAATTCACATTTCGTGGTGCCAACTTCACAGACCTCCTTGGTCGAGGCAATGAAGCAAAAAAGTTCCTAATTGGTTGGGCGCGGACGGATCGGAATGCGGTTTTTTGCATTCGCTTCCAAAAATTATTTGTAAAAAATGGCCCATTTTTATTATACGCTTTATATTAGCTTCACCTGTATGTATGTGTGTATGTATGTATGTACATATGTTCTATGTAAACAAATATTGCAACTTGATTTTGACCCACTTCTATATAACCGATCAACTTCAAAGTTTGCACATATGCATAGTTCGCATGACAATGCAATCTGACAATTTTGTAAGAAAATCAAGATGGCGGTTCCAAGATGGCGGTCGATTTTTGCTATTGTGTTCCCCGACCCCCCGACATGGGTATCAAATGAAACGGCATGACAGGTAGAATACAATTAGCTGTATGGCGTCATTCCAAATTCAAAATGGCAGCAAACAAAATGGCGGATTATCTTTTCTTTAAAACCCACTCGGCATGAGTATCAAATAAAAGGATGTGATAATAGAATACTTTTCGCTGTGGGGCGTCTTTCCAAATTCAAAATGGCGGCCACCACAAAATGGCGGTTTACCTTTTTCTTTACAACCCACTCGGTATGGGTATCAAATGAAAGTGTATGACGAGTGTAGTATAGTAAGCTTTGTGATGTCGATGATCTAATATGGCGGTCACTACAAAATGGCCGAACACATACATATAATAGACTAAAAAATAGAAAATAAAAAATATAGTTTAAAAAAACTAAAAAATACGCTTTTATTTTAAAATGAACTAAAAAGTAAAAAATAATTTTGAATGTAAAGTTTTTATTGCTCCAGCCAGTATAAGAAAACAACCTACCTTTCGCAATCTAGAAAAGCGTGGGGCGCTAGCTAAAAGTTCCGGTGTTAATAAAATAAGAATATAGAGAGCCCCACGCTTTTTTACATTTCGAAAGGTAGGTTGTTTTCTTATACTGGCTGGAGCAATAAAAACTTTACATTCAAAATTATTTTTTACTTTTTAGTTCATTTTAAAATAAAAGCGTATTTTTGAGTTTTTTTAAACTATATTTTTTTTCTGAACAAACCGGAAATTGCACCTGTTCACCTGTATGTATGTTTGTATGTATGTATGTATGTAGACAAATCTTGCAACTTGATTTTGACCCACTTCCATATAACCGATCAACTTAAAATTTTGCACATATGTATAGTTCGCGTGACAATGCAATCTGACCATTTTGTAAAAAAATCAAGATGGCGGTTCCAAGATGGCGGCCGAATTTTGCAATTTTGCTCCTTGACCCCCGACATGGGTATCAAATGAAAGGGTATGACAAGTACAATACAATTACCTATATGGCGTCATTTCAAATTCGAAATGGCGGCCAACTCAAAATAGCGGATTACCTTTTTCTTTACAACGCGCTCGATATGGGTATCAAATGAAAGGAAATGACAAGTAGAATACTATTACCTCTGTGGCGTCATTCCAAATTCAAAATGGCGGCCAACACAAAATGGCGGACTACCTTTTTCTTTACAACACCCTCGGTATGGGTATCAAATGAAAGGGTGTGACAAGTAGAATACTATTAGCTGTGTGGCGTCATTCGAAATTCAAAATGGCGGCCAACACAAAATGGCGGACTACCTTTTTCTTTACAACACCCTCGGTATGGGTATCAAATGAAAGGAAATGACAAGTAGAATACTATTAGTTCTGTGGCGTCATTCCAAATTCAAAATGGCGGCCAACGCAAAATGGCGGACTACCTTTTTCTTTACAACACCCTCGGTATGGGTATCAAATGAAAGGAAATGACAAGTAGAATACTATTACCTCTGTGGCGTCATTCCAAATTCAAAATGGCGGCCAACACAAAATGGGGGACTACCTTTTTCTTTACAACACGCTCGGTATGGGTATCAAAGGGACCATCCATAAATTACGTCACACGAATTTCATGATTTTTTTACCCCTCCCCCGTCCTTGTCACAGGTGGTCACATTTGTGAGACTCCCCCTCCCTAGTGTGACGTCACATATTTTGCAATTTTACATCTAGCAATTATTAAATTAAAACAGCAGTTCCGAAATTGGCTTAAATTATTTTTTAATAAAATCAACATCAAATCAAACATTTGAAAAAAATTAACAAAACAAAAAACGATTAATTATATTAATGAAAGATACAAAGTTAATCATCTTGAGTCCATGAAATTTGAACTCACTCCCTTAAATTATTTATAACATAGCCGTCACTTCGTTCTCGTTTGGCTTGTTAACATATTAGATTTTGAAATGTGACGTCACGAAATTTAGAACCCCTCCCACCCCTTGTCACACAATGTCACACTTCGTCGACCCCCTCCCTCCCCCTCAAGGTGTGACGTTATTTATGGATGGCCCCAAATGAAAGGAAATGATGATGATTTAAATCTAATATGGCGGTCACTACAAAATGGCGGAAGACATATAATAGACTAAAAAGTAGAAAATAAAAAATATAGTTTAAAAAAACTAAAAAATACGCTTTTATTTTAAAATGAACTAAAAAGTAAAAAATAATTTCGAATGCTTTTGGAATGTTTTTGGAATATTAAAGAACTTTGTAAATAAGAGTCAGAACTGGCCCAAATCGGGTTCCGGGGTTTTCGAGGTCGCTGATCACGATTATGATGTTCAAATTTACCCACAGCCGACCTGGAGCTCAGGAACGCCGATGAACGTCATCTCCGCGGGACTCTCCAGAAAATCACACGCGGAACGAGAGAAACTCGGCACTCGGGGGTTTTTTGGGACGTCATCCCCGAGAATTTTCCTGACAAGATTGTAACTATATATCAAATTCTTGATCAAGTGACACATCGGTAGTCTGCTCATTTTCTTGGTCATCGACTGACGTATTCATAAGGAGAACATATTCCTCATCTAAGGCCTCTCTCTCTGCCGCAATAATGTGTTCAACTGAATATCTTTCAGTATTCAGGCAAGTTGAGCCTTCACAAATTTTACAGGCAAGATTGCAAGGGAGGCCGTGCTTCTTACAACTACAGGTCATCAGATTACAATCTCCTGCGCATCCACAGAATATTAGGTCCATAATATTCTTGGGCGCAAGTTTTTGTGCCATTTCTACAGGGACCAGTGTGTCGCCTTCCTTTCTCCACCCCCACTCTGTTGGGTCCACGGTCAGCTGGTATCCGTGCAGCCATTGTTGTACTTGAAAATAGACCCTCTTTAGATGTTGTTGAATGGCGTCTACTGTCGGGAGAATTTTGGCCAAATTTACTCTCCCCTTTGTAGCGGTTTTCATGTACATTCGGTACCTGTACGTTTGTAGTAACTGGCCGCCATTTTGAATTTCGAATGACGCCACACAGCTAATAGTATTCTACTTGTCACACCCTTTCATTTGATACCCATATCGAGGGTGTTGTAACGAAAAAGGTAATCCGCCATTTTGTGCTGGCCGCCACATTTGGAATGACGCCACAGAGGTAATAGTATTGTACTTGTCATTTCCTTTCATTTGATACCCATATCGAGCGCGTTGTAAAGAAAAAGGTAATCCGCTATTTTGAGTTGGCCGCCATTTCGAATTTGAAATGACGCCACATAGGTAATTGTATTGTACTTGTCATACCCTTTCATTTGATACCGATGTCGGGGTCGAGGAGCAAAATTGCAAAATTCGGCCGCCATCTTGGAACCGCCATCTTGATTTTTTTACAAAATGGTCAGATTGCATTGTCACGCGAACTATACATATGTGCAAAATTTTAAGTTGATCGGTTATATGGAAGTGGGTAAAAATCAAGTTGCAAGATTTGTCTACATACATACATACATACAAACATACATACAGGTGAACAGGTGCAATTTCCGGTTTGTTCAGAAAAAAAATGGGCCATTTTTTACAAATAATTTTTGGAAGCGAATGCAAAAAACCGCGTTGCGATCTGTCCGCGCCCAACCAATTAGGAACTTTTGGCCTTTTTAGTGCTTCATTTCCTCGACTACATGTATTTGTATGTATGTAGACAAATCTTGCAACTTGATTTTTACCCACTTCCATATAACCGATCAACTTCAAATTTTGCACATATGTATAGCGGGGCAATGCAATCTGACCATTTCGTAACAAAATCAAGATGTGTAACGGTCGGTTAATTATTGAACCAATTCTCCCTGTCAATTATTATCCCCTCTCGCGGAAATTTCAGAAATTAATAGTCCAATCACTTCCGGGTTTTTTATTCGAAAATTTTCTGAATCACGTAGGCGAAGGAAAACAAAATTTTTCTTAGAATAGAAAAAAATAGAATTTTTTGACAGTCGGGATTTGAATGTCGAACAGAGAGTTCGTTTTAGAATTTGGCTAGCGAGGTTGAGATTCTGTTTTGCATATAGTAAACTGCGTGTAGTATTGATTTGAACTTAAAAATAATTAGCGAAAAAAATTGTAACGTAAACGCGACTACGCTACTATTGGACGATTGAAGTGAAGTGGTGCAGCTTTGTACAAAAAAGTACAAATAATTTTCGATTCTTTTTGTTGTGGAAGCGGTTTGGGAAGTGACGCTCCTCAGGGCTACCAAACTAACAGCTACGTCGCAGACTGACAAGAGTAACACCGAACTCTCAGTCCACGGCAAATTTCTGATTGATAACTGTGCGTGTGAACGGATATTGAAGCCCTATCTTTATTGCTGATTGGTGAGGATAATTGAAGGAAGGTGGTGCCTTACGGAAAGAAAAACCAAGAAAATCGGCTCGCGACAGGGCTGATGATAACGAAGAACTATATTCGAGAATTGGCTGCGTTCACGGCTTCGTCAACTTTTGGTTATGGCAGTGGGTGCTCCCTTGATGTTTACCAGGAATTTGTGAATATTTCCAGTTCCCTGGATTATTTTATTGGTGATTTATGCCAATAAACTTTTGCGTGTTTCAACGTAACAAGGAAAGTAAGTCCCCTGAAAAACCTGAACAATTTAATTTTCTAGGCAGTTTTAGTCATGTCTCCAGGGCGCATAGCGTGCCTGTGAGAAAGGAACGAGTTCGTCCAAATTTTCTATAATTTTGACAACTTGTGGTGGAATAATTCTAAAAAAAAAAATGACATGTCAATACGGGAAGTTTACTGAGCTGAATTTACAAAACAAAACCAATTAACCTAACCAAGACCCTCGTAAGTACAGGCCTGGAAGCAGACTTTTTGGTTGTGCCTGTGCGAGGCCAAAATCGTCTGACAGTTGTGGATTAACATGGCCGAAGCCGTACGAAGCCATTTTTTAACTTTGGTTTTGGAATAAAAAGTGGTAAAATATTGTATTTTATCACTTTTTAGTGCACACGGATTATCAGTGATAAGTTATTTAGTGATCTGAGTCCATAAATTAAAAAAAAATTAGTGGTTAAGTGTATTTTAGGAGTGTTAATTGATTAGGTGACCATTTTTGTTTACAATCGCGGTGGTTTTTTCGTGTTAATTTAGGGAAAAAGTGTTGAATTTGTGTAGTAATGGAATTAAAAGTGAATTTAAAGTAGTTAAAAATTATTATAGAAGAGTTATTAAAAACATAAGTGCAAGTACTACCACACAACATGAATAACAATAACTTTTTCACTTTTCCTTCACATTTTTCTGCACTTAAATTTTTAATAACTATTCTATAATAATCTTTAATCACTTAAAAAGCACTTTTTATTATATTACTACACAAATTCAACATTTTTTCCCTAAATTAGCACAAAAAAACCACCGCGAATGTAAACAAAAATGGTCACCTAATCAATTAACACTCTTAAAATACACTTAACCACTCACTTCATTTTAATTTTTTTTATTAAATCACTAAAGCACTAATCACTGATAATCCATGTGCACCAAAAAGTGATAATATACAATATTTTACCACTTTTTAGTGCAAAAACAAACTTAAAAAATTGCTTCGTATGGCTTCGGCCATGTTAATTCCACAACTGTCAGAATATTTTTGGCCTGTTTTCAGCTATGTTAGTATTAGTTGGCCTGGCTGCTTCCAGGCCTGTACTTACGAGGGTCTTGACCTAACTCAAGGATTCAACATAGAAAACTATATATGTGGGTTACCCCAACGTTAAAGTGACTGGTAGACTGGTAGAGGAGGACGAGAACTAAGATCTTCATATGCATTAAATATATTTACAATTTAGGTTCAAATAATATATTCCCACATTCTGAATATTTAAAATATTATATAATATATTTACACATTTCGACTTATTTAAAATATTATATAACATATTCACACTTTTTTTTTATTATATAATATATTCACACATTTTTTAATTATTTATGGGCACCTGTCCTTAATATTGAGACTTTTTCAGTAGTTAGTTATATCCAAATACTTCACACTGGTAACGTATTTACCTTTTAATTACGTTTCACATAATTTTTACTCTTAATTATATTGCACAATTTTTAACCGTTAATTATCTTAAAAATATATATGCAAATTGTTATTATATTGATACACTAAAACTATTTACACCTCATTAATTATTCCAAAAGTTAGATTGATGATTCTTAACTATTTAACATTTTATTACACTGTCCAGTATTCTGGGGTGTGATCACCGGAGAGTCGCACGGGGTCAGTGTTACGGAGTTCTATAGAACGGAATATCGTTCTCTAATTAGTTTGGGTCGTGTTGCAATTCGTTAACAGTTTGAGAGGTTACTGCTTCGTGTTGGCCAAGACGACGTTGTGTCCTCTAGATTTTTTTCGTTATTCTGGAATCCAGTGAATGCCCCCCTATATAATTAAACACTGTTTCACGTATCATCCAACACACACCGTTTCACTTATCCTGAGTATAAGTGGTCATATTTGTTTTTAATTGTTCATTGTTGTTGATATGGCGAGGAAGTAATTGTATATTGCTGTGAATATGGGTCGTTTTCTTTTAAACAATATATGTTTGTTAACAAGTACTTACACGTCTTTAATTGATATGAAGTGCTAGATGTTTACGTTTTTTTAGGATGGTTGGGGAGGGAGTTTTTATTTCTCTAGGGTTCGTCGTTGATCATTCAACGTAGTTATGGGTCCCACGATTCAGTGGTACCAGGCATAGATCTCTGATGGGATGGACCGGTGAACGACGAGGACATGAAGAATTTCCGCACAGATAATTAGGTAAGTGGTGAACCCAATATGTTTCGGTCCGGTCACACACCCCACGACCCCTTCCGGCGAGCTAGCGTAAACCGTGTGACCGGCTTAGCATCCCCTAGAAATATTTAGGAAACTAGGGAGGATGTGGTCTCAAAATTTTTATGTTTACCCAAGCACGATGGTAGTAGCCTTGCTGTCACCAGCAAGGAGCTCCATTGTGCCGGTACAGATGGCGGTTCCAAGATGGCGGCCGAATTTTCCAATTGTGCTCCTCGACCCCCGACATGGATATCAAATGAAAGAGTATGACAAGTAGAATTCAATTAGCTGTGCGGTGTCATTCAAAATTCAAAATGGCGGCCAACACAAAATGGCTGTGTACCTATTTCTTTATAACTCCTTCGGCATCGTGTAACGAGTATAGTACAGTAAGCGGTATGCCGTCATTTTAAATGTAATGTCGCGGTCACTATAAAATGGCGGAAGACATATAATAGACTAAAAAGAGAAAATACAAAAAATAGTTTAAAAAAAACTAAAAAATAGTTTAAAAAAAACTAAAAAATAAGCTTTTATTTTAAAATGAACTAAAAAAATAAACATTATTTGTGAACGTAGTTTTTATTGCTCGAGCCAGTATATAAAAACGATCTACCTTTCGAAATGTAAAAAAGCGTGTTTGTTCGGGCTAATCTTGGAAACGGCTAATCCGATTGCGATGGGACTTTCACGGGAAGATTCAGCATTTTATTGGGCATGTTTTAGGCTTCAGTCGGTTCCGACTATTGCTTCAGACGAAAAACTTGATCCGATAGTCGGAGAAAAGCGAGTGGAAACTTTTTTTGTCATTCTAATTGTAAACCTCAAATCTCGGAACGGTTAATCCGATTTTAGGACTTTCACGGGATGATTCAGTATCTTCTTAGGCGTTTAGCCTACTTTTCGCTCTGATCCGACTATCTGGTCAGACCGAAAACATGATTCGATAATCGAAGGAACGCGAATGAAATGCTGTCACGGTGAGATATTGTTCTTTCAATTTGCGGAAATAATGTGAAGGTTATGGATTGAGGTCACCTCCGCCAATGATCAATGGGCCTGATGATAGTTTAAACAGGGAATATGGATTTTGAACACAATGAACAAGGGGGGACAAAATTCTAAGGACGCCATGGGGTAAGTTCTGCACAGGGTGAGAGACGTGTTTTAAACATGATTGTTGGCAATGTAGCACAAAAATTTTTCAATAGGTGGCGCCCAACATCGAATTTTAAAAAAGTTGTAACACATTTTTTATGAGTGACTCAAAATTGCTTATTTTTTTATGTGGCAGTGCTAAGCTCAGGAATCACCTTTTGTACTATCAGTCCGATATGTCGTTTGTCAAGTCATGGTGCAATGTCTAGCAGTGACCTTAGTAAGGGGCGAACAGGTTAAGGGTTATGGTGGTTCGAGGGGTTTTGAAGAAGGTGGCGATGAACCCTGCGTTTGAACTCTTGGAAGTTGTAGGGGTTCGGAAATAATGACTGCGAGAGATTATTCTACAGTCGAGCTATGTGCCCAAAATTATGTTTTGAAGATTTGTTATTTTTTTCATTTTACGTTTTTCCTATCCCGGATTGTGCACACATAATTTTTTTTATTAAAAGGCGTTGCAATGCACGCGGGTTTTTGCTAGTGAACTTAGGGTTCGAACGATACTCTCGATACTGAGTAGGTATCGATACTGTCGTCTTGAAAACCGATACTAAGCACTCGATACCAAGATCATGGTATCGTCAAGTACTACTCATTAAAAGTATCGAGTATTTTAAACTCTTTTTTCTGTTAAATTAATATTATTAGGTAAATGAATTCAATTATTTTTTTTTAAATTTATTATTTATAATTTAAATAATAAAATTTTAATCAATAAAATTTGGTAACATAGTGTAGTCTTGTAATATCTTTCTCAGTTGTAAAATTTCTTGGGTGTGCCAATAATTTTGACAGCCACTGTATGTACTACTGATAAACCGAAAAAATCGGAATATTCTTCAATCTTCAGAGATGTCGCTACATACAAGTTACGTTTATTTGTGAATGCAGCTTTAACCAGTAGCTGTTTTTAAAGCAGCATTTACATCGCAAACGCATTGTGGGAACCCAAAATGGAGCTCATCTATCACACAGAAGTTTGTATGCTGTTCTACCAAACATGTGAACATGCTCAATTTGCGTTCCCATCTTGGGCTGAAGATGAAAACGAGCCTTAGTCATGCCTTTGTTCATATGTGTCTGTGCTGTTTTTTTGTCGACGGAGTCTTCATACCGTTGGGTTATGTTATTTACGTAAATTTTTGTCAACAACGTCTTCACATCCTCGAGCTTTTGTTCTAAATAAATATTTTTTTCTTAAATATATGTATTTTAAAAAGCACTCGTTACTGAGTAGTATCGATACTTCCAGCCCGATACTTTCTAGGTATCGATACCACGGTTTGATTCTGTTATTAGTACTTGGTATCGATACTAGAAGCCGATAGTTCGAACCCTAAGTGAACTATATAGTTCTTCCCCATACAAATCTGAAAACCCAGGTATCATCGGAGTCTCTATCGGGGTTTTGGAAAATTTCAAAATTTCCCTCTCTTTTCGGAATGCAGCATACTTACCGGTTGTCGGAAAAACGTCATTTAAAATAAAAACAATAGAGAGGTGATGACAGCAAATTTGTAGGCATGAGGAAGCAAATAATTTATTTTTTAGAAACTTATATATTATTTTCTAGAAGGGAATTCGTGTAACAGTTTTCAAGTGACACGCAACTTCGGTTTAATTTTAATATATTTAAGCACTGAAGATGGCGCTTAGTGAAATTTCGCTTGTCGCTTTTTTAATGAACTCGATAGAAGAACTATATATAGTTCATTAAAAAAACAGGGTAAAGAGTTCTTGAGAGCTTTTCCGATTGTCAAAGTACCCCAATTTCGACTTCGTGGCGATATTTTCGATTGTAGAGAAATATGTTTGTTATTTGTACGGATGGGAAAAAACAAAGGAAGTTAATAAGGTGCGAGTAGAAACGTTTTTAAAGACCTACAAATGAAAAGAAAATGAGCAAACACTCAACATTAATGTTAAAAACTTCGATGGATCGAGCCTTCCTCAATGCAAATTGGAACTCGTTCAGAACATCCTAAGATCCACTTATATCGGAAAAATGTGGAGCAGCTCCTACGCATAAAACGGTTTTGGCGCCAGAGGACTGTGTATGGCTAAAAAACGGGGCAAATTGGTCAAATGGTTTCAGGGCGAACAGTTGCCAAACATCGTCGAAGACATTGTACTCGAGACAGAGGGTGAAGAAAAAATTCCAGAAGGCGAAACTTTGCCAGGTGCACAATAATAGTAAAACATTCGAGGTGCGAGTTTTCCGACGATTACCACGGATCGCACATCGCAAGTAGCGATGAAGATGCCGAGCAGGATTCAGATTCTTCCGATTAAAGCGATGAAAATTAGTATATTAGAGCTTTAGAATAACGATAGTATTATAAGTTTCAATGTCAAAGACTAGTATTAAGTTCATTATATTTATGATTAATAAACGTTTTACAATGGATTTTGTGCCAATATATGTTGTCATTGTATTTTGTGTCATGCTTAAAAAGCATTTTACGCATTCATCATGAAAAGTTTATTAAGTCACAAATAAATTTGGTAAATATCTACTTTTTTACCAATTTCATGCTCATTTTCTCAAATTTCGTTTTCGTGTATACATTTATGAATGAAGTAATGCTCTTCTTCACAAAACATGGCATTTTGTCAGAAAAAATCCTTTAAGGCAAACTCGTGGATGACAAACAATCGCGCGCAGACTCTTGCAGCGGCGACTTTGAGGATCGCTTAAAGTAGGTTTGTCCCGAGAATCGATTGTAAGCACAGTATTTTTACATGGGTAATATATATATATACATGGGTAATATAAGATTCGGTTTCGGCCAGTTTCGGCCAAAAAATCTAGTTTCGGCCATAGTTTCGGTTTCGGCCAAATATTTGCCGAAACTTCGGCCGCGCCGAAACCCGAAACTCAGTGTTCGTGAACTGTCGCGCTTCGTTCGGGTGAGTTCGTGCTCTTTGGTGCCGCTGGACAAATATACGCAGATCGCCGGAGTAGCCTGCTTGGTGAAAAGGTAGGAAAACTGCTTTTATTAAGCTGGCTTCCAATGGTGCCAATGGTTCCGTACCGCACAAGCTCGCACCGCATCCTTGAAGTTACCGACTCGCGTCAGATCCTATGCCCTGCGCCTTCACGGACGCCATTCTTCTCATGGTGCGCCTGCCGCGTCTGTCCGCTTTATCGCGCACCGTGGGAAGCCAGCTTTAGCGTACAATATAAGACTTTTTAATTACGAATACTACAATTACGAATACTAATGGTAGATAAATAAATAACTATTTCATCTTACATACTTTAGTTGTTGTTTTTTATTTCATTTAACACGAACTAAGTATATAACATGTAAAACGTATACTAGATTTTAGCATACAATAGCAATTTTAACATGTCTATATGAGTTTCGGTTTCGGTTTCGGCCGAAAATGCGACCGAGGCCGAAGTTTCGGGTTCGGTTTCGGCTAAAAATCCGGTTTCGGTCGGTCACTAATATATATATTTATATATTTATTTATATTTATTTAGTACATAAAGATAATTATAATCTTAACACGCTTTAACACGTATGTACATTAAAAACAATGGAAATTAAAAAATGAACTAAAAAGTCAAAAACAAGTTTTAAGTACTAATGTAAGACAGAAACAAGGTAGAAGATATTTTATTTATTTTGTTAAGTATCACACAACTATCGTATATGTATAATCTGTATTTTTTCAGTCGGGTACAGTTTTAATTGTACTTATTCTCGTAACATTTTGTACCCCGGCTGCAAAAATACAGATTATACATATACGATAGTTGTGTGATACTTAACAAAATAAATAAAATATCTTCTACCTTGTTTCTGTCTTACATTAGTACCTAAAACTTGTTTTTGACTTTTTAGTTCATTTTTTAATTCAGCGTCGTGTTTTTTAATTTTTTAATTATTTTGTTTTTTATTTTATGATATTTTAGTGATTATAATTCGCAAACCAATGTAGTTTTTATTAAGTGATTTTATTTTACTTCTTATTATTATAGCACTTACAACTATTGAGATACAGTTTTAATGCAAAAGTAAAGTTATCGAAGTTTGATTTATTCTATCTAAATTTAGACACGCTGATAGATTAGGCAGAAATCGTCTCAATGAGACCTTTCATTTGATACCCATATTGACCCGATCAGAAGAAGAAAAAAATAAATCGGGTGTGACGTAAATTGGGTCTGACGGCCGCCATACTGTTTTTTTTAAAAATTAAAGCCTATGTTACTCGGGCTCACTAAACGATTCTAACGGTGCTCCAGCGATCTAAATCCGTTAAGGCGTTTAGAAGTTATGGTGGAACAAAGAAACATACAAACATACATACATGAATCCTGAAAACATTACACTCCTTTTTGGGGCAGTCGTGTTACATAGCGTTTGTTTAGGGAATTTCAATTTCGCCTCAACAGCATACTAGGCTTAACTATTAAGTGTTCATTCATGGTGATGGGTTAATAAAAGACGTTTTGAGTAATTTAATTTTATTTAAGCTTAAAATTCGCGATCATTTAACACATATCTATTAAGTGTTATATATATTTGAAATCGTCTCAATTTTACCTTTCGTTTGATACCCATATTGACCCAATCAGAAAAAAAAATTAAATTGGGCGTTATGTAAATTGCGTCTGACAGCCGCCATATTGTTTTTTTAAAAATTAACCTAGCCTATGTTACTCAGACTCATTAAACGATTCTAGCGGTACCCCAGTCATCTAAATCCGTTCAGGGGTTTAGAAGTTATGGTGGTAGAAAACAACGTACATACACACAACAAACCTAAACACATTACACTCCTTTTTTTGGGGCAGTCGTGTAAAAAGTACATATAAATCAATAAAAAATTAAACTAAAAGTTTACTTAATATAAACAGAAGGGTAGAAAAAGTGAAGAATTATTAATCAAAAGAATTAATTTGATGGAAGATTATTGGCTAGTAAGGTAATTAGATACAAGCTTCCTGAACACGTTCGAAGACCTCGCACTCTGTATGGCGTGTGGCAAATTGTTCCACAAGCAAAGACAGTGAACAAAAAAGGACCTTTGCCCAACAAGGTGATGAACTCGAGGCGGGATAAAAAGTATTTTTCTAGTTGTACGACCGCGATGAAGATAATCAAGGAGGTAGGACGGACGTTCATAGCGCTGAAGTTTGTAGATAAATAATGCTGCCTTGAGGGAAAGGTATTCGTCGAGCGTGCATCCGAGAATAGAAGAGCGGTATGGGCTTATATGGTCGTATCTGCGGAGGTTATATACAAACCTGGTACAATCATTAAAGGTAACGTTGAGTTTGACTCGGCATGAGGCATCAGGCGACGGAAAGACTGAGCTAGCGTAAGTGAAGTGAGGTAGAACTAAGGTTTTGATAAGCTTCGTCCTAGCACCCGCAGGCAAAGTGGACGCGAACAGCCAGAGGCGGTGCAAATTACCGTATATTTTGGATAAAGTATGATCGGTTTGGTCACAGCAGGCTAGTTGTGTGTTCAGCTAAACACCTAGTTTCTTGACTCGTCGCTGGTAGGGTAAGATTGTTTGCATGAGAGTGATTGGTGGTAAATATGTGGTGTCTAACTCACTCCTGTACATTGCGATGCAACTTGACTTAGAGGTATTTAGATGCAACTGATTGGATAACCACCATTGATATATTCGCTCAAGGTCAGCATTGATGTTGTAGACACAGTTTTCAACTAATCCAAGGGGACTATTTAAATAAATCTGAACATCATCCGCATACATGTGAAGTTTGCAAGCCTTGACAGTATTACAGATATCATTAATGTAGATGCTGAAAAGTAATGGCCAAGAATAGAGCCCTGCGGAACCCCACATGTAATTAGTGATGGATCAGAGATAGAATCTTGAAACCAAACATTTTGGGAACGATTACTTAAGTAATTCCGAATTAAGGAGATCGCTGAGGGGGAGAAGCTCAGATAGTTTGATAGTTTGATAGTTTAGTTTCGAGAAGCTTGTGACTGACACTATCAAATGCCTTACTGAAGTCGAGGAGCACCAGAAATGCAATATCATCACAATCAAGAGCCATTCGAAGGTCAGTAGTTACCTTTAGCAGCGCAGTTTCGCAGCTACTGCTTTTCCGGAAGCCGGACTGTGTACTCGACAGCAGATACCACATTTCACAGTGGGCCTGGATTTGCCATGACATTAATTTCTCTAGTAGTTTGCCTAAGAAACATAGGATACTGATGTGGCGATAATCAGAGGGATTTTTCGGGGACTTGCATTTAGGTAAGGCAATTACTTTCGCTTTTTTCCACTGAAGTGGAAAGTATGATTTTGTCAGGCAGTTATTGTTGGCCATGCGGGGCAATGGAATAAAAGACCGAGCTAATGCCAAGCGTTTAATGCTAATTCCACAGTTGTGATAACAAGACTGATCTCATATCGTATTTAGGTGGCTGATCTAGCGGCAACCTTTGATAGTGTCTTGCTGTTTTGTTTAGTGTTGCCGCTACATCACTCCCCCTCATAAAAGAAAAAAAAAAAAAAAAAAAAAAATAAATAATAATAGTAATAAATGAAAATTAAATTGAAATGAAAATGAATCGATATGAAATATTTAGTAAAAAAAAAAAAGTTTCCTTAAAATTAATCTTACTAACTACTGTCTATTACGCAAGAAAGAGAGGTCATTCTTCATCCTTTTCTATTTGTTTCAATTTCATGCGTGATTGTTTAATAGTTTCCTTAATTTTATTATTACATTTCAAGTGAAGCTATCATACTAGTTCTATATTTCATCATATTTTTGTAATTCTATATTCTATTTTTTATGAGTTCCTAATTATTACATTTCAAGTGAAGCTATCATACTAGTTCTATATTTCATCATATTTTTGTAATTCTATATTCTATTTTTTATGAGTTCCTAATTATTTATAAGTATAATTTTAAATGTCACAAACAATTAATTACAATTTGAAAGTTACCTTTGGCTTTGTTAGCGACCTTGTTTTTGGGGCTGAGCTGAAAGTATCAGAGTCTAAGAGGTGCGCGGGTTTAGTTCGGTCGATGTTGATAGATTGCTCTTTACCTTGTTTGACATTTAGGTTGAAGTTTGGGGGTGCTTTTAACGATGGGAATTCATTCAGGATAGCTCCGTATTCCCCTTCAATTACTAAAAGTTTTGGCGAACTTGTATTGCATTTGCGTGATACGCAGCTAACCGAAAAGAAGGTTGTTTGATCAAGGAGTCTTCTGTGTCGAAGATCAACTACTAGATTGAATTTATGCAGAAAGTCTGCGCCAATAATGGCGTAATCGAGTGCTGCAATTATAAAAGTATGATCTAAACTACGACGAAGTCCGAGATTTAAGGTTAAATGCTTATACCCGAACGTTGTGATGGGCGTGCCATTGGCCGAAGTTAGATGGGGACTACTATGGGTGGATGCACTGGGGAAAACCTTTTTGGGAATAATTGACACCTCAGCTCCGGTATCGATGAGGAAACTGATTTTACTGTTTTTGTCAAGAAGGAAGAGGCGGCGGGAATAGTTACTTGCTTTCGTTGCCGCACACGAATTAGCCTTTTTTAGTTTTTTGAGTCATTGCTTGTTGAATTTTCCCGTCTAGCGGTTGCATTGTTATCGCATGGGGATATGCACCTTTTGGCTTGCGCGCCGAATTTTTTATGATACCAACAATAGTTGCTTTTATGTTTGGGTGACGGACTCCTGTATTTGAAACGACTTCGTGACATAGAGCGTTCTCTTGGTCGATTTTCCTTTTTGATTTCCAAGCGATTAATTCTTTCTGACAATTCTTGCAGTTTATCAATAATTTGGTTATCGTTTAAAGTTTTAGAAGTATTCGCTTGTATCGCTGAGACACTGGAGATAGTGGTAGAATCGTATATTTTATCCGCGACCGTGATCAGCTCGTCTAAAGTGTGGGAGCTTTTTGTTGCAATTATATATGTTTGGAGTGTTTGCGGAAGTTTATTCATCCACAATTTTTTTAATAGGGAAGGGTTAACTAAACTGTTTCCTCCAGCCAGGGCCTCCATGTTTCGGTACAGCTCCGACGGTTTGTAGTCTCCTAGTTGGACTCTATGTAGGAGGGTGTCAAGCCTGCGTTCTTCCGAGTCTGTTGAACGGGCGAGTAGATATTTTTTAAGGTTTTCGTATTTATCTTGGTTGGGTGGATGCAGCAGAATGTCGGCTACGATTTCCATCGTTTCCTGTGGAAGCGATGCCAATAGATGGTCATATTTGGTTTCTGAAGATGTGATCCTCTTTACCCTGAATTGGGTCTCCACTTGGAGGAACCATAAATCTGGCCGATTATGCCAGAATGGTGGTATCTTAATGCTGTTGATGCATGTGTTAATGGTCAGCTGATTCGGCAGTTCAGCAGATTCGGTTTCTGCCGACGTAGTACCTGTTTCGGATTTCCCTTGCGGGGTGGACATGTCGTTGGTAATGTAATAAGTTTGCTTTTGGACTGTTATAATACTCTACTTTTCTGAAATTTTCGCGTTGCGGGAATGCTCTGTGAAGTCGAGTTTGGCGCAATAAACTTTTTGTTATCTGTTTTGGATACTAGAAATAACAGTCAGGGGCTAAAACTGTAAATAGAAAACCAACTTTTGCGAACTATTTCCAGATATGTGTATGATGGAGTGAATAGCAGGCCAGTTAATCAACAGCGACGAAATACAACAGCAACCATTGCGAATGACGGGATAAAAATAATAGAAATATAATAAACCGTAATGATAATCAAGCTAGCAACATATTAAAATCAGTAAACACCGATAATAATAGGCAATAAATGTTCTCGAATATAATGAATTTTTTTTTTTTAGTCGCAAATATTTTCAAAAAGAAAAAAAAAAAACAAAAGAAATAAAAGTAATCTTGTATATAAAAAAAAACTTTTAACCATCCAAGGACTTTTAATACTAATATTTAATTGTTGTTGATGTTGTTGTTTTATACTCACTGCGTTTTACATTAATTTTTGTTGTGGGTATGCATGTTTATGAAAGTATGTGTGGATACATGATTATAATTTTCGCGAGCTTTCCTTTTTAAAATTCTGATATGTTCCAGCTCATCTCCAAATGTGTATATTTTTAAGAAACCAAAATAAAATGTGCCCTAAAACAAAATATTATTTTAATTCCTTTCAAATTAATTTAGGTGTGAAAAAAAAAATAAAAATGTATATTTAATGTAGGTATTAAAAATAAATTATCTATCTCGTTTGTTAGTATTGGTAAAGATGTTGTATTATTCGCCTCATGTATGTCCAAGGAGCCAAGAAAAATCCTAGGTTATGTATCTACTTATTATCCACGAAAATCTCGTTCGGTTACTGCCATCTGCTTCATACATTTTTTATTGTTGGGCTTCGTTATCAGTAGAAATATATTTTTTTTTGCTATATTTTTTAGCAATATGTTGGTTTAGAGCTGTGTGCTGTTGGTCAGGTAGTTAACCATGTGGGTTTTGCTGGTGCTAACCATGTGTAGGGTGATGCCGTTATTTACCGTTTCTGCCCGTTATGACCTTTGTGTCTTGTAGCGTTACTTTTTATGTATTACTTATATCCAAAATCTATTATTTATGCATTTTAATTAATAAGCATTATAAATTTCATATTATTCAATGAAACTTGTAGCTTTAAGCATATATTAGGCACTTTCACTAAAAGTTATAATTTTTATTATTTTCACCAACAAAATTTCTTTTATAATCATTTCTTATTGTTTTTTTTTTTTTTTTTTTTAAGAACTTTCTCCGTTTGTACTGTGCTTTTCGCAAAATATTACAATAATACGGATTTGATCACGTCGGGGTCACCAGTATGTTGGCCATGCGGGGCAATGGAATAAAAGACCGAGCTAATGCCAAGCGTTTAATGCTAATTCCACAGTTGTGATAACAAGACTGATCTCATATCGTATTTAGGTGGCTGATCTAGCGGCAACCTTTGATAGTGTCTTGCTGTTTTGTTTAGTGTTGCCGCTACAGTTATTAAAAATATGTGTAATATGGTGATGATTACAGGAAAAATGCACTTAAAGAAGGTAGGCGGAAGATCATCAAGTCCAACAGATTCTGACTTTATGGAGTAAAAAGCTTTGTGAACTTCGGAGTAATCCACATTGCGAAAACTGAAGTGCCTAAGGTTGCTTTCAATTAGTATCGAGCGGGAATGGTCACTGGTATTGTTGACAACTTTGGTAAAATAGTTGTTTAGATCGTTAGCAGTAAGGCTGCTCTGGGCTGCGCAATCATCGCCATCGATCCCAAGTTTCTTTACGTTAGCCCAAAATTTCTTCGAGGGTAGGGTGGGACTGAGTTTAGCCGAAAAGAGCTTCAGTTTTGCTTTGCGGATAGTCGAAGTAACTACGTTCCTGACAGCTTTGTAGGCCCTAAGGTTCGCTTCAGTTTTATTTTTCTTATATCTTCTAAACAGGTATTCTCTCTCAGATATGAGACGTTTTATTTGAGAGGAGTGCCAAGGTGAGGTAGAGGGAAGTATGCTTTTAACTTTGATTGGAGCAAATGACTCGAGCAGGTGCTTGCACAGAAGGCTAAAGTGTGCTACTTGGTCGTGAAAGCAGAATACATTGTCCCAGGATAGCGCGGAACATTCTTGTAACAGTTCAGAAGTGTTAATGGCCTTATAATAATTCCGGAAGGAGAGAGTTTTCTTCTCGCTGCTTACAATTGCGAAGTTCAAGGAAAGATATAGGATGTCGTGATAAAGATGACTTGGTGGGCTGATTTGATTGTGAAATAAGACATTTCCTATATCCGACACGAAGAAGATGTCCAACAAGGATGGATTAGAAGTGTTACAGTAGGTTGGAAGTTGATTGACAGGCTTCAGGTCAAAAGTTTGGAAAAAGCTTAGGAAATTATTGCACAGTGAGCGGTAAGATAAGATATTGACCTTAAAGTCTCCTCCAACAATGATGCTATCATAATTGTGGGTCGCTTCAGAGAGCCACACTTCCAATTCACTGGCTTCAGCTAACGAGAATGTTCGAGGAGGACAGTAAACCACGGTCGCGACATTTCCTAGCACCACACACAATTTCAACGCTAAGGAATTCCAGGGCATTGGATATGGATTCTTTTATCTTGAAACACCGGAGACCATTCTTGACATAGACAGCGACTCCGCCACCGGGGCGACCCTTCCGATCGTTTCTAAATAGACCGTAGCCATCCAGTGGCACAGATATTGAAGGAACATGATAGCGTAGTGAGGCTTCAGGCACCAATACGACGTGAATGTTAGACCCATGAAAGATTTCCCGCAGTTCGTCGATTTTATTACGCAGGCTTCTTTCGTTGATGTGACAGAAATTTAATCCCCGAGCCCTACTTTGGAATATATTGAGCAAAGTTCTAATTTTGTTCATTTCAAAAAGGTAAAAATCAACTACCTAGGTCGCCGGTGTGAGGTGGTAGAACGTGTACAGGATGTGCGATGGTTGAAAAATAATGTCCTAAGATTAAGTAATAATATTCCATCATTACAAAAAAGAAGAAGACGAAAACTGAAATAGCATAAAAAATAAAAAAGACAAAAGAATGAAAAAAAAGAAAAATATAAAAGCAAGTTACACAGAGAGGACTAATCATCAGAAGAATTGAATCGGTCATTTCAAAAACATCATAAGTCACACAATTAGAATTTTTCAGGAATCAATACAAACTGTGTAATTCACAAATAAACGAGTTTTAAAGAACTTTTTGGGGTTCAGTTTACTGTTTCAGTTTTAAAAGATTGAAATATGCAATAATACTTATTGTTTATTAATATTAATAATGAAAAAAACCTGAAAAATTGCTCTTGACTTATGTGGTTTTAGCAAGGAATAGGGTTAGTGGTATATAATTTGAACAAAACAATCATCTTTTCAATCTATATTATTGCAAATTACACTTAAACATTATATTATTAACACCTTTACGGTACATAATCATACTCTCCGTCATTCTCATCCGTGTTATCTTCAACATTTTCAGTTGGCCAATTAAATATGTTCTCATAAAATGGCGTATGCTCTTCCAAAATCCTATTTTGAACTCGCTTTAAATCATTTAGTTTTTTACTATTAATTGGCACCCTCAAATCATAAGCTTTAGCTGATGGAAGTGACAATGTTAGGGGCGCGCACACAGAAAGCGGAGCGGAGCTGAGCTTATCAGCTCTGCGCTAACTTTACATTAAAATCCCCGGGCCTGCGCGCACTGTGAGCTGAGTATTTCTTAAAAAACCTGTTATACTTATAAGTTAAATACCATAAATTAAACAAAAAAAAACATAATACATTTTCATTACATAAAATATGTAATATTTAACAAAACAGATTTCTTGATATCACAAAATCTTGACATTTTAGGGGTGTACGAAGACTTTCGTTACTGAGTCTACCTACATACCTAAAACTACGCAAGAGTTTGAGAAAAATTTACCAGCAATTTTCGCCAGTAGATCTCGGAGCTATCTGTATCCCTTTATAATTAGAGTATGCTAGCCCTTTAACTTTACAATTTTTTATAATATTTCTCTTATACATTAAGGGGTTACACATTCTCTTCTTTTTTGGCTCACAATCACTTTCTGTTTCACTTGAAGACATTTTTAAAAGTACAATTTATTACCTCTCGCACAAAGGACTTGAGAAAAAGTTACACAATGAAATTAAATGTTTTTTAATTCTCAATTTGAATATATAAATAGAATAATAGATATAACCTATCAAACTAATCCAATTGCAAACAATATTAAACTTGACGTTACCACTGCCGCCACCATCTGAATGCAAAACCACTTAGTGAATGCAAAAACCACTTAAGTCATTGACTTATGTTTTTTTAGAAATGAACGTCTATTTAGCGGTATTATTTGACGAGGAAGGGGTATACTGACTTATGTGGTTATTACCCAGAATATACATCTAACTTTAAGGAAACGTTTGGAGCAAAAAAAGCATGTATGAAAAAAAAGTGACTTATGCGGTTTTTGAAATGACCGATTCAATTATAAAGAGTTATAAAAATTTACAGATGCGCGCTTAAGTAATGTTCCCGGTGGTGAATAGGATGCTGATGAATCCGTGATGGTTTTCCAGAGCTAAGGCTTGGCGGAAACGTCTTCGGTAAGGTCAAGGACTGACCTAATATTTGAGGTCGTTGATTTCCTCAGGAACTCCTGCTGTTCGTTGGCCGACGGGAATTTCACTATCAGTAGCGAGCTAGGGGCCGCAGCGCTGCCACTGCCAGTCGGGGAGTTCTGCTGTTTTCGTGGATGCGGCCGGAACACGTTCACGAAAGGAGACAGTGCATGTCCGATGGTGGAGCCAACTGATTCTACGATATGCCTCGGGTTCTCATTTTCACACATCGGGACGCCGCGAATGACCAGGTCCTGGAGTCGTAACTGCCGGCGCAGATAATCTAATTCATTGGAAACCACGGCGATGTCATGCTGGACTGTTTCCACATCGTCTCTCAGCCCTGAAATTTGATTATTAAATGTTTAACAGACCTCGTCAATACGTACAATTAGGCGAGTCTCCAGCGAGTTCAAACGGTCCTCGAAGGTGGCTAGTTGATTGTCCAGCATGCGATTGAAGCTTATTAAAAGCTTTTTTTTTCCAGAAGCTCAAAGCTGTCTTCAGGGCCTGCAACTGACGTCGATCTAGGCGTTCTGCTGCTGCTGTCGGTGTGCCTGCTACTGCAAAGGGGGGGGGGGGCGTGTTGACCCCAGCGGGATTAACGTTTACACTTCCGGCACATTTTCTGGTTTTCATCCTTGTTTGGTTCGATTTAGACATTTTGAAGCAGGAAAAAAACGGAAAAAAGGAAAGAGAAAAAGACAATCGCACTCCGGATTTAAAAAGCTGTCGTAATATATACTTGGCGACCAAAAATAAGGTTTCGAATTCAAAGATTTATGCGGATAAATTAAAATAACCGGGAGCTATACGGAAGCACGTCTACTCAGACGACATTCGTATGAACTTATGGTCCTTTGTAACCATGTAAAATTTGAGCAACGAGGAAATAAGTAAATTTTTGAATTTATTTTGCACGTTTGCGCGCTTGTAAGTGATTAATTGTCCCGCCAAGCAAATGTAAGGGGTCGTTTTTTGACATCGTCTGATGTCAATTGCCAACCCCGCAAAATATCAATGGCGATGATATGAGTTTTTTAACCCACTATTTATTACATGTTGTCAACGCTCCCGCCAACGAAAGGTCTCGAGACTCGAGGTGCGATGTAAGTGGTCAGTTTCTTTGATAAGCACAAACAAATTGAAGATCCTGATATAATTTCATTGACGATGAAATCGGCACATTTTTACTGTCGCTGGCTCCCGGACTATTAAGGATATCGTACGCAAAAGAGATAGTCCAGTGGATAACGGTTTTTGGCTCCGAATTTTTTCGGACAGCACCGATTTACGTGAAATTTGGACAGTAAGTAAGTAGATGCTAAAGGAACAAGAGTTATATTGTTTTGATGTGTGCTTTTTCTCAGGGAGGAATGCCACCCCTTCTAAGGGGTGGTTATTGGCACACACAAAATAACTGCAGAGATCGATAGAGGGGTGGATTGAAAGCAAAAAATGTTATATGAATGTTTTCCTTTAAATTAATATTTTCCGAGTTATTGGCGATTGAACTTGTTGATTTTTTCTCTAAATAATGCATGTTTTAGAGTGGTTTTTCACGAATAATTTAAAAACCTTACGTTTTTTCAAAAAAAAATAATTTTAGCAAAAATGAAGCTTTTAGAATAAGGAATCGATTGGTGTTTTATTTATTTCTGTAGATGAAACAAAACTCGAGTTATGAGTCGTTAAAGATGACCGTTTGCACACCGAAAAATTAACTCGCACAATTCGACGTTAAATAAAGGCAAAACGGCGAATTTTTGGAGAAATACTTATTAGATCATATTTAAAGTACTTGAAAAGACCTTTAAAATGAGCTTTGGTACAACTACGGAATCCAATCCCGCGAATGCGGGATTCCGCACCATTTTTGCGGGATCAGAAATGCGGGATTAGACATGCGGGATCCGCGGGATCCGCGGGATCTGCGGGATCTGCGGGATTTGAGTAGTAGAATGACCTGTTAAAAGAACCGGGACTAAGAGAAATACTAACAATATTGGAAAGTATTAACAATTTATGTGTTGTGCATGTATATGAACGTGATTAATGTCAAGTTACACTACGGCTACGACAGGGGATTCGCCAAGTGAATTGAGCGTTCTAGGATTACCTTTGCGGCTAATTGTATTGTTTGTCAAACAAACTACTGAATCAGCCAAACAAAATAATCCGGCCAATTCTGAACTACGCTGGAATTGATTAGGCTGGAATTTTCTTTCATCGGTAGCATAAAATCTGTTGTGACCGTATTTGGTTTCTCGAGTCGATATCGATTTCTGTCCATAAATGAAAATTGGCATTTAGCAACATGATATCGACAACCTTATCGTTTCTATACGTGTGGATTAAGTCGTTTGACGTTCATTAAACCCGGAATTCATCGACCTGGATTTATTCTAGGTAATTTCTTATCCCGTACAATTCTATGGATATTTTTTGTTATTCACGGAAAGCAAATATACCAATTTAAAATTTTTACAGAATTACAAATTCATTCATATTGATTCAATATTTGAGCCGTTTTCTTTGAAAGTAGTGTAAGTCTACTTTATATGATATGGAGATATTTAAGGGTTTGCGTTGAATGGATTGAAATATATTGGTATATATTAATATGCTCATTTTATGTTTTTTAAATATTAAATTGATTTAATTTTACAATTTTATAAGTATTAGTTAAAAGAAATTTATACTTTTGATAATCTCAAATGGACTTGCACTACTTTCAAAGTCAACAAAATATGAAAATCATACATTGATGAAATATTAAATATGGGATTTCAATTGAAATTTTTCTTATGAAATTTTTATTAAATATGTTAAAAAAACAAAGTAAAGAGGTTTTATTCCAATATTTCTTCAGGTAACGCCATTTATATTATATTAATTACAACTTTATATTATTATGTTCCATTTTCAATTTTTTCATTATGAGAAAGTAGCCAAGATATATTGGAGGAATATAAGGTAATAGATCCATTATATCGTTGAATTTTTGGGATGCGATGGATGGATATAAAGGTGGTAGTGTTATATTTTCAAATTTTTGTGGTCTTCCAAGTGTGGGGTGTGTTGTTTGTTGAAATGTTTTAAACTCCCAATTTTCATCTAATGAAGTTTTATACAGCATTGTATATGGTTTGTTTTTTAAAAACCTTATCCAACATATCTTCAGCCAAGTTACCTCTTCACCATAACTATTTTTTCCGTCTTTTTAGAACTAACTACTAAACTAGTAGCTTCGTCGAAACAAAATCATATCGTTTCATTTCATGTAAAATAAACTTTTTACGTCTTCGGCATTGTTGTGTGATGGTATAATAATCTGTAGGAATAAACAGTAATTTTGTTCTTATGGACGTCTCGATAGTTCCAAAATCGGCATATTTTGAAATTAATGTCTTTGCGGAAAGTGGACTTACACCACTTTGAAAGTAATTATATGTGTAATTTCATTAACTAGCTAAATTTATATTGATAATTTATTTTTTGGGAACTGTTTATAGATAAAAAGTTCATAGCAGATAGCATTGAATGTTATCATTAACTAACTTTTTGTCAAAAATGGACTTACACCACTTTCAAAGAAAACGGCTTGATACTTGATTTCGTTTTTTTAATTTTCACTCACAGCTTTGTTCAATTTTGAAATTTCGAAAGTTCGCGAATAAACTTATTACCAGGTCGAGCTCTATACGAAGAAAATAGATTGTCGACAGTACTTTCCTGAGCTATAGACTTCCACATAAAAAAAACTGGTATTAACTTTATCCAAGCCCCAAAAATCGCGGTCGGTGAATACGAAATATCCATGATATTTATATGCCTGGATATATCCCGGCCGGTGAATACGGGCCTAAAATGCCCAATTTAGGCATATAAAAAGTTTCTATTTTAATTAAATATAAGTGGTTTGCTGAAGTTGGAGTATTATCACACAATTTGATGTTTTGTATGGCCGCACTTATCTGTCGATTCGGTCGTAATGCCAAATATGCAACTTAGCCCCTGTAACGGAGAGTAATTTCGAAATTACAATTTATGCTACTATGTAAGAAAATTCCAGCGGAATCAATTCCAGCATAGTTCAGAATTGGCCTGAATATTTTGTTTGACTGACTAAAGTATAGTTTGTTTGACATATAACACACTCTTATTTCATATAATACTTCATAAATTCATGAACATAACTACTTAGAACAAAATTTATGATTTTTTTGCAGTCCCGCAAATCCCGCGGATCCGCGGGATTGATGACCTCGATCCCGCGGGCTTGCGGGATTGAGATTTTGATGCGGGATTGGATTCCCTAGGTACAACTCTCTAGCATCAAAACTTACGAAGTTATGATGAAAATAATATGCTTGTCTCCATTTTACGTCAAAAGCCTAGTACTAAGTTCCCCGCTAAATGAAATTTCCATACAAAATTTAGCGCGAAAATTTATCAAGCTAAATTTTAGCAACATCTTTAGCGCATGCAGTACTAAGTTCGCCGCTAAAATGCTCGATAAATCCACGTTTCTATTTCTTTAAAACAGATGGCAGCAATGTTAGTCTCCACATTTTTAGCTGCATTTTTATCGTGCAGGCACCTTATTTCACGCTAAATTTTGTTGAAAAAAACCAGTGATATAAAACAAACAGAAAAATAAGTTAATTTAGGGTTGTAGAAGTTTCAAGTGCGGAAATAAAACTAAAATAAAAGTTTGTGCATGAAAAAATAGTAAAAATAATAAATAATTCTATGTGTTTAAAATATTTTGAAACACGTTTTAATAATTTTATATTTCCAGTGGATTTTGAGGAGTTTTATTTTGAAGAAGACTTTGAAATTTAACCCAAAAAAAAACGTTAATATGAACTTTCTCCACAATTCTACATTGTCAAATTTTATCTTGCTGAAAAGGGTACAAGTTTGGAGACGCGCTAAAATTTAGTTTAGCGCCGAACTTAGTACTAGGCTAAAAAAGCAACAATGAAACCAATGTCTTCACGGCAAGAATTGGAAGCGAACAAAAAACCCTTGTACAATTAACTTTGTTTAAGTATTAACAGTATGTTCTTAAAGTTTGAACGGTTTAGAATGCCTATATTTGAAAAAAAGTTAGATTTACGTTAGTAATATATTTTAAAATTTTTGATCCTTTTTTCCGCAATAACTAAAAAACTAAGTGAGATACGAAAAAAATGAAAAGGTACAAAAATGAAGGGCTTTTCTCGAAGAAAATTTTGTTTATTGTTTTGATTCTGTACGATGAAAAGTAATTGAGTAATCTTGGTTGTAAGTTCGCATTTTAGGGCGAAGACCACCTTTCTCGAGTAATTTAAACTTTAAAATCTCAAAAAGTAAGGGTTCAAGACAGTTCAACTTTGCAGGCCTTGTAGCCTTGAAATTCCCTGCAATTTGAATTTTAGAGCGGTTAGATAACTTTAAAATTGAGGAAGTTATCGTTAAAAAATCAATCGCGTTTTCGTTGAAATTGCATGTAAATGGTATTAATCTCAGTAGCAAGTCAAAGTTGGATGAAATTTTAGAAGCCGGTAGGTACTGTCAGAGCTCCACCCGAACATTTAAAAAAATTTAGACGGGTCCAAGACTGTCAGCTATTCTGCAACAGATGCGGTCTGAATCTTTTGTAAAGGCTACTACTAAGAGCAGCGATGTTAGACTAGCATCCCTTATACCGACAGTTGATGCTCTGAACGAACACATTAGGGCAGTTCATTTACAAACCCAGGTCCGCCAATAACGGATCAGGAAGATGATTTTGGTAGTGATGATACTTCTGATGATTTATTTTTATTTTCCCGCTATACATGATGTACTCAATTCTGTTTTTTATTTTACGTATTAGCATGGTAGCTAATTTAAAGCACAAGGGCAATTTGTAAGAGGTTATATGTTGCAATAAGCAAAGAATACTATACGCACCCTCCTCCGACCGACATGGTTGCAACATCATTCATAATCATCCAATAATTGACACTCAAAAATCACCCTGAAAACCTAAACAATTTTTTGGAGCATTTTGGTTTGTAGCACCCCCCCCCCGCAACCCCCCAAAGTTGAGATGTCCCCGCTGAAAAAGATGCTTTTATCTTCTAAGGAGTTTCTCCGTTAATCTAGGACCTAGATTAACGGAGAAACTCATCTCCTAGATTCTAGGTGAACAGACTTGAAGAGAGATGAGTTCAGGTGTAGCTCTAAATCGACTACAGGAGATTCTCCGATAGCCAAAATCTGAATAAGTTTGGGAGCTAAGGAAGTTTCTTCCTTAGCTGGTATAACGTTGAGTTATTACAAAAAATGCTTCTTAGTTCAAAATTATACTGACTTTATTTTACCATAATTTTGGCTTATATTAGCTGCAATACATTGACATAAAATACACAACATTTATACTTATACAAAATACAACTTTAGAATTTTCTATCTTTCTAACGGTAATTTTGCACTTTTAGCTGATAACAATAAAAATGCTTCCAAAAATATGAAAAACTGACCAGACGCATATCAAGCATATTTGCCTGAGAAAATTGTCGCGACCAAAACAAAGTGTCAACTTTCCGTGAGAGCGGCTGGCTGACTTGCTGGTGAATTTGATATAATTTCTAGGTTTTTTTTGTTGTTTATTATTTCCTGCATAACTGTGTTATCAGCTAACTGCAAGAATTGTGGGAGAATTATTCTAATTATGAACATCTTCCCCGGCGTTGAGGTCTAGGAGCTCAAAATCTGATCCTTGAGTTGCAGGTTTCGACTTACGTCTTGCTTTTAGTATGGCTAAATATTCAGTCCTTTCACCATAAGTATGATTAAGAGAATGCCTAATGCCAAATATCCGATTGAGTATTGCTGAATGTCATGGGGAGTAATTTTTTGAGGCAACTGCTCCTGTTGTTTCAAATCTGCGATTGATTTGGTTAATGCGGTAAGGTCTTCGTCTCCACGTATGATAAAGTCTTTGACTTTAGGAGGCTCGAGAGCTGTAGGTGAGAATGGATCTACCAAGCTGATTAGGTTTAATGCAGGCACAAATGCGAAAGCAGACCGTGTTTTATAGAAATTGTGTGCATTGATCGTCATAGTTGGTTGTTTGATGGCACAATTTTGGTTAAGCTTCAAGACGCCTACTTTGTTCAGCTTAGTATCGACTATTTTGGTTCCACAAACAATGGAGAAAGTTTCTTCATGTTCAAAGGCGAAGATCCAATGATTTGGGTGATGAAGCTGTATCCAAATTTTTCTGGTGTCTGTTGTTTTCAGAATGCAATGAGGTGACAACTTGTGTTTACGGTTAAGTAGCTGAACTTCACACTGGTTTTCAGTTGAGTGTGTGTTAAAGATCGGATGTCGTTGCTTGCACAGGTACTTGCGATCCTCGATGAGCATGCAGGAACGGATTTCGTCTTGACAAAGTGGAAAATATTGATCTCGGTATGGGCTTATAGCGATGTATTGTGTTGATGGTTGGATGAAAACAAATGAGTTATTCAATTTTGTAGGGAGTGGAATCAGCTTGAAGAGTTGAAAAATCTGGTTGTTTAGTAACGGCAGCTTGATGCTAAACAGAACGTTAGTTTCAGTAACTCGGGCTTTCACTCATAGTAACTTGTAGATTGTTGGTAAATCATCCTCACTTTGTCCTGGGAGGTTTAGTGTTGATGGTAAATGCTTTCGAATTATGCTGAGTTCCGCTGACAATTGGTGTGGTGATAAGAGAAGAGAATTGATTCTTCCTTGATGAGTATCTGTAATCACTTCTAGTATGGCGAGCTGAGTGCGTTGAAAACTGGCCAGTAGTAGTGAAGTATATACTGCCAGTATGTTAAATACTTCTGTTTCATTTACTAATTTGTTAATGTCATTGACGGTTGTATGCATTCTTGTTAACTGTTGTTGGAATATTTTAAATTGCTGGTTTATTGCTGTGGTGGATTTGTTAAGTATATTGACTGTGGATTCAATTATTGAGGTTTGATTTTGGCTGAGTTTTAATAGATGTTCTTCATTGTTGCTTATCCTCTGGATGGTTTCCTCCATATGTGTGGCGTATTCCTGATCAAGTACTCCGAAGAGTTTATTTGCAACATTGCCTATGATGTCGAACGGAGATCTCTTCCTGCGATGAGGTTTCCCGTGTCTCGTTTTTAGAATCTCATTTAAACCTTCTATTTCCAAAAGTCTTTGTTCAAGTTGAACAACGATGGCTTCGCAGAGAGTGTTATGACGATTCTTGATTGTTGAACGTTCGTCTTTCCTTTTGGTTACCCAACTTATTAATCCATGATCCTCAATCCACTAGTTGGATAAATTAAAATAGACTATCAGGGTCCACTCATTAGTGATCATGTCCAGTTGTCCTAGATCTTCAAAGTAAATTCCTGGATTTTCTTTGAACTGAAGGACTTCGACAGGGTTATCGGGTGTCGGCTGTCCCCAACCAGTACCTAAAAAGAACAGTCCAACGAAGAGCGTGGTGATTGGATTAATCCTGATGGTTCGCTTGGGACGTGTGGTAGTTTCCTCGGTATTTTGAAGTTTATGCTTCCGAATTTTCTGGGTCGTTGACTTACTTAAAGGAGATTCCTTTCCTTGATTTTCCAGAGTTGGGATGTTTCTTGATGTTTGTACGTGTTCCTGATCTTCGTTAGTTTCTACCGGCAGTGGACATACCTTATAAAAGGAGCGTCGCACTTCCCCCCCCCCGCGGTTTTTATGTCAACTACTCGAACTCGTTGATCGTCTCCAGGGATTGTTCTTAAAATTCTTCCCATGTGCCATTTTAAGGGTAGTACATTGTCTTCTTTTAACAATACTGACATGCCCGGTTGTATATCTTCCCTGGGATACTTCCATTTAGAGCGGTTTTGTAATTCTTGAAGGTATTCTAGCGACCATCGACGCCAAAATTCACGTTGTATAGCGGTTACGAGGTTCCATCTGGCTAATGATGTGAGGTTCATTGATTTTGCGTCTGGATCAGCTACGGTCGTTAGTGGTTTCCCGATCAGAAAGTGTCCTGGCGTAAGGACTTGAAGATCATTGGGATCCGAAGAAAGAGGAGTTAATGGCCGGGAATTGAGTACGGCCTCTACTTGGCAGAGCGCTGTCCAGAATTCTTCTTGTGTTAGAGGACTTTTATCAAGTACCCGCCGCAGGTGATGTTTAGCTGACTTCACTGCAGCCTCCCAAAGGCCCCCGAAGTGTGGAGATCTTGGTGGAATAGGAAGCCATTCAATGCCTTTTTTTGCGCAATGATTACTAAGTTTTTGCTGGTTGTCTTCTGCAAGAAACGCAGCTTGTAGTTCCTGCAACTCGTTCTTAGCTCCAATAAAGTTGGTCGCATTGTCGGAAAAAATTTTCGCTGGGCATCCTCTTCGTGCCACAAACCGTTTCAAGCCGCCGATAAATGCGTTGGTTGTTAAGCCCGTAACCAATTCTAAATGTACGGCTTTGGTTGCGAAACATATGAATACGGATACATATGCCTTAGTTGGCTGTTTGCCGCGTATGTGGTATCGGATATAAACTGGTCCGAAGAAATCAACGCCCACGTGAAGAAAAGGCCTTGTTGGCTGCACCCGTTCAGCTGGTAGATTTCCCATAATTTGTTCAATGCTCCTCGGTTTCTTCTTAAAACATTTGATGCAGTGATGTACTATTGTTTGAGCCAGCTGTTTTCCTCTTAATGGCCAGTAGGTTTGCCGGGTTATGGCCAACAGGGCTTGAGGTCCGACATGTAAATGTTCGGAATGAAGGTGTGTCATCAACATTTTTGTGTAGGCATGTGATAAGGATAAAATTATTTGATGCTTTGCCTCATTCGGTAGTGCTGCCGCTTCCAGCCTTCCTCGGAGTACTCCTGTGTCGTCAATAAAAGGTGAGAGCGAATTTAACCGGCTTTTCATGCTGACTTCGCCACATTTTTTCAGGGACTTCATTTCGTCTGCAAAATCTGTTGATTGCGCGTGCTTTATGAGTACCATTAATGCTGCTTTTAGTTCTTGAGGGCTTAATGTGTTTGAGCTTAGTCTGTAGATTTTGGCTCGATTCAGATTGCTAACAAACCTGAGGATGTAGGCAGTAACTCGCTGTAATAGAGGAAAAGAATTCCTATGATTGATGGTTTCCAGGAAATGTGAATCCGGTTGACCTGCCGTAAGGACTGTCTTAATGATTTTTACGTCTGTAAGATCCCGTTGCTGAAGTGAAGCTGGCTGAACAGGCCATTAGGATTTCGGCTTTTGGAGAAAGATCGGTCCTTTGAACCACGTTGTTGAGTCGATAAGTTGCCGTAGGAATGCGCCTCTTGACAGAATGTCTGCAGGGTTTAATTCGGAGTTTACAAATCTCCATTGATTTATGTCGGTTTTGTCCTGAATGCTTGCAATTCTATTTGCAACGAAAGTCTTCAGGGTCGACTGAGTGTGTAACCAGGCGTGCACTATTTGGGAGTCGGTCCAGTAGGTGGTCTCGTGAATTTTAATGGATAGACACTTGTGCACAAACTGTACAAGTTCTGTCATTAACTTGGCAGCACAGAGCTCTAAGCGAGGGACTGTTAAGATTTTCTTTGGTGCTACCTTGGATTTTGCACACACTAAATGAATGTTCACGACTCCTTGTGAAGTTGTAGATCTTAGGTAAATTACTGCTCCGTAGGCACGTTCCGAAGCATCCGAGAATGCGTGGAGTTGAATATTGATAGCAGAAGGAAGAATCATGTGACGTGGTATTCGTAACTCGTTGAGCGTCTGTAGTTCTTCACGAAAGGTGATCCACTTGGTATGCATATCCATTGGTAGAGAAGCGTCCCAGTCTAATTTTAGTGTCCACAATTCTTGCGGGAAAATTTTTGCCAGAGTAACCACAGGGCTTATAATTCCTAGGGGATCGAAGATATGAGCCGTGTCTGATAATATCGATCGTTTAGTAACCTTGTGGATGCTCTGCCAGTTGGTTTTTATCATAAGTTGGTCTGATGCTGGTAGCCAAGTAAGACCAAGTGTTTTCACAGGATTTTCATGTTCTCCAGCTATTACAGTCTCCGTCTCACAATCTTCTTTCGGAATTCCAATCAACAATTTTGGGGAATTTGCGCACCATTTTTTCAGTGGGAATTGTCCTTGTTTCAGCACGCTGATAATTTCATCTCGCATCTTTATAGCTTCCTGAAGATCATTGCTCCCAGTGAGAATGTCGTCGACATAAATGTCTTGGTTGATGATCTGTGCTCCAAGTTGAAAATTATGTTCTACTTCTGCCAAATCTTGAAGACACCTTATAGCCAGATAAGGTGCAGATTTCGTCCCATATGTCACTGTATTTAGCTGGTATGTTTTGAGTGGCTCCTCAGCGGATTCCCTCCAAAGAATCATCTGGAACCGTCTATCATCCTTATCGACGATGATTTGGCGATACATTTTGGATATATCGCTGGTGAACACATATTTATGGACCCTAAATCGTAGGAGGATGGATAGGAGATCGTTTTGTAATGCTGGGCCTGCATGAAGGATATCGTTCAAGCTTACATTTGTTGATGTTTTCGATGATCCATCGAACACCACACGAAGTTTTGTGGAGCTGCTCTCTGGCCGCAGCACGCAGTGATGCGGGAGGAAATAGTGAGGTCTGTCTGGAGACAATGTCGTAACTTCATTCATGTGGTTCAGTGATATGTAGTCTCGCATGAAGTTGATATACTGGTGCTTAATGTCAGAATTTTTCGCCAGTCTACGTTCTAAACTTAGAAATCGTCGTGTGGCATTTCCTCTGAATCTCCTAGGTTAACTGGATCATGAGCAAAGGGTAATCCAACAATGTAGCGCCCAGGCGACGTTCTTTTGGTTGTTGCTTTGAAGAATTCTTCGCATTGCCTTTCTGCAATCGTGAGGTTTTGGTTACATTGCAATGGGGTTTCAAGAACTTCTTCAATGGCCCAGAAACGCTGCAACTGTGTCTCGATTGTGGAATTGTCAACTCCGATGCCACAAAATGGTTGATGTTGAGAGTTGTCTCTACATTTTCCCATCACTTCCCAGCCTAGAGTTGTGTTTTGAAGTCTCGGCAAGCGTTTGCCTAACTTTATTTGTCCAACGGCTAAGAGTTCTGGATATAGTTCAGCACCAATCAATAGGTCTACTTCTTGAGGTTGATCGAATTTATCGTCCGATAATGTTATGTTCTATGGTATGTGCCAGTCTTGAGTATTTATTAATTGGCTGGGTTGACTGGAGGTAATCCTAGGCAAGATGAATGCTTCAAGTCGCGTATTGTAACCAGTAGTCATTGAGTGCATGCGCATATTTACTCGTTTGTGAAGCTTCACTGTATTGTCTCCGATACTTGATATTTGGAGAAGTTCTACCGTTGATGGAAGCTGCAATTTTCTCATCAGGTTTTCTGAGATGAAGTTAAGTTGCGACCCTGAGTCCAGTACTGCTCTTGCTCTGGTTAATTTATGATATTGGTCCACAATATTCACCACTGCGGTAGCGAGAAAGACATAGCCTGATGTGGGTTTTATTTTCTGTGCAGTTAAGCTCGTGATAGAGCTGTCTTTTGAAGTGTGAGCTGCAGGAACTGTATCATCTGGGCTCTTTAATGGTGCTCTGGAAACAACTGGATGCAAGAGCGTGTGGTGGAACGTGTTGCATTTTCCACAGTGTCGAGATTTACAATTTTGCAGACTATGGCCACATCCTAAGCAGTTAATGCATCGCTGCATGTTTCGAATAGTTTTAAGTCGATCGGGGACGGATTGCTGAAGGAACTTTGAACAGTTGTAGATAGTATGGCTTGGCGTTTTGCATACAGGGCATCTGGTGGATGTATTTGATGTGACAAGCGATACCTTCTGTGGACCAGGTTTCCTCTGTTCAGCTCTTTCCTTGACACCACCCAGGGTTTCCAGCATTTGGAATCGGCTCTCCAAAAACGTTAGTAAACCTTTCACTGGTTGAAGGTCCTTAGCTGATGTTAGGGACTGTTCATATAGCCTATGAGATTCCTTATCTAATTTTTGCAATAGCAAATGTAAGAGCAATGGGTCCCATTCAGCTGTGGGCACTCCTAAATTGCTGATGCCTAGTAGACACTCATTTGTAATGTCATGTAACCGTTTGAGGGAGACATGAGAATCATTGTTAATGACAGGTTGCCCCAACAATTTGTTGAGGAGTGCTGACAATAGTAATCGCTTGTTATTGTAGCGATTCTCCAGGATGCTCCACGCTGAAGAATAGTTATCTTCAGAAACTTGGAGATGTTGAATAAGTTTGCTGGCTTCTCCAGTGAGGTGAGCTTTTAAGTAAAACATCTTTTCCGATTGACTCAACGATTGCTAATGAAAAAATTGAAGATAGAGATCGTGGAATTCGGTCCACTTTAAGTAGCTGCCATCGAAGCTGGGCAAAATAATTTTCGGAAACTTTAGATGGGGCGTTCCAGAGGTTGAATTAGACGTTGGCAATATCGCTGGAGTAACTTTATCCATCTGTTCTTGCAACGAGATCAGGACAGTATGGCATTTCTCTTGAAGAGGTTGAATGCCTTCCGCACTATATTCAATGATATTGTCGTCTGCCATGATCTCAAAATGTCTGTTGGAAATGATGGATGCTGGCAGACTTCTGGGCGTAAAAGGCTCGCGATTGATCTGTCATGTTCACTTGTGTGGACTCTAAGAGGCGATTTAGAAGGTTGATTGCTGCCATCTGTTGACGTATGGACCGTTCTTGGACCTCAATCGCCTGATCTATGGGTTGTGGTGCAGATGAGCCGTCGTTATCCGCTTCAAGACTCGCTAAAGCCTCGACTAGTTTAGTTCTATAAGTGTTGACCAAATCTTCCACTTGTTGGTGGTAGTTGTTGATGAAGTAACTGCAGTTGGGCTTTTCAGTCTTGCACTGTTGTAATTTTATGTCCCGACTCTCGAACTGACTCCATTCGAAATCAAGCCGTGCTAGCCGTGTCTCGAGGTAATCTTTTGTCCTACGTTTCGGGCCATCCTTCTGGAAATTACTGAAGTTTTTTCCGATGTTCCCTCCAGATGCGGCTTGGTCCTTGAGTAGCTGGTCCATTTTTGTGATTACTGGGTATTTTACCGAGTAATCACGTCGGGGTCACCAGAAATGAAAAAGATGCTTTTATCTTCTTTGTAACTAGATTAAAGGAGTTTCTCCGTTAATCTAGGTGAACAGACTTGAAGAGAGATGAGTTCAGGTCTAGCTCTAAATCGACTACAGGAGATTCTCCGATAGCCAAAATCTGAATAAGTTTGGGAGCTAGGGAAGTTTCTTCCTTAGCTAGTATAACGTTGAGTTATTACAAAAAATGCTTCTTAGTTCAAAATTATACTGACTTTATTTTACCATAATTTTGGCTTATATTAGCTGCAATACATTGACATAAAATACATAACATTTATACTTATACAAAATACAACTTTAGAATTTTCTATCTTTCTAACTGTAATTTTGCACTTTTAGCTGATAACAATAAAAAATGCTTCCAAAAATATGAAAAACTGACCAGACGCATATCAAGCATATTTGTCTGAGAAAATTGTCGCGACCAAAACAAAGTGTCAACTTTCCGTGAGAGCGGCTGGCTGACTTGGTGGTGAATTTGATATAATTTCTAGGTTTTTTTCGTTGTTTATTATTTCCTGCATAACTGTGTTATCAGCTAACTGCAAGAATTGTGGGAGAATTATTCTAATTATGAACACCCGCCTTAAAATTACTATTGCAACACTCAAAAATCGCTGTGAGTACCTTAAAAATTGTTTGGAGCGATTTTGGCTTGGAGCCGTAATTCGCCCCCACCCCCATAACAAAAATATGTCTTCATCGTCTTGAAATTACAAAGTATAAACCAAGAGGGGACTTTTATTTATCATAAATGCACCATTAACAAATTTTAAACTGTTAAGAACTATTTATTTATGAATTTCGACATAGGGGGTGGTTTCTAGGGGTTGAAACATTTAATTTAATCATTAATTTCATTCCAGTATGTGCAAGAAAGTTTATTTTACATATTTATTCATATTCATATTTTATTCATATAAAGTATGGAGGTATGTACACAAGACTTACATCTTTTAGAGTACTAATATTATTAGAGTCAAAAAAAAAATTTTAACAAAAGTAAGCTAACCTTAATAACTAAGAAGAGGAGAAAGGGAGAAAAGACCATGTAAATAGAAGAAGTAGATAGAGAGGTAAGAGAACAGAAAGAATGAAAGTAAAAATAATAATAAAAATATTCCTAACTAAGATAGGAGAAGACAATATGGAAACAAGGAGAGAAATATTAGAAATACTAAAGAGAAGAAGAAGAGGAAGTTACAAAGAGAGATGCTTGCTTTCTGAAAGCTGTGGCTGTGCCTATTCTTTGAACATAGTTAGGGAGATTATTCCAAAGCCTGAGCGAGTGCACAAAGAAGGAACGGCTACCAGTTAAGGAGCAATGTGCGGGAATGAGGAATTTGATTGAACGCAGGGATTGGAGAGGCGTGAGGAAGTCAGATAAGACGGGCTTTTAGTACGGAGAGAGCCGAATAGATGATGATAAAAGACTAGAATAGAGCCGGAGTTTACGTAATGTGCCATAGATCTTGGAAAGCATAAGTGAAATATGTTTGCAACAAGATAGTTTGGAATTAATAACAATACCGAGATTATTGATACAGTCAACAATAGGAAGGGGAATATTATCAAGTAAGAGAGATGGAATGTCGTCAGTGTTCAAAGAACGACGTCTAAGGCAAGGCGCGCACTGAGATGGTGAGAAATGTGAGTGGAGGTGATGTGGCTACTGAAATATTTTAATCACACGGAATCAAGGGAGGCAGCGCGCATAGAGATGGAGTGGCGGTGGTGTGGTGTTTTGCAAGTGGACTGACACCATTTGGTTGCCACTAGTCTCCGACAAGTTTAATTTTGAAGTGACATGCCATTTCACGGCCAATTTGGGTTTTAATTTTTTTTTTGGGAAGACACGTACGAGGGCATAGGTCTCAATTTTTCTAGTGATTTACAAAATGTGGCCTTGTTCGTTCTATAAACAAGGTTAAACTTATTTTCTTCCAGGTGTAAATCACCTTTATAAACATTATAAATGCCGCATTTTCCATTTTTTGCCACAGTGGATGGATCCAATGCACTTTTTTCTTTATTGATTTTTTTATTGAACAGGTTAATGATTTGCACACATGCGAGAGCATCCTCATCGTCCGACGACATTTTAATTAAAAAAATCATGTGGTGAATCGATGCCGCGAAGTGATGCCTGCCACTTCGGTGCGCATTAAATCACTTTGATGCCATTCTGCCGCCATTCCTCTGGCACACCTCTTGCAACTTAATCACCGTGGCAAAGCCACTTCACTGCCACCCCAGTTCAGTGCGCGCCTTGGCTAAGGAGTAGTACTTGGGTTTTATTAGGATTAAGTTTAAGGAGATTGAGGAAGCACCAATCATTAATTTGGGATAATGTACTATTGAATTCAGAAATACAGAGTTCTAACTGGTTGGGACGACAGGAAGTATACAGCTGGAGATCATCAGCATATAGATGAAAGGAGGAGCGATGGATAACAGAGGGAAGATCATTGACATACAGCGAAAAGAGAAGAGGGCCAAGTATAGAACCTTGCGGAACTCCCAAAGGCACAGGTAGGAACGAGGATTCAACATTGTTATGGCGAACACATTGAAGTCTATTAGAGAGAAGAGAGTAGAAAAGTCGAATAACAGAGGAAGAAAAGTGGTAGAGTTGGCCAAGTTTAGAAAGCAGAAGAGAGTGAACCACAGAATCGAAAGCCTTAGAGAAATCCAGAAGAACCAATAACGCAATGTCACCCTTATCAAGCGCAGTGCGCAGATCAGTCGTTCCCTTTCATACAGCTGTTTCACAACTACGAGATCTACGGAAGCCGAATTGGAATTTAGAGATGAGGTTGTTAGATTCAAAATGTTGCAGTGCTTGGGTATAAACAATTTTTTCAAAGCCTTTGGCAAGGAAGGGAAGAATACTGATGGGGCGAAAATCTTTCAAGTCAGCCGGAGAGGATTTTTTGGGTAAGGGAATGACTCTGGCAGTAATTGTAAATATGCGCGACAGTTTCCACGATTAGTGGCAAGAGGAGCTTAAGAAAGCGGGGGAAAGGTTATCACAGCCTATGCTATTGGAAGAAATGGAAAGCAATATCTCAAGGACTTCTAGCGAGTCAATACAGCGGAAGTTAAAACCGCACTAAGCGGTTCAAAGCAGAAAGGACTAGAAATGGAGGTGGATGCAGAAGCAGGAGGAGATTGAATGAAAGATGCATTGAGACGGTTTATGTCACCATCAAACGGGATGACCGCAGGAGCATGAATGCCCAGCGAACGAAGATTAGCCCAGAGTTTTTTAGAGTTTAGAGTGGGATCAAGCTTACGGGAATAGTACTCACGTTTCAAAGATTTAACCTTGAAGAGTTAACATATATGGCAACACCACCACCAGTACGACCAATGCGATCATTGCGATGCATCAAAAAATTAGGAAATGAAACAAAAGATGAGGGAATTTCTGGTTTCAACCAAGTCTCACTTTCAAGAAGAACATGCATTTTCGTATGTTCAAACATATACCTCAGCTCCTCCATTTTATTTTTTAAACTCCTAGCATTCAGAACACATAAGTTCAGCCCTGAGAATGAGGAACAAAGGATATTAAGTAGCATTCCCTCATAGTGCACTCGATAAGCAGAATGATTCATAATAGCAACTAACAAGATGCACAACCACAAACACAGAAGAAAGCATGAAGTAGAATTTAAGTGCGAGCAAATAAAAGAAAAGAAAGAAGGAAGGAATAAGTAATATTAAACATAGTAGTAATAGTTAACTTATAACCAAAAATTAAATGAAAAAGTAAACAAAATGAAATATAATTAAATGTGAACAAGAGAAAAAAAATATAAATATTAAAGCATGCATTCAAATGAGCTCAGCTTCATGGTGACATCGGACAGTTCCAAGTATTCCATGCTCTCATAGGGGAGAGCCAACAGTATCATTAAGGTCCAGGGCCGAGATGAATCTGCGTGGCTGCTGATTGCGTGCAAACTGGACATAAACATGACTCCGCCTAGTAAATACAGAGGTCACAAGATTCCTCTTTAGAAGTTTGCGTGCCGTCTGATATATATCGCTATTCTTCGACGTCAGACTTTCAGTAACTCGAACGACACTGTCAGAAGCGAACGCAAGGCTGAGTTGCTTCAGCGTTAGAGTCCCATGTTGACGGCTTTTTTTTCAAAAACTCTAGCTGCTCGTTGGCAGACGGGAATTTAACAATAAGTAGTGGTGAACTCACTTTCCTGACGGTCGCAGACTGTGAGGGGGAGCCGCGACTTTGTTGTGTACGAAAAACATTGACATATGGGGAGAGCTCATGCCCAATCGAAGCAACAGCCTTCAAAATCTGCCGGAGATTTTCGCCATCAGTCGACGGGATACCCCGCAAGACTAAGTCTTGGAGCCTAGACTGGCGACGTAGATCCTCCAGTTCATTTGAGACTGTGGCTAACCCCCGGGACACAATGAGGCCGACAACGACAATTCTCATATAAATTGTTGTTGTTTTCCCGTAGAAGTTGTCGTTGTCGGCATCATTGTGTTCTGGGGGTAAGTCATGCTGCACAGACTCGACTTCGTCTCGCAATTTTACAATTTGGTTATTAAATGTGCTGCTCACTTCGTAAATTTGCGTCGACAGCTGGGACAGCTCGAGTTTAAACTTCTCATCGAAAGCAGCAAACTTTTCATCAAGCAGGCGAGTGAAGTTTGACATCAGCCTCTTTTCAAGCAGCTCAAGGCTGTGATCATGTGGCTATGTTTTTAGAAAAATTAATACTTGTACAGTGTCTGCATACGTGATTGTGATTTCCCTAAAGTGTAGTTTCAAAGTAGTAGTGAAAATCCCAAAACGATGACGTAACGCACACTGTACTCCAAAATCGTAAGTACTCATATTTGACTTAAATAATTAATAAAACTCGTAACAAAAGAAAATTAAAAGTAATAGGTACGTAGCGACTGCTACATAACTCCCCCTTCAGCGCGAGCGCCCATGAACATACATCCAAGATCAAAACTGAAAATTTATTCTACAATTGGAACGAAACTCTTTTCTTTGAACATCGTGTTACTGGCTTATTAATGTCTTCGCTTCTTTCTATACAAGCTATCTATTGATACCAATACCACTTTATCATTAACATCAATCGAAAATTTTTTATCTCCCCTTTTAAGGGGGGAAACCAGTTTAGACGATTGAAAAAATTGACTTTTTTTTTATTTCATAAATTGTTAATAAAACTATTCAAGAATATGTTGCCAAAGTTTCAAAACAAAATTCCGATTTGTTGCGATGTTATCAGCACTAAAGTGAACGCCCGCCTTGGGTAGAAGGTACTAGAAACTGCGTTTGCGTTTGCGAAAATGCGATTTTCTCGAAACGACTATTTTTCAACTCGTGGGAATTCTAGCTTGAAAAGTTATTGTTCTATCGTTCTGAAAATTTGTGTCAATATTCTTTATTCAATTACAATCTATATGAACTAAACTCTTGGATAATATTATTATCTAAAATTTGTTTTTAAATGCAAAAAAGGTGAAAAACATGTTATAAAAACATGAAATTTTGTTCAAACACCTCAAAATCATGCAATTTTCAATTTTTTTGTTAAGAGTTTAGTTCATATTCTTAGAAAATATGTTGCTAACGGCGAAAAAAAATGGTGATGATTTCAGATAAAAATTGCGACTTCCAGATTTCCCACGAGCAGCAAACTCGGATGGCGACCGTCCATGAAAAGCAGCTTCTAACTCCACTATTTACAGCGGAAATGACTTGAAAAAATTGCAACGTGTACTTCAAAACATTAATAAAATATCCACCAAGTTTAAACAAATTCTGATTATTCCTTCCTTGTTGAAAAGTTCACGAAAAACACTAAAATATCGGCCTCCTTAACTGGTTTCCCCCCTTAATCACCTTGTAGGGTCCTTCATATGGGTTTTGCAATGATCCTCTGATTCTATCCGTCCTCAGGAACACAAATTCGCAGTCTTTCAATCCCTTTGGCACAAAGAATCTTTTCTTGTGATCTCGAGAATCCGTTGGAACCATACTCCTCACGTGGTTTCTCAACATCCCCACAAAGTCTGTCGGGTCTGATACAAGCTGAGCCTCCCTTACAAAAAATTCTCCTGGAATTCTTAGCGCTTGGCCATAAACCAATTCCGCTGGACTACACTTCAGGTCTTCTTTGACTGTAGTTCGCAGACCCAGTAAAATAGCTGGTAAGTGTAGTAACCAATTCGGATTAACCATCTTGGCTCTCAATGACACCTTCAGTTGTCTATGCAGTCTCTCCACCATTCCATTCGCTTTCGGATGATACGCCGTTTTTCGAATTCTGTGTTCCTAAAAGCTTCGAGAATTCTTCAAACATTTTTCCTTCAAACTGACCTCCTTGGTCTGTGGCAACTGTCAATGGAATTCCGAATCTTGGGAAATATTGTTCATACAATGTTCTTACAACCACCTGTGCGGTGATGCTCTTAAGGGGATACACTTCTGGCCACCTAGTAAAACGGTCCACGATAGTTAATAAATAGGAAAATCCTTCTGCTGGCTGCAGTGGTCCAACTTTGTCTATGTGTATATGTTCGAATCTTCCTGTTGGTGTCTTAAATTTTTGAATTGGCGATTTGGTATGCCTATGAACCTTCGCTTTCTGGCATTCTACGCATGCTTTCGCCCATACATTAATGTCACTGTTCACCCTAGGCCAAAAGTATCTTCCTGCTATTAACTTTCTCGTACTTCGAATACCTGGATGTGCTAAGTTATGGAACATATTAAAAACGTCTCGTCGTAGATCTTTCGGAACAAACGGCCTATTTCTATCGGTTGAACATTCCAATCAAATTTTACCATTCGTGAAAGGTATATCCTTCTCCGTCAATATAATTCTTGAGTTGTTGCTAGAATCTTCGATTAGATGTTTCAATTCTACATCATTTTTCTGGGTTTCCGCGATAATCTCTAAATCTATTTGGTTTTCCTTAATCGCGTCACAACCACCATTTTCCATGTGTACTCTTGATAAAGTATCCGCTACCACGTTAGCTTTGCCTTTGATATATCTAATATCACATGTGAATTGCGTAATATAATCCAACTGTCTCGCCTGTCTTGGGCTTCTTTCAGCCTTGGTCCAAATTGCCGAAGTTAGCGGCTTATGGTCCGTAAAAATGGCGAACTCACGACCTTCCAAAACATGTCTGAAATGTTTACTTGCCAAGTATATGGCTAAGAGTTCTCTATCGAAGGTTGAATATTTCATTTCAGCGGCACTTAACTTCTTTGAATAAAATGCTAAAGGCTCAGCACTATTTTTGCTCAGTTGCTCCAGCATTGCTCCTACAGCCACGTTCGATGCATCAACGGTCAAACTAAAAATAGCGTTCTCTGCAGGATGCACCAATAGAATTGCTGATATAAATGTGTTCTTGGTTTTGACAAAAGCGTCCTCGCATTCCTTCGTCCAGTCCAAATTTTTAACGTTCTTAGCTTTCTTCAGTTTTTTGGCTGAATGGCTTTAAATAGGACTTAATAATTCTGCTATCCGAGGAATGAACCTATGGAAATAGTTTACCATTCCTATAAACTGTTGGACTTGTTTTACGGAAGTCGGCGACGGAAAATTTTGGATGAATTTAACTCTGTCCTCTGATGGAAGAATACCGTCTTTTGTAATTTTATGACTTAAAAATTCTAACGTATGTACCCCAAAGAGGCACTTCCCTGGATTGATATTAATTCCAAACCGTTCAAGTCTGCCATAAACTTGTTCCAAATGAGCTTTGTGCTCTTCTTCATCTCTGCTTGCCACAAGAATATCATCAATATAAACGAAAACAAATTCTAATCCGTTTAACACTTGATTCATAAAACGTTGAAAAGTTTGGGCAGCGTTCCTAAGACCAAAGGGCATTCGAGTGAATTCGAATAAACCGAAAGGTGTAGTAATAGCTGTTTTGAAACTTCTGCCATAGGTATATGATGGTATGCTCTAACCAGATCAATTTTAGAAAATACAGTACAACCATTCAAATTCAACGTGAAATTTTGAATATGAGGAATTGGATAATTATCTGGAACTGTTATTGCATTAAGTCTCCTATAATCGCCGCACGGCCGCCAGTCCGAACAATTCTTTTTAGGCACCATGTGTAATGCTGATGAGACTGAAGAAGAGGATGTTCTGCATAAACCTAACTTGATCATATGTTCAAATTCCAATTTGGCTATTTTAAATTTATTGGTATCAAGTCTTCTAGGTCTTGAAAAAGGTAATTGACCTTTTGTTTGGACACTATGTACTATGTTGTGTAGTACCGGTAAGCCATAACGTGGAGGCTGAGTTAGTGAGGGAAATTTTGATAAAATTTTGCCGTATCCACTATCAAAGGAACAATGCCTGGGTGATGGACTGTCTGTATTAACCATCATTCCGTTAACACCTAACTCTGTATTGCCGTCAATTAAACGTTTATTTCTAAGATCGACTAGTAAATTAAATTGGGTAAGGAAATCTGCACCAATAATAGGCTTATTAACACTTGCCACAATAACAGGAAACGTTAAATCTCTTCTTAATCCAAAATCTATTCTAAGAAGTTTAGTTCCATAAGTGTTAATCGTCGATACATTAGCTGCTGAAAGAATTAAATTAGGATCTTTTTTGTATTTGCCAAAATAACCATTAGGAACCACAGATAATTCCGCTCCTATATCTATTAGAAATTTGAACTTAGTGTCTCTATCAAAAACAAAAAGTCGACTGGACTTTCTCGGGACAATATTTTTACAACACGCTAAGGGGATACTTAGTTTTTTGAATTATTAAAACTACGTGGTTTAACACATCTTTTGGCGTTATCTCCGAATTTGAAGTGGAACCAAAAAAAGGTTTACTATTTCCCTTATAATTACTCCTTGAGCGGCTTCTGCTCCTGGACCTAGATCAGGCTGGTCGTCCACTGGAAGCGTATTCGAGCGGCTACGCGCTTCGGCTACATGAGCGGTTACACGCGGCTTTGCGCGACAGATCCAACATAAAGAGTTTCATATAAGCATCGTCCACTGCGGGGGGCGAACGGCTAACAAAGACCTCGGAAGGTGGTGGCACCCGATTTGTCACTTCTGCCAAAACCCGAGAAGAGTCACTGCAGACAAACACCTAGCAGCTCTGTTAGCAAGTCCTAATCCCACCTCCCCGCGGTGCCCCCCGGGGGACTTCTTCGGAAGGAGCTAACGGGAGACGGTCGCGAATGGCGAGTTCTCTGCGCCACAAAACAGAGTTCTAAGTCGGTTGGGCTGAGGGTTAGCAACCCGCTCCTATAAAACCCCTAATTGCTACGAATCGGCAAACAATGCCTCGGAACCGGATGGACAACACGACGACGACCTTTGCTTTTCGAACCAGGACACGAATCGGATCATGGAATGTGAGAACGCTGCTTGCTGATGGACGGCTGGATGAAGTCCTCAACGAGATGAACCGCTATAAAATCAAGGTCATGGGACTCAGCGAGACCAGATGGCCCGATGCGGGGAACTTATCTGCCCAAACGGTGAGTCCTTCTTATATTCTGGGAGAAACGAAACTGAAAATCGTCGGAATGGCGTTGGCGTAATACTCACCAAGGAAGCCAGGTCCAGCCTCATTAGCTGGTCACCAGTTTCTGAGAGGATTATTACCGTGCGCCTACGTACCAGGCTAAGAAGTACTACGATAGTCCAATGCTACGCTCCGACTGAAGACGCAGAAGATGACATCAAAGACGAGTTCTACATGCGACTGAATGAGGTTTTTCGCTCTATTCCAAGGGGAGACATCATTGTTTTGATGGGTGATTTAAACGCACAGATCGGCCCCAACAACACCGGCCTTGAGCACACTATTGGAAATCAAGGCTTAAGCCAAGTTACCAATAACAATGGTGAGCTTTTCGTTGACTTCTGTAGTTCCCATCAACTCATGGTAGGTGGAACCTACTTTTGTCACAAGAAGATACACAAGGAGACCCGGGTATCGCCCGATGGTAGAACGAAAAATCAGATAGATCACGTGGCCGTCAGCCGCAGATGGAGAACTATTCTGGAGGATGTCAGGGACTTTAGGGGAGCAGACACTGGAAGTGACCACCATTTGGTAGTAGCAACTATCCGCCTAAAAATCGCCGCAATCAGAAACGTTCAACGCGATGCCATAAACCGTAGACGGTTTAACGTAGACCTTCTGCGGGAGAGCACTAAAAGGAGAGAATTTGCTGGAAATCTGTAACAAATCTTAAACCAGCAAACCGTTTCTGACGACACGAATATTGAAGAGCTGTGGAGCACAACAAAGGGCGTTATAATAACAGCAGCGGAAACAAGCATCGGTTATGTCCAAATAAACCAGCAACACTGGATCTCGGACACAACCTGGCAAAAAATAGAACGCAGAAGGGCCCTCAAAAATATCGTGAACTCTACAAGCGACCCGGAAAGACGCCAACAACTTGAACGGGAATACTCCCAATTACACCGGGAGGTAAAGAGAAGTGTCCGGCGTGATAAAAGGCGGCAGATAAAAGAGCTCGCAGAGAAAGCGGAAAACGCGGCAAACACAGGCAACAGTAAGGTGCTGTACCAAATTACTAAGCAGCTCTCGGGAAAGCACTCTACTAAAAAGCATGCCGTAAAGAGTGCGGATGGAAGGCTGCTGTGCAGCGACGAGGAGCAACTCCAAAGATGGAGAGACTACTTCTTCGCCGCCCTGAATGGTTCCTTTTCGCAGGAACCTGAAGAAAATAACAACAATGCACAGCCAATAAGAATCGCCACTCGTGCACCATCCAAGACAGAAATAGTAACCGCAATTCATGCAATGGCCAATGGCAAAGCAGCCGGAAAAGATGGCATCCCGCCAGAATTGTTGAAAGCCGACTCAAGCCTCATAGCAGATGCGCTACAGCCAATCCTGGAAACAGCATGGAACACCTGTGCCTTTCCGGAGGATTGGACGGAAGGTATCATAGTCAAAATACCAAAAAAGGGGGACCTAACAATATGTGACAACTGGAGAGGCATCTGTTTATTATCTACGGTGAGAAAAATCTTGTCCCATATATTACTATCTAGGATAAGAGAGGCAGTAGATCGAATGCTTAGAAGACAGCAGGCTGGATTCAGAAAGGGCCGCTCCTGCATAGACCATATTAACACCTTGAGAATCATAGTGGAGCAGTCTACTGAATTCCGATCCCCCCTTTACCTTGCTTTCGTAGACTATGAGAAAGCGTTCGACTCGGTCAATAGGAGCTTTATATGGCGAGCTCTACGGAAACGTGGACTGCCGGACAAAATAATAGAATTGATAAAAGCTCTATACAACAATTCAAAATGCAGAGTTCTCCATAATGGAAAATTATCCGACAGCTTTGAGGTGAGCTCAGGAGTACGACAAGGATGTCTACTTTCACCATTACTATTTCTTATAGTAATAAACGACATTCTTGTCAGCGCTCTAGATAGAAGAACAGGTGGCATACAATGGGGATTGTTAGACCGCCTTAAGGATCTCAACTACGCAGATGATATCTGCTTGCTGGCCCACAGACACAAGGACCTCAAAAACACGTTAAACAAATTGGCAACAGAAAGTAGCTCGGCGGGCTTAAGGTTAAATCCGACTAAAACAAAAGAAATGCGGATAAATGCAAACACCCTTGAACGGACAGCGCTAAATAACCGTGACGTGGAACTGGTAGACAAATTCTGTTACCTCGGTAGTATTATTACCGAAAACGGCGGTACAGAAGAAGATGTCAGTTCCAGAATAAATAAAGCAAGAAGCGCATATGCATGCCTGTTTCACATATGGAGATCAACAGAGATCTCAATTAACACCAAATTGCGGCTGTTCAACTCCAACGTTAAGGCAGTTCTTTTGTACGGTTGCGAAACATGGAAAGTCACCCAATTCATCACAGGGCGCCTACAAGTTTTCATCAACAGATGCCTACGTCGTATCCTAAAAATCCGCTGGCAAGATAGAATTTCAAATGAAGAACTATGGCGCCGTGCCGGCCAAGAAAGGATAGACGACCAAATCAGGCGAAGGAAATGGAATTGGATTGGCCACACCTTGCGACGCGAAGACGATAATCTAGCCAAACAGGCCCTTGACTGGAATCCGCAAGGATCCCGTCCACCGGGAGATCCTGGTCAGAGCTGAGAGCTGTCGCGCAAAACAGAGTCCGCTGGAGGGCAACTGTTTCCGCCCTATGTCCCATGAGGGATTAAAGGAGCAATTAGTTATCGTCCACTGCAGGCGACTTTGAACAGGCGGCTATAAGCGTATTCTTGCGTGCCGCGCGAATCCAATTTGATTTGGATCGGTAGCGCGTTGCCGCGCGAATCAGAAAGGGTTTTATCCAAAGCCTTCTATATTTACAAGCTATTTTTTTGAATATACGTATGCGGTTGTATGAAGTCCTAACGAATTTAAGTAAAATCCCATTAAAAACGAGGAAAACAAGTTTTTCGTGCCGCGGAAAGTCTTGTTTAGAGTGAGGTTTTTATTAAAAATAATAGTTATTTTATTTAGTTGAAATGTTTCTTGATAGTTGATAGTTCCTAGATATCCTATTACGATACATATGTATATTCCGATATATCCATTTATTTTTGTTGTTTTGATTTGATTATTTCTACTTGAATATTTTTTGTTTTTATTATAATTTTGTTGAATATACTGTTGAATGTACCGTTGTTGCGTTTCGACTTAACACGAAAATGTTTGTTTTAAAAAAAATTGCCTTACCGTAGAGTCACACTGAGACGTTCCGCAGGAGGAATAGTCTGCCTGAAGTTAGAATCCCTGAAGATAATTGGCGCTATGGCATCCAAAATATATTGGAATGTGTTGGGGCTCATATGATAATAATCGAAAAATTTAAGGGAATTTCCCTCTAACTCGCTGTGTAGATGATGGAATTCCCCCAGACAATCCTCTTTTACAAAATAGGGTTAACCCAACACGTCTTTTTTTATTAATACTACGTCTCATCAACGTAGAATTTTCCAAAAAATACATATCCTCTTCTTCCATCGCAATATTATTATATCAAAGTTCACTTCAAACTGAACAGCACGAAAAGCTTGCAGTGGACGACCCCTGTCGCGTGTAGCCGCGTATCTCAGAGCCGCTTGTAGCCGCCTGTAGCCGTTTATGAAGCCGAAGCCCTTAGCCGCTCGAATACGTTAAATCTTCAATTTTATTTTCTAGAAAACTTATCTTCTTATTGACATCAATATTACTTACGTTGAAAACTTCTTGATTATGAAATGGATTTGCTGAACTATTACTAATTGCTGAAACAAATTGAAACTTGGACACTTCAAAAATCTTATCCGCTAATATAATTAAATCTTGAATATTCTGCTTTCCAGATGACATCAATGCTATATTTATACTTGAAGGCAGTTTCCGCATCCATAGTTTCTTGATCAAATCCCTTTCTAAATGTGTTGAGGTTCCTGCTAAAATTTCCATAGATCGGTAGAATTCTGTAGGTTTTCTGTCTCCCATCTCCGAGTTACACAAGAGCTGTTCCATCTTCTCTCTTCAGATTCCGTAAATCGTTGAATCAAAGTTGATTTTAGAGCTTCGTATTTGCCCTCCTGGGGTGGATTTTGGATGCAATCTAAAACATTCATTATGATGTCTGAGGTTAGCCCTTGGATGACATGTTCATATTTGGTATCATCCAACCTAATTCCCTTAGAATGGAATTGACTTTCCACTAAAACAAACCACGCTTCTGGACAAGGAGACCAAAAGGTTGGTAGTTTAACGGAAGCAGCGTTAATCTCATTACCGATAGAAGTATCTTCATTATCTTGTACACTCTTAATTATCACACTTAACAAGCACTCACGTGAAAAGAAGTTCACTTCAAAGAAAAGAAAAAAATGTCGACTCTGACTTAAAAACTGCGGTACTTAAACGATATCCGCGAACGATTGCGCTAAAAGGATGGCTAATAAAACTCAAACGTTTGAAATCGAACGTTTAATCTAATTTCAACTTTAATAGAAAGCAATTGAGTGAAGGAGAGAAAATAATTGCATTGTCACTACTAAAAGAAACAAAAATGTGTATTTAAATTTTTGTGTTTTAGTGTAGAAGAAAAATAATTAACTTAAATTAAAATTAACTTCCCTTTATGACAAAAACTTTTCTGAATTTTTCTGAGAGAAATTCCTTCCTTCCTTCTACTTTTTCTTAAAATATTCGTTCCTCTTTCTTCTAAAATATTCTTTCTTCTTTTTTTCTAAAATATTCTTTCTTCTAAAATATTCTTTCTTCATTTTTTGTAAATTTTCTCCTTAAAAGTTTTCTTTCTAATAATCTTCTTTTCTTCTAATATAATTTTTGCCTGTTTTTTTCTGCGGGGTCACCAGAAGATGTGGTTCCTCCTGTCTTTCCCTTGCACATCTATATACGCCGCCGATGAACGTGAAGGATTCCACATCAATATATAAATTTATCAAATTAATTAATTACGGTTAAAAACACTTTCGTTAATGACAACATATATTTTATATTAACTTTTTAAACGAATCGCGTAAAAACCGTTACAATTATTTGATTTTAAAATTACAACCCAGGATAGGGACTAATCAAAATACGTTCGTATGTAAAAACTCTCTAACTAATACTCTTAAGCTGGCTTCCCACGGTGCGCGATTTTGCGGATTATCACGCACGGCCGACGTCCACGGACGAGCCCGGACCGCACCGCACAAGCTCGCACCGCACCTTTAGCTGGCTTCCAACGGTGCGCGATTTTGCGGACAGACGGGGACGGCGCACCGTGGGAAGAGTGTCGTCTATGAATGCACAGGCAAGTCTGTAGCGGTGCGTAGTATCCGCCGCGAGTCGGAAAATTCAGGTGCGGTGCGAGGTTGTGCGGTGCGGTCCGGGCTCGTCCGTAAATCCACGGACGGGCATGTAAAAACCAAATTCAACTGTACAGAGATGTTGTTTTCAGCCAGAAATAAAAGAAGACGTAATTTCACTTTGTTTTTCCACATAATATAATTATTGGTAAACAAAACCACAAGGGCCGCAGCTGTAGCGGTGCGCTCCCTTTCACTTTGCATAATGGCTTCGAATCTCAAGACCCACATAGACCGATACACACCGTGCGGTGCGGTCCGACGTCGTCCGTGGACGTCGGCCGTGCGTGATAGTCCGCTAAATGGCGCACCGTGCGAAGCCGGATTTACCGACTGGCGGCGGATCCTACGGACCGCTTCAGACTTGTCTGTGCCTTTACGGACGACACTCTTCCAATGGTGTGCGGTCCGCGTCCGTCCGCAATATCGCGCACCGTGGGAAGCCAGCTTTACAATTCTATTTTTTTATTTTCAATTCAAAAATTCATGTGGCTATGTTTTTAGAAAAATTAATACTTGTACAGTGTCTGCGTACGTGATTGTGATTTCCCAAGACCCTCGTAAGTACAGGCCTGGAAGCAGACTTTTTGGTTGTGTCTGTGCGAGGCCAAAATCGTTGACAGTTGTGGAATTAACATGGCCGAAGCCGTACGAAGCAATTTTTTAACTTTGGTTTTGGAAAAAAAGTGGTAAAATATTGTATTTTATCACTTTTTAGTGCACACGGATTATCAGTGATAAGTTATTTAGTGATCTGAGTCCATAAATTAAAAAAAATTAGTGGTTAAGTGTATTTTAAGAGTGTTAATTGATTAGGTGACCATTTTTGTTTACAATCGCGGTGGTTTTTTCGTGTTAATTTAGGGAAAAAGTGTTGAATTTGTGTAGTAATGGCATTAAAAGTGAATTTAAAGTAGTTAAAAATTATTATAGAAGAGTTATTAAAAACATAAGTGCAAGTACTACCACACAACATGAATAACAATAACCTTTTCCCTTTTCCTTAACATTTTTCTGCACTTATGTTTTTAATAACTATTCTATAATAATCTTTAATCACTTAAAAAGCACTTTTTATTATATTACTACACAAATTCAACATATTTTCCCTAAATTAACACGAAAAAACCACCGCGAATGTAAACAAAAATGGTCACCTAATCAATTAACACTCTTAAAATACACTTAACCACTCACTTCATTTTAATTTTTTTTATTAAATCACTAAAGCACTAATCACTGATAATCCATGTGCACCAAAAAGTGATAATATACAATATTTTACCACTTTTTAGTGCAAAAACAAACTTAAAAAATTGCTTCGTATGGCTTCGGCCATGTTAATTCCACAACTGTCAGAATATTTTTGCCCTGTTTTCAGCTATGTTAGTATTAGTTGGCCTGGCTGCTTCCAGGCCTGTACTTACGAGGGGCTTGGATTTCCCTAAAGTGTAGTTTCAAAGCAGTAGTGAAAATCCCAAAACGATGATGTAACGCACACTGTACTCCAAAATCGTAAGTACTCATATTTGACTTAGATAATTAATAAAACTCGTAACAAGAGAAAATGAAAAGTAATGCGTAGCGACTGCTACATTCACGACTTCCGGATAAGAAATTATTAAAAGGTCGAAAAAAGCAAGTTAGAGCAAAGTGAACTGGGAATAAACAGCGGAAAACTATAAAACAAATGGAGCTTCGCAAAAACACGACTACTGCATATTTAACTGATAGAGGGAGCGTTCAAGTATTACGTAACGCAATTTGGGGGGAGGGGGGAGTTGTAAAACGTTACGATGCGTTACAGGGGCGGGGGGTCCGAACAACGCGTTACGTAACATTGTTTTTTTATTTCAATAAAAAACTAGGGAATTAAAATCTCCCAACTTGGCAACCCTTTTCGTTTATATTTTACGGGGAATCCCTCGATTGTATTATGTAGGTCATTTTTATTTTGTTCTCCCAAGTTGGTCGTTTATGTTTTACGTGGAATCCCTTGACTGTATTATGTAGGTCGTTTTTATTTTGTTTTCGATGTCAGCATTCGTTTACGCAGAAGCAGAAGTTAAAGTGAGTTCATTCTGTAATGTCCGGAGATTTGCATCATCAGCTGTTCTTGGCCTATAAAGCCTCTCATGCTGACTTTCCAGGGCATCTGTGCCAAAAAAAAGTTAACGAAATTTGGGAAGCGGCTAGAGAAAAAATAAAAAATAAAGAAAAGTTTACAGAACATATAAATTATGTTATAAGAGAGTTAAAGGTGAAGGCCACGAAAAAAAAGCATCAATGCTTAGCTATTTTACACAGGTAAGTTTACTGCTAAAATGTAATAATATTACATAAGGTAAAGTGCCCGATACTTGGACGACACTTATGAAAACTTAAGGTATTTTTTAAAATTGAAAAGCCGAATTTCGATTGAATAAAAGTTTTAAATTTTAATTTTAACTATTTTACACTAAGTTAAAAAAATTATGGATTTCTACTTTTTATAATATAAAAAACAAAATTGTATAAAAGAATCCATGTTCTGCAGTTGTTAGACAGGCCTGTCGAGTGGGCTGGTGTATATAATGTAATTCTTATTCATTCGGAATTATAAGTTGACAGAATTTTGAGAATAGTAGAAAACTTAAACAATCCAAAGTAATACATGTAGTTGTAGTTAATAATTGTCTACCGATAAATAATTACAATTTTTAATCATTGTCCAAGTGCTGGTTCCATTTTTCATTCTGTCCAAGTATTGGGTACTTTACCTAGGTATATAATATATAAACCAACCCTAGATTTTTCATAAAAGAACTGGTCATAAGTATTATATATTTTTAGCTACCTACGAAAACACCAAGCACTCCAGCAACAATATTGTCAGCAAGGCCCAATGTCCCACCGACTTCGCGTACTCTTCAACAAAGACAGGTGCGTACTTGGTGTACTTTTCAGTACAGTTGTCTAAATAATACTTATTCTTAATTTATTTTCACTTCGTTTATAGGTTTCGGATGCTGTAGCTTCATCCGCGTGTTCATCTCTTATGGAATCCATTGTCGGAGTCGCTGGAAGAGAGAGCACTGCCGCCAAACGAAAGATGAGCGATACCTATGATGAGCGAAGTGAGACTACTGATGAGGAAGCTGTGGACAACCTGGACATCCGGTCTACAGATCCACACAACTTCGATTGTTTCGGACATCACTAAAAATGCTCCAAACAAACCGGTTCAAGAAACTCTTATGAAGAAAATTGGCCTACTTCAACAGAGAATAAATGTTCTTACTGAAACAAGGGATACTGGTATAGCCAAAGATGATGTTCATGAAGAAATAAAAAAACTACGGAAAGAATTGAAAGAAGAAGAAAAATGTTTAAAGAAAAAAAGAGACAGTGCCAAGCGTGCAAAAAAATTTCGAGCCAAAGAAAAACTTGAGAAAGCTGAACATCAGAAAAACAATCCTGCTGCAGTAAAACCTCGATCTGGCCCTGGGCAGCCTCCTTTGGTTGATTCCCAACCTGCTCTCCTGGAGACCATAATTAACATTGCCATTCATGGCAGCGCTGCTGATGAACCCCGCCGAACAGAGATGATTAGGAGTTGTCTCACTCTGTCCGACCTGCATGAGAGGCTGTTGTTGATGGGATTCCAAATTTCTCGAAGCGGCATATATCTTCATTTACTACCACGCGTTTCTAATGGTGGGACCACACTACGCGGTCTTGGGTCGTACGCGCTTTTGCCTTTTTTTTCATATAGAGTTTTATGACTTTTTTACGACTTTTTTACGACTTTTTCCATGGTAAAGGTCGTGCGGCACAACAACGCGGACAAAAGGCTGTGCTTAAAAAGGTACATTGTGCGTCCACACACTATGAGCTTTTCAAAAGCACGTACGCCGTTTCAAATGAGAATTGATTTTTTCTCACTCATGATTCAGAAAATTAAAAGATCACGCGCGCTTTTGGCTGGCCGTACGACCAAAAGCGCGTGGATTCTAAGTCCGCGTAGTGAGGACGGGCCTTAACACTCAAGAGGGAAGGAGGCACGTACGCACCGTACCCGTAAAGTTAGCAAGACCACAGACCGAGATGCACAAAAAGCACGAGGACTGGGAATTCTGCACTGCTACAATCAGGTCTTTGGAATCTCTCGCGTCGCTTCTGGGACCGCAGCAAGTATTTGTTCTCTCTCAAGACGATAAGGCCCGTGTACCAATAGGTTTACCGGCAGTGAAAAGTCAGAGCGCTCTTTTAATGCACATGGAATACAGAGTGCTTTTACCTGACCATGATTGGGTAGTGGCAGAGCGGCACAAACTTATTCCTTCTGTATACGCCGGCTGGATCCTAACGGTTTCGGTAAGGAAGAGGCTGTTGGTTACAGCGGGCCGACACACATATCCATAAGAAGTGGGAAACACGCATCCTCCACAGCGAACACCCATGCTTATGATTTCGAATCACTTTTATCAGTGCCTGCATTCAAACCCTTAATGATGACAGAAGCGAACACCGTGAAGCCAGTGATCATCATCTTTGTAGATGGTGGGCCGGACGAAAACCCGCGTTATCGGAAAGTCAAGAACTTTGCTATTCAACATTTCAAAAAATACAACCTGGACGGCCTGTTCATAGCGACTAATGCGCCTGGGCGGAGCGCATACAACCGAGCTGAGCGACGCATGGCCCCCTCAGCAAACGACTGTCAGGCGTCATCCTGCCGCATGAACTTTTTGGTTCTCACCTCGACAACAAAGGAGTTACTATTGATGGTGATTTGGAAAAACGAAATTTTCAGCACGCTGGGGAGACACTTGCTAAGGTCTGGAGGGAAATGAAAATTGACAACTACGAAGTTTCAACGGAATATAGAAAGCCCGAAGATAGGTTGCAGGATCCAGCAGAGCCTAATCTGGCGTGGTATAGCGCTCACGTCCGTGAATCGCAATATTTCTTGCAAGTCATTAAATGCGCGGACGAATCCTGCTGTTCCCGCTCGAGGAATGCATTGAAATCTGTCTTTCCGGATACTTTCCTGCCGCCACCCTGCCCAATCCTTCAAACCCCAAACAAGCTCGTGTTACCTAGTCAGCTAGACAAAGGATCATGCAAGTTTTCACCACTTCTTGTGAGGTTGTGCGTTGATCTGTCGCTTCCTCTAGAAGGGTTTAAGCAGATGCCTTACGATTTCTTTTGCCCGTCAGTACAATCAGACCTCAAGAACAGAATATGTGCAACCTGTGGGATCTATTTCACATCTCACAAGAGTGTGCAAATGCACAGTCGTCACTTGCATGGCAAGACAGCCCAAGACCTTCGTGAAAGTAGAGTACGGCCACAGCGACTTGCTGCCAGAAGGGCAAATGAGCTTCTCTGCATTGTGCGCCACTGTGAAACATCGTCTGAGGATGCCGATTGGCTCGACGAAGAGGAAGTTGATGCAAGTGGTTTAACAATTCCGGAACCCTCTTCGTCTGCTCTCCGGATGCCAGTAATGAAAGAGTCTGAGTGGCTGGCAAACCCGTGTACAGAGGAGCAGTAACTCCAATTGAATTATTTTTTTTACATACCTACATTTGAATTAAGGCTGATTTTATTTTAAATTTTTTGTTAAGAATACTATCTCTTGTTTTATTTATTATTTATTTTGAATAAAATGTTTTATTTCTGTTAGGTTTCCGTTTCTAATTGCATTCCCAATAGTCCAAGAGCTCAGGCCCGCCAGACCTACGTCATTTTCTTAAAGCTAATATTTCGTATATGCGTACATAGTGCCATACGCAGTTATGAACGTATGCACACTCGCGCTAGCCCAGAGAATGGGCCCTTTTGTCGATAGAGGGTTGGGGGGTAAAAAAATACCCTTAAATACTAGTGGCAGAAATTTTTGACCATATGCTGGGATGGGGGGGTAAAATGGCAACTTCAGGTAGGGCTGGCTTGGCGAGGGTGCAAATGGTCAAAAATGTCTGCCACTAGTATGTAATGGTAAAATGCCGTAGGTCTGGCGGTCCTGGGCTCTTGAACTACAAAGGTTAAAATAAATACGTTATTTAATTTTAATAGTTTATTAGTAAAAAAACTAAAATAGGAGAATACATGAGAAGAACAATGGTGGATGAAGCTAAAAATGTATGTAAGGACAGGGCCAAGTCAGGAAAACGTAAGATTTAGTAGTAAAAGATTATTAGCCCATTTTAACATATGTGGGATTGTTTATTAAATAACAATATAAATACAAATAAAATAAACAACATACGCATGTATTGCGAGTTAGCAATCTCTTGTTTCATTATAGAAGGGATTTCGGAAGCGGGGATGCTCTCCGATTGCATGCCTTTCAAAATCCCAAAATTTAAGCAACCCTCTGTGCACATACAAGACAGGCTAACCTGGACCTTTCCTAAGGTATCGCCGGGTGGACTGGTATGGTGCACGGATGGCTTCAAAACAGAGACAGGTGTGGGCGCCGGAATCTGGAGCGAAAGCCCCAGATTCAGTAGAGCGATAAGCTTAGGCACCCTAGCAACTGTCTTCCAAGCAGAGGTGTACGCTATACTGGCATGCACTCATGAGAACTTAAGAAGGGCCTACCAAAATAAACGGATCTTTATCTTCTCTGACAGCCAAGCGGCAATTAGGGCGATAAGGTCCCGTAGGACCAAGTCTAAATTAGTTTGGGACTGCCAACGTGCTCTTGGTGAGCTGGGCGTTCTCAATCAAGTTAACCTTGTCTGGGTCCCGGGACATCGGGGCTTCAAAGGCAATGAAAAAGCGGATGCCCTAGCCAAGCAGGGCTCTGACATTGCATTCATCGGTCCAGAGCCGGCTATCGGAGCACCTACCAGCTTTCTGCGAAGGGCTCTAGCCGATCGGACTTTGATGAAACATACTGAACGCTGGAGGTCCGCGCCTGGACTGGCCAACTCTAAGCGGTTCCTTCCTGGGCCGTTTCCTAACACGGCCAAGAAATTGTTAGGGCGCAGTAGAAACGATGTCAGGACACTTGTTGGCTTGATTACCGGACACTGCGCCCTAAATTACCACTTATGGAGGATAGGAAAAGCGGAGGACCCCACCTGCAGGCTTTGCCTGGAGGAGGATGAGTCTGCTCTCCACGTCCTCTGTGAATGTCGTGCAATAGCGAGGAGCAGGGTTTCTTTATTCGAAGAGTCCCTGCTCGATTATTCAAGTCTAAGCGACAAGCCACTAGGCAGACTGCTGAGCTTGTTCAAGCGGTCTGGCCTAAAAATATGAGGTATAGGGGTGTAGTACAATAGACCAAATGAATGGCCGCAGTATCTATGGACTCAGTACCACACACAAGAAAAAAAAATCTCTCGTTTTATTTATTGTTACCGCAAACGCGAATAAAACAATAACAAAGGTATTTTAGCGCCTTTCCGGACCACATAATTGGGACTTTTAGGTAAAAATGGTCACTTGGGTGTTACGTAACGTTTATGGGGGGGCTACAGAAAAACGTTACGGCGCGTTACAGGGGGGAGGGGGGTCAAAAATCTTCAAAAATTGCGTTACGTAATACTTGAACGCTCCCAGATAGTAAACATGATTTAATCGAAATATTGCTTAAATATGTTGTTTTTAAATTTTTTGACAAAAGGGGTAGTTTTCACCCCCTTAAAACAAAAAGCACACATCAGGAACATATAACTTTTGAAGAGAAGAGTAAGATGAGCTTAATTACCAAATTTCATTAAAATCGGTGCTGTCCCGAAGAATTCGGAGGTAATACTCTATTTTTACCGCTATCCACTGGACTATTACATTTAGTCAACAGAGTAGCTACGGCACTGTACGTAGTTAACCTACACTTTTTTTCACAATTAGAAAATTTGGAGTATTTCCTATGAATAATTTCCTGACAATTTTTATGCTAACTACGGCTACGGCTTTTATTTTTGAAGTTATAAGCTATTTTTATGTTAAAATAGCTGGGACCCGGCGCGCCTATGCTGCACCCATAAGCCAATTGTAGTAATCAGGTGATATGAATTTTAATATACAGTAGGAGAGTTTGAAAAAGGCAATTTTTTGGTATTTTTGATTCCAAATAGCAAAATGTAAAACTATTAGGGATCTGACATTTTGATCGAGACAATAAAAACCATCCATTGACTTGACATTTTTCGAGATATAAATTTTCATACACAGATGAAGTGTCTCAAAGAACGACTATTTTCCGTATTTTGGATTTCATATCCGTCGCGCGATGCAGCGCACAAATAAAGAACACATGTACTTAATCATTAACGGATACACAATATTTTTGGTTTTTTTGTTGGTGGACAAATGTATAAATTTGTTGGTGTACTAATTCGCGAACAGGCAATATACAATTGGTCGTGTGAAAAACAGGAGTTTTCTAAATTCAATCTAGCAATAGTAAACGATTGACTTTGTGGTTTGTTGATGGTGATCGCGAAGGCAAGGCGCAAAGGGAACTGAAGTCGTTTGAACTCGAAAGGTATTTTTTTTTTTTTTTGTTTTATTTGATGCACTTATAAAATTATACATATATACATATAAACATAATAGTCTAACTCTAAATCAAATGACTACATGAGTATCCTATTTAAATGATAAAGTTAGCCCTCACATAAGAAGACTTGTGTGTGAGAGCTCTAGCAGTTCTAGCTACTGGAAATATCCTTGTCTTATATTGAATTTTTTAACAAAACTATGCCATTAATATGTACAATTTATACAATTTACAAATTTCGATTAATTTTAATATTTTGAAAAACTTTTAGAACAAATGCTTAAATTTAATATTTTGAAAAAACTTATACAAGAAATGCTTAGTTAGATAAATGTTTTAAAAATTGATTACTGTTCCTACGAATAAGGCATTTAAGTATAAATTTATAATTTGAATCATTCAGAGATTGCCTTGTATCGATAGAGAGTTCATTGAACATTAACGGACCCAAATAATTGGAATGTCTTTGAGTTAAAGCATTTTTCCGTTTTTGTATCATAAGTGGTCGAGTTAATTGCCTTCTAGTTTGATATCCTGAGAAATTCCGAGGAAATAAATTAGGGTTTTTGTATGTGAATTTAAGCAAATTAAAGCAAAAAATTTGCCTGACAGTGAAGACATCGAAAATTGATAACGCTTCAGTAGTGGAGAAAAATTTCGGTTTCCTTATGCACATCTTAACGATTTGAGACTGCAAATTGGTTAAAGGATTCAGGGCATTTGTGTATGTAGGTCCCCAAGCTATAATACCATATTGTATAAGTGATTGTATTAAAGCAAAATAAACCACTCTCAACGTTGCTCTATCCAGGATGTTACGGAGCAGAAGAATTTTGTATTTAAGTTTCCTTATCCTTTTGCATATACTGAGAATATGGATATCCCATTTAAGTCGACTATCTATGGTCACACCTAAGTATTTAGTATATGGAACATTTTGTAAAGGACGATCGCATAACTTAATACAGTTTTGGTTTAGAGTATTGCTGGTTTGGCCAAACATGATGAGATGCGTTTTCTCCAAATTTAAAGCAAGCTTATGCATACATAGCCAATCGTATAATGTCTCAATACCACTATTAGCTAAGTTGATCGTTGTGTTCCAACTATTGCTTTTAAATATTAAAACAGTATCGTCGGCGAAAGCTACAATGTGTCCATTTACAATGTTATGTTGGAGATTGCAAATGTCATTAACATAAATGAGAAATAACAGAGGGCCAAGCACAGTTCCTTGAGGTATGCCACAGCGTACCAAAGTAGGCTCACTTACTATATTCCCCACTTTAACGAGCTGAGATCGTCCATATAGGTAGGATTGGAATAAGGAAAGTTTCCTTTGTTTTATACCTAACTTTTCCAGTTTCTTGATCAATAGCTGGTGGTTTACGGTATCGAAAGCCTTTTTAAGATCAAGGAAAATAGCCAAGACTTTCTCATTTTTATCTACGCCAGCGTTAATGAAGGAGGTTAGGTCAAACAAAGCATGGTCTGTAGATGTGCTCGATCTAAAACCATATTGGTTATTTGCTAGGATGTTGTTATCATCCAGAAATTTCAACAATCTACTCTTTAGGCACTTTTCAAAGATCTTAGCAATATTGGACAGCAGACTTATTGGCCTATAGTTGTTAGGGTCATCGGTATATCGTTGGAAATCATCGGTCATAGGACGTCTTCTCCTTCCTTACCTTACCGTTGATGATTCTTGCTTCGATCAAATTCTGTGTTAATTTTTTGATAGTAAGTCTTGCTCCGTTGCACAGCTTTGGCGCGTTCAAATTTCGAAGTAGCATCACAGGTGATCCAACTTTGAATGTCAATGGGGCTACGTAGACTAGTCATGATTACTATGTAGTAAAACCGAGTTTTACGAAGAGAGACGTGAAGGGGCGGGGTGAGCATGCCGCCCCTTCACCTCTCTCTTCTTAAAAATCGGTTTTACTACATAGTAATCATGACTAGTCTACGTTGCCCCAATATGTGTGATGACATGCCTGGTGGCTCCAAAGAATTAAGAAATTCAATTGGATATTTGACTGCTTGTTCTTCGTCCATTACTGTGTCAACCGATTTTTACAGTTTTTCCTAGCAGTTTCATTTGAATTTGTTCATTAAGTTTGTTGACATCGTCATTCGTGGGCGCAAAGATTGCACGTTTCGCACAGCCAATCTGGATTTTTGTAGTTCGTTTTTAAATTCGGGAACACATTGTCCACAACGATTTGAATATTGGGCTGCATTTGACAAAAGTTTTGCGGAAACGAAATCTCTTTTGTTCTGCTCTGCTATCGATTAGAATTTCGCCATTCCCAATGTCCAAAAGTTCTTTGTAAAATGGACACACGATGGACACAGATATGATGCTTTCAAGCATGCTTTAAGCGAGAAGCACAATTCTGCCAGCTTTTCGGCTGGCTTGTAAATAAAATAAAATTTGCCAGAAAAAACTCGACGACATTTTCCCCCGTTTAGTGAAGCACAGATCAACAAAAGATAATGACAGCAGCCAGCTAAAAATTTAAAATTTTTTAAAGCACGAGCTGACCGAAAATCGGCATTTCGGCTGACCGAAAATCTGAAGCTGCTCGCCTTAAGCCCATCCGCAGGCGTTGATCGAGGTATAACAGGCAAAGTTTAGCGAAAATCCCCTGCAAGTAGGGTTACCATTCGTCAGGATTTTTCCTGACATGTCAGGCATTTTATAGTCTTGTCAGGCTCAGGGCAGGCTTTAGTTGATGTCAGGCTTTTTTATAATTGAGATTTTAATTCTTTTTCCTTTTGGGTTTTTTCTTATTACGTTTTCTTTGTTATTAACCGGCTTCTTTTCCATATTTTTGGTGAAAAATCACAAAAATTTAATCTCAACAATCAACGCCATCTACATACATTTAAATTGAATGGAATTGCAGTTTAGTGTTACGTTTGTTTACATGAAATCTACTCAATATCACTTCAATACAAATAAAAGGTGAGAATAATATACAAAATAATTTAAATTAATGCGGTAAAGGAGGATGCAAATTTTGGTCACCTCCAGTAGCTATGATAGGTTTCTTTGAGCTGAATATAAGTTACTATGGCGCCTAGTTCGAAAGTCCTGAGTAACACGGTCAGAACTGTACAAAGATAGAAAGGGTATTCATGATCTGTGTTATTTGTGTTAAATCGAGAAAAAAGTTTAACAAATCGAGAAACTTTCCTTAGTAAATGACATTTGTTTCGATTTTAACAAAAAACATCTGAAAAGGCGTGTTACTTCAACAACTCGACATCGAGATCGAAAATGGCACGTCATTTTTTTTTACTGTCAACAGCTATTTAGAATTTATTTTGATTGATAGCTGCATTTGAAAGGTGCAAATTACTATAAAAAATACACTTTAACATGGAAATTTAAAGGGATCGCTCACGATCTTGTCTATTTCGAAGATAACATTTTACGGTTTCTCGAAGTTTAACACAGATCATGAATACCCCTAGAGTTTTCATATCACCCTGTATTTTTTTAATAGTATAACCTATTTCCATGAATAAGGCACCAATAAACGCAGAATTCCTCCAGCTAGCTATGATGGTAAAAGCAATGGTTCTATCTTACCAACTATTAAAGTTATGAGTCGTTAATTTTAGCTTTTGGAAAAAAAGTATATGTTAATTACGTATTTTTTGGAGAAAAAGGTAGTTGAAGTTGGTCTTTTGTCGCTTTTACCATCACTTTTTCAGAAGCATATCTTGTATTATTGAATTCGTTCTTTGATAATTTCCAAGAGAAGATTTTACAAATATAAAAAGAAAAAACCTCCATTGTAGAAGTTATATCAATTATAGATTCTATTCTGCAATCGATTTAAGATTATCTGAAAAATGTATACCAATATGTTGTTAGTGAAAAATTATTATTTTAAAGCTGCAGAAAATGGTGCAAATGGTGAGAAGGAGAAAATGCTACAAAAAATTTTTTTTGGCCCATAAGCGAGATTATTGTTGAAATGGCTTCGTTTTAGGGTGTAGTTTTTTTTTGTTGTCCCGATAATGTACCAAAAATTTCAGCCAGATCGGTTCATCACGTTTGGAGTAATTAACGATCAATTATTTTTTTTAACGTTAATTAGTGTTAATGGTTCCATTTTTTGTAAGATTGCGAAACTCATTAGAAAATCCAAAAAACTATTGAAAAATGAAATCCCGGTGAAATTTTTGAAAAATTGCAATTTCGGCCGATTTTATGAGGTTTTCTACGTGTTTATATTAATTCTACACTAAAATACAGTACAGTACAATGTTGTACATCCTGTAGTTGATTAATAAAAGAAACTAAAGTTACTGTAAGTTCTTTTATATCACTTGAATTAAGATTGCATCACTTGATCTTGATAAAGTTTTAAAAAGTGGTAGAATATTAAAATATTTTTTACTTGTCAGGCTTTTTGCTCTAAAATCAGGCATTTTGTAGTTAAATGTCTGGTATCAAAAATAGCAAATGGTAACCCTACCTGCAAGTAGTATGAGAGCCCCTACCATCGGTTGGTTTTTTTCTCGGAAATCTCGCAAAGTCCTGTCAAGCGCTTCGAGCGATGTTTTATGGGCCATGGTTTTTCTTTTTCTTTCTTTACGCTTCTTTAATCCCTCGTGGGACATAGGATCAAGGTGCATTCGTCCCAAATTATAATTTTGCACTGTTTAAGTACTGTTTCAACACCGGAGTTTTTGCTGATATTACATGTAGTTGTTTCTATCTGGTTCAAATTCAATGGGAGCTTGATTGCTGTACGTCCACCATCAAGTAGAGTTGATGATATTCCCGATGATGTCACTGCCAGTTCAATCTCATTCTGCATTCGAATCGACGCCAAAAGCAAATTGCTAATTCCGCTATTTCCTTTGGCTACACGTTGCACGTTTGTAGTACGATTATTTTTGAATTTGTACGGCAACTACCCCGTAAATCACCTCCGATCGATCTGAAACTTTGGGAATCCCATTTTTTTCGGAAAAAAGCTAAAATAAAATGGATCTGAGCTCTTTAGCGGTAATTGGAAGAGTACCTCCATACAAAAGTTCGAATTTTACAGATATCGGTACACTACAGCTACCCGAAATGTTCGAGATAGAGAAAAATAGACCACGTAGGAACACCCGCCGTACCGGAAGACCTTTATATACAAAAATTCATGCCAATCGGATGAGCGGTTTCGGAGTCGATTGAACATTTAGAGACAGACAAACTTTCACTTTTATATATATAGATTGGCCTCATTTGGTACTTTTCGACATAAGCTTAGGTGAAAAGTACTAAAAAACTAAACCGTGTATTTGGTATGTACTATTAAATTAATAAATAAATTTATATGAATTTTAACACCTTGAAATTTTTATAATGAAACGGTTTTTTGCCTGTGTATCAATAAATCTTTACTTTTGAATATTTAAATTTTAGTACGTATGTGGGATTAACTTAAAGAAAACACGAAAATTATCGCCTTATATTGTTTTTAATCAATTCAAAGTTTACATTAATTTATATTTTAAAGTTTATAGTAATTTATATCGTTAAAGTTTATAGTAATTTATATTTTAAAATTTATAGTAATTTATATCGTTAAGCTCAACAGTTTTTATAATGATCCGACTTGACTCTTCCACGTCCACGGCAAGAAGAAAAAATATCGTCCACGTCCCGGGTGAGAACTAGAAAACGGAGAGGAGGTTACTGAAGATGATGTGGGAGTGTGTGTGATTGCTGACCGCCCCACATTCGGCCGTCCTGCAGTTTATCTGCCCTCAGATAAATCGTCGCCTGTTTCTTCCTCGTCGTCATTTTTGGTTTGATTTATACCTTCTGTTTGCTCCTCTAAGCTTTCGTCGACTTCGATCTCGTCCTCCCCGTGACACCATACTTTCAACTTATCTGCACTTACGGTTGTTGCTTTAGGTCCCTCGTGTTCGTCTATCTTCTCTACCGTGTAGCGATCGTATCCTTTACTAGCTACGATTTTATAAGGACGTAGAAATTTCGGTTTTAGTTTTAGTCCTACGCCGTACTGGGTTCTTTCAATAGCCACCAGATCACCAACGGAGTACTGGTGTGCTGGCTTTCGTTTTCGTTTGTACTCCCGCCTGTTTTCCTCTTGGATCTTGGCGATTTCATTCCTTACAAATTCTCGTTGTTTATTTCTCTCCTCATCGAATTGCTTTGCAGATTCCTCGATTATCTCCATGATTCGTGCTTCGCGTTCTGTCCTCATTGGTACCCCTACCAATAGTTGCATTGGGATGGTATTTATTGCTCGATGATGAGTAGAGTTTAATACGCGTTGTACTGTCCTTACATAAATGTATCTACCATTTTTCGGCATCGTCAATGGATAGTTTCGTTAGGACGGCGATCGCCGTGGCCGTCTTGAAATGGATTTGATATAAATGCTCCACCTCTATCAGCGATAATTCGATGCAGATAGCCAAACGTGTCGGCTATTACGTCCAATTTCTGCACCACTTCGTCGGCATTTAAAGTTTTTGTGTGGAACAACCATGCGAATTTTGTAAATCTGTCGATAACAGCCAGTATGTACCGATAACCCTTTTTTGAAGTCTGTAGTGGGCCAAGGTGATCCAAGTGAAACGGTCGATCACCTTTCGGAATGGGATTCAATAGTCCTTCAGCTCTTCCGGCTTTTCTTTCTGCTAACAAGCAACGAATACACCCAGAGATATGTGGTTCAATTTTTTGCGACAGCTTAGGTATGTAAAATTCCTTTTCTATAATTGCTTTCATTTTCTTTAAGTGGAAATGACATATCGACATGTGATCCGGCACTACAAATAGAAGAGAATTATCGTTTTTACACAAAATATTATTATTAATTATATAATTCTTGTAAGGCCCCTGCTTTAACCATTCCATGATCGCATTTAACTTCTCATCTTGCTTTTGAGCTTCCGCTAACTTAGCTAAGAAATCGTTACTTCGGTTGACACACATTGCAACAGCATTATGGCTAAGAGCGTCTACGTGTTTCATCTTTGAGCCTGCCCTGTGTTCGACATCGTGTTCGTACTCCTCAAGTAGAAGTGCCCATCTGGCCACTCTAGTTGTCAAGTCTCTTTTCCGCAGTGTACATTGTAGTGCTTGGCAATCGGTTATAAGCTTAAACTTCTGCCCTAAGAGATATATGCGAAATTTCTTTACAGCCTCGATAACTGCTAACACCTCAAGCTCGTAGCTATTATATTTTTGCTCAGCTTCAGTTGTCTTCTTACTCATATAATACACCGGATGGAGATTATTGTCGTTCGCGTCACGCTGCAGCAAGACTGCTCCTTAACCATATTTACTCACATCGGTATGCACCTCGGTAGTAACTCCGTATTCGAATATTTTCAGAACGGGTTTCGTTGATAGCAGCCTTTTAATTAATTCGACGGCTTCTGTTTGCTCATCACCCATCTTGAATTTCGCATCTTTTTTGAGGAGGTCACTCAACGGCTCGGATAACAGTGCAAAGTTTGGGATAAATTTTCTAAAGTAGCCCGCTAAGCCTAGGACACTCTGCACTTGCTTCGCAGTCTTCAAAGAGGGAAAAATCATAAATGCTTTGACTTTCGTCTGCGAAGGAGTGATGGTGCCTTCTCGAACATGGTGGCCTGGTTTCTTCCTTCAGTACCTGGCATTTCTTCCACTTTATTCTTAGGCCATTTGCCGCCGCAACCTGCAATACTCGCTTCAACCTTTCGGTTGCCTCGTCTAAAGTCCTCGCTGGAATAACGATATCGTCCATGTAGATAATTACCACGCCTTCTCTTAAAAGTTCTTTAAAAATATAATTAATGTATTTTTGAAATGTGGTCGGAGAATTACAAAGCCCGAAGGGTGCACGATTAAATTAAAAATGACCTCTTTGCGTTACAAACGCGGTGAATTTACGGCTGCGTTCTTCGATTGCAACATGGCAAACCCCGTTTTCCAAATCCAATGTCGTAAAGTACCTTGCTCCTTGCAATCTATCCAATTGATCCTCTATATTAGGGAGGGGGTAACGATCTTTGTCTATCTTCTGGTTTAACGCCCGGTAGTCGATGCAGAGACGATAAGAGTTGTCTTTCTTTTCAACTAGTACGACCTGGCTGGCGTAATCGGAAGCACTTTCTCGAATTATTCAATTATTCAATTCATTTCTGTTCGTAGGGCGGGATCCTTCGTGGCGGTCTGTAAACCGATTCATGATCCAACGGAACAATAGTCATCTGTACAAGTGATTCGGGGGGATTTACTGGTGAGTAGTTCTCTATAATTTCTTTAATTTCTCGTCTTAGGTTCGGATTTAGAGAGCTGGGCAACTCTAGGCTGCCTTCCTTCGGTTCGTCTACCTCGGGCTCCATTCGCGCTAAAAAGCAGTCCCCTTCTGCGTTACCATCTCGTTCCTCGCAGCGCGTTGACCTTTTCTGAGTACACCTTCTTCTTGATGACTGTTAGCTTACCCTCGTCGATTTCAATAGTGGCCTTTGATAGCAGGTCCATCCCAATCACTATATCGGGCTTCATACAGGTTGCTTTTACAACATGTAAAGTTGTGTTGTCAAACGTTGCATCGGTGATACTAATATCTGCTGTACATGCTCCCTTAGTAATAATATTCGGACCTAATCCGCATACGGCTATATGATTTCGTCTAAAAGTAGAACTTACGTTAATTAAATTTATCAATGAATCTTTAATTATACAAATTTCGCTTCCTGTGTCTATTAACCCACTCATAGCAACACCATTTACTTCTACGGGATAATACGATACGCCTTTTTCCACCATGTAAACTGTCTTTGTGGATTTGTTGGGCACTCTGGTGGTTTATGCCCAAATTCATGGCAGCCAAAACATTTAGGTCCGCTTTTCTTATCGGGGCACGAATGCGCCTCATGTGTCGTGGAACCGCAATTGAAACAATAGGTCCTGTCTTTCTTCTTCTCCACTGTTTTATCATCTCGTCACTTCCTGACATCACCAGCTTCGTGTAACACTTTGGATCTATCTCCTTTGATTTTCTCGTAAATAATAAGTTTATGCTTTAACTCGCTTATTGTACTCGCGCCGTACAAGACCGTTTTATTAATAGGCGAATCTCGAATACCGTCTATCACGTAATTAATGACCGAAACATCATCTACCGCCGCTTGCGACGCGATATCAAGCATTCTATAAAGATATTCTCTTAGCGATTCACTATCTTTCTTCTTTCTCTCCCGCAATAACCTATGCACGTCGGCACTATTGAACTTCGGAGTAAATTCCTTAAAACAACGCACTTTTTAGCGAGCCATAGTTAGTAGATTTTACCTCACACTCTACAAAAAGCTTCGCCGCCCCGGTTAGCGATCGTTTGCAAAGGATAAATTTTTGAACACTGTTTAATCTAAACGTTTCGGTGTACATTTCGAATTCATCAATCCACGCCGCCACACTAACTTTTCCATCACCAGGAAATTTTTGCACTGGGTGCTCCATGTCGGAAAAATTCACTGGCGCACTTCCATCAAACTCAAATGAACTATGCGCCGACTCTCGCATACTCACTTCAGCCTCGTGGATAGCGCTGCTTCTTTGGAAGTTTCTTCTTCTTCGCCCGCTCATAGTAGCAACAGTACCAAATTCAATTTGCGTAACCGTATATTTTACCGTATATTTCAATTCAAAAGGTCTTAGAATGCTGCGTATTGTACACCACCAACAAAATATTAATTTCGGTTTAACAACTCGTTGTAAAAAGAAAAGAAAAGAGAACAAAATTAAAACAAAATTTCGCGAATTAATTGTTTACTAAAATCCAGCCACGACTGTTGTTGAAGTCATTCATAAACTCAATAATTAAACAATTGCAATATAAATTTTATTAAGATAATACACGTCACAGTAACAGTTTAACATAAAAAGTGTAATAATCCGACAACTTTATTAGACAAAATCGAACGAACAAAGTACAAAATAGAACGAGTAATTTAGTAATTGATAATTCCGTGGTGTAAGGTGGACTGCGTTGGGTATCGATAAACACCTCATTGCCAGGTACTTCAATGGTGCCGCGTCTGCAGAAAATTTGGGCCCGTGGCTGGTTGGCGGTTGAACTCCTGGCCTTGGCGATGCAGGTGGTTTCCGGCCTGTGGTAAATTAAGAGTTAAATTACCTTAATACCGGATGCACCGGAGCCACGAGCTGCTGACGGTTGATGTTAATTGACTACCGATGACCTTTTGATCGATGGATCAACAACTGTAATTTTGCGTCCGCTATACTTTGCCCGCAACTGTACTACCTATATAGTCCAAGAGCTAGTGACAGAATTGCAAAGTTATTTTGCAGAGGATGGGCCTTTGATATAAGGTAGATTAGGTAAAGCACAACCGATTAAAAATATTCGCAAGTTCGAGTCTACTTAAGTTTTAATTTTATGAATTTTTGAACTTGTCGATTTTTTGACCATGAAAAAAGTGATATTGCAGAGGATGGGACTTGGTATATAGGTTAATTGGGTTGCCCCCAACACATATTCCGATTCCCATCTCGTTTGGGGGTTAGGTTCGACTTTTGGGAATTTTTGAAAATGTCGGTCCGATCAAGATGGACAAAGTGATATTGCAGAGGATGGGGTTTGGTATAATGGTGAGATAGGCCACCAAGAACCCTAATTCAGCTGCCCATCTCATATGCAATCACGGTTGCGATTTTGGCGGCTTTTAATTTTGTGGCCATTTTTGGTATGACCCAAGTGATTTTGCAGGAGATGGGAATTGAATATTAGGGTTTGTTACAACATCTACAATACATATCCACTTGCCCATCTCTTTCCCAGTTGTAGAAACCCTTGTCATCTCCAGTTGAAGTTGAAAAATCGTAAAATCAAGTTTTATACAGGGTGTATCATGAGGAGGGTCAAAGCGACCGGCTGTGGATAGGTTATGGATAGGCGAACAAAAAATCGTATGGGTGCGGGGGGGGGGAAATCGTAACGGTTGAACAGCTAGGGCGTTTAGAAGTTTTTTTTTAGAGTTTTACATATCACCCTGTAATTTTGTAACCCTACGACCTATTTTCATGAATAAGGTATCAGTGTACGTAGAATACTGCCACCTATCTAAAACCCTATCTAAAAGGTTCTACCCTATCAACTTCCAGAGCAATGAGTCGTCAAAGTCAAAACTTTGGTTTTTTTCACTAAAATTTCAACTAAAACGACCTTTTTCTCCAAAAAATACGTAGTTAACTGATATTTTTTTTTGTAAAGTTGGAAAGCTTGGACAATTTCCTATGAATAATGTCTAGACAATTTTTTTCCTAGGACTTCTACTTTTGGAGTTAAAAGCAATTTTAATGCTAAAATTGGGTCTTTTTTAGTACTTTTTCACCTAAGCCTTGCTAAAAAAGTACCAAATAAGGCCAATTTCAACATCAAACTTGCTAATAACTTCAAAAGTAAAGGCCGTAGCATAAAAATCAGTGCATAAAAAACACTTTAATAATGAATTATCACACAATGACATTTTTCTAAATTTTTCATTAACAAACATTTCAAAGGACGTTACAAAGAATAGACGTGGTCCATTTGAATAAAGCGCAAAAAAGAGAAAGTTGAAGATGATAGAGAGCTTATACAGGGATGCAGGCAGGAACATCTCACGTTTCCCTGGGTGCCTTCCATTTAGACACAGAGAGACACAGTGTGTCTAACAGGGTGTTCCATCAACGGGAAAAATGTGCACCGCCGGGTGAAATATATTTAAACACGACGGTGATGGAACACCCTGTTAGACTCAACTGTGTCTCTCTGTGTCTAAATGGAAGGCACCCCCTGCCTTTAATTATTACAAACAGGGCTGTAATGATGCGACCAGTAAATAAAATAAAAAAAAGTCAAATTTTTTTTTTCAGTTTTATTTATCCATTTACATATATTATTAGACCAGTGCAAATAATTTTTGGAAACAAAAAATTATTAACTGTATGAAAAATGTTGGAAAGGGAAGGAAATATAGCGCAGCCAACCAGAAAAATAAATTAAACTCGATCTGAGTTGTATTACGAGGGTGAAATTTAGGGGTGAAAATGGTGTTTCACGATTTTCAGCGAAAGTAGACATCCTATCGAAAAAAGTTAAATATAAAAGTTGTAGGTAATAAAAAGATCAACAACTTTTCTACAAACCATTTTTTCCACCTTACCAACTTCCAGAGCAATGAGTCATAAAAGTCAAAATTTGGTTTCTTTTAACAAAAATTTCAACTAAAACCACCTTTTCCTCCAAAAAATACCTAGTTAACTAATATTTTTTTTACAAAATTGGAAAGCTTGGACAATTTCCTATGAATAATGTCTGGACAATTTGTATCCTACGGCTTTTATTTTTGGAGTTATAAGCAATTTTAATGCTAAAATTGACTCTTTTTTAGTACTTTTTCACCTAAGCTTTGCCAAAAAGTACCAAATAAGCACCAAACAAGGCAAATTTTAACATCAAACTTGCTAGTAACTTCAATAGTAAAGGCCGTAGCGTAAAAATTGTCCAGACATTATTGATAGGAAATTGTTCAAGCTTTCCAATTTTGCAAAAAAAAAATCAGTTAACTAGGTATTTTTTGGAGAAAAAGGTGGTTTTAGTTGAAATTTTAGTTTAAAAAAACGAAATTTTGACTTTGACGACTCATTGCTCTGGAAGTTGGTACGGTGGAACCTTCATTTTGACAGTTTTAGATAGGGGGGAGTATTCTGGTATCCAATTCTTGATTATAGCTCAAAGGGTTACATAAATACAGTGTGATATGTAAACCTCTACCAAAAAAACTTCAAAACGCCCTAGCTGCTAAACCGTTAAGATTTACCCCACCCCACCCATACGTTTTTTTCTTCGTCTATCCAAAACCTATCTACAGCTGGCCGCTTTGTAAGCTTAAAGGTATACACCCTGTATAATCATCAAAATGTTTTTTTTTTCAATCAACCAATTTTTTTCAATTAAACAGAAAATATTGATGGAACGGAGATGGGATTGAAATTTTAACATTTGGTAGATCCCACGAGCCTATGGTCCAAATCTTGGGTTCTGCAAAATCACTTGGGTCATACCAAAAATGGCCACAAAATTAAAAGCCGCAAAAATCGCAACCGTGATTGCATATGAGATGGGCAGCTGAATTAGGGTTCTTGGTGGCCTATCTCACCATTATACCAAACCCCATCCTCTGCAATATCACTTTGTCCATCTTGATCGGACCGACATTTTCAAAAATTCCCAAAAGTCGAACCTAACCCCCAAACGAGATGGGAATCGGAATATGTGTTGGGGGCAACCCAATTAACCTATATACCAAGTCCCATCCTCTGCAATATCACTTTTTTCATGGTCAAAAAATCGACAAGTTCAAAAATTCATAAAATTAAAACTTAAGTAGACTCGAACTTGCGAATATTTTTAATCGTTTGTGCTTTACCTAATCTACCTTATATCAAAGGCCCATCCTCTGCAAAATCACTTTGTAATTCTGTCACTAGCTCTTGGACTAATATATATTTATGAGAAGAATACACGGACAGTTATGGAATTTTACCGTTCAATATTTTAATTCTTCATTGCAGAAATTTCTAGCAGTGCTAATTTTATTATATTGGGATGAACGTAGCAAAAGAATTATTACGGATTTAGCACTTCTGACACCAACAAGAGGAATCTCTTTCACTTTCACTTCTTTGTCGCACTTAGCCCTTTTGCGAAGTATCCGTACAATGCGCTTCACCGCTCGAACAAATTTCGCGACAAATCTCCGTTTCTCCTTTGTAGATATCCCGGTTGAGCCCCCAAATGTGGGATTAACTTAAAGAAAACACGAAAATTATCGCCTTATATTAGCTTTGTTTCTTTACGCAAGTTTGGGATCCTTCGGGATCAAGAATTCGCACGAACGTACAGTTTTTTGTTTCTTTACTTTCGTGAAATGCCAAAATGAGGGGAAATTACGTCATAACATCGCTTCCCCTATTGCAATAATTTTCACGAAGTATTTTGCTTGTGTACGTAGGCCATTTTTTCTTGGATGTTTTACCGAATGTCAAATGTGGCTGGCATTTCAGTTGTGAATTTGAAAAACGTAAAACTACGCATGCTACCTTCCTTTTTCTTTCACTAATGTTCATTTTTTAGCTTTTATCTCTGAATAATTAAATCTTTTATTTTTAGTTTATATCACTGAATTAAATCTTTTCTAATGATATAAACAAAAAATAAAATGACATTTTATTCTTCTTCATTTTATAAAGAATTTGCACGAATGTGTTTCTTTACTTTTTCTTTTTTGCTTGAAATTTCTCCCACCACACGAGCAAGTTTTTTCACGAACATTTTTTGCATGAAAAGTAAAGAAACAGAGCTATTGTTTTTAATGAATTCAAAGTTTATAGTAATTTATATTTTAAAGTTTATAGTAATTTATATCGTTAAAGTTTATAGTAATTTATATTTTAAAATTATAGTAATTTATATCGTTAAGCTCAAGAGTTTTTATAATGATCCGACTTGACTCTTCCACGTCCACGGCAAGAAGAAAAAATATCGTCCACGTGAGTGAACTAGAGAACTAGAAAACGGAGAGGAGGTTACTGAAGATGATGTGGGAGTGTGTGTGATTGCTGACCGCCCACACGTATACATGCGAAATTGAAGCCGGATTCAAGCCTGCTTGGATCTTAAAAAAATCCATGTATACGCAGATCGAATTCAAATAGTAAAACGATACGAAAACTACAAATTGTAATTTATGTTCATTGCTTTTCGATTACGTTTAAATTCATTTAAACTTCAATTACTCGATCCGACTATGTCAAATACGCAGATTCTCACTTTCAATCTTTCGATCTCTGGATCGTTCGATTTGGCCATGTATACGTGGTATTTTTTGTTGCCAAACTTAACCAAAACCTTCCAAATAAACATGGAATAAAAATGTAACAGGGAGAGAAGAGATATGGAGCGCTTTCAAAAAGCTTACTATGGTTAACCATGGTTAACTATGGTAAACTTTGTCGTTAAAAACCTCCGTGGTTAACTACAACATAACGACGAGCATAACTTTTTGGCGTTCAAAAACTCCCGTGGTTAACAGTTATAGAATCGGCTGAAACAAGCCCTAGTCATAACATCTTTTAAAGAAAAATATCATTAACACGCGCAACTATGTTGCGCCCGTTAATAATATTTTTCTCCTTCCAAGAAAATCCCTTTTTGTCATATAATTTTGCTCGCGTTAACAATTCGATTATTCTTGCATCTCCATTGTCGCGACATATTAGATTTCATTTTTAAGTTCTTGGAAGTGATCTCTTCGGAGGTCTTCCCAGCACGTTGCACTGCAACGTGACTGTAAAATGTTTGTGCCTTAAGCAACTAATTATTAATTTGAATTCAGTCTACTTTTCGCGTCCGATGAATTCGTGTCTCCGGTCTTAAAAATTACTTAAACCTTATTTAAGCTAAAATAAAATAAAAGTTTTTATATCTAAATGAAGTTTAGTATTGTTTTATTCTAAAAATTCCTTTTTTTTTTGAATCCATGAACGTCGCTACTTTGAATGGCGCAGTCGGCGTAGGATGCGTCAATTAGTTGAAAATCAATACAAAAATTTTTTTTAATAAGTGAACGTAAATCACCGTGATAAAAGTTTTTTTGTAATACACTATTATATGTGCAGCGAATCTTTTAATATTAAAAGAACAATATATGTATAACAAAGTAGAAAATTGTTTTTGTGTAAAGAGAACGATTATCTCCAAAAGAAATCGTAAAATAATTGTGAAAAAATCGCAAGACAAAAATAATTTCAAGTGGAAAGTTTATTTTCAACTAATTGTATATTTTAATATACTGAGACGCAACGACAAATGATACAGTATAAATATATATATTTGTATTTAAAGCCGACGTTCATATAAAACAAATACATACACTTCAACACTTATCGGAGGAAATTTAAGCAGAAAATTTTTGAAAAAGTAGATTCCTGGAAATCGCAGCCTGAAGATAAAAAAAAAATATTTTTGAAGCAGTTTGCAGCCAATTACATCCGGACGGTGTTTCCAGTATATTTTGCAGTTTTAGAGAAACGACTACATTTTTTTTTTATTTTAAGTAAGTCATTTAAATTTTTACAATAAATATTCTATTAAATTTGACACTTAATTAGGATAAAGAAAAAATATTTATGAAATACATATATTGTGATTAAATAAACAAATAAATCTTCCCAAATAATTAATTAATTAAAGTGTCATAGAAGATATACAGTATATAAAGAAATTTTTTTTTGTGTTATAAGTTAGAAAAATTATCTTGAAAAATTAAATCGATAAAAGTGCAAAAAACAAAAAGAAAAAAGATTTATAAGCATAATTCTGAAAATCAAAATTTCCTTTTCGTGAACTACTTTTGCATGCCAAACGTAAACGTGGAAGATATAGATTATTTAACAGACGCGCTTTCGTTCCTTTATTTAAATACCAGCAACAACATGACTGAACAAAAAGTTCTTTCAATTGATCCTCTTAAATATCTGGAACGAGTTCCAGAATTTAATGGAAAATTCGGCACACTACAAAATTTTATAAAGTTAATAGACAGAATTACTCCATTACTAGTACAGTATGACGACTTTTCTAAGGGAATATTTTCGGATATTACTAAATCCAAATTAACGGGAAAGGCTCGTGAAGTAATGGATATTAATAACCAAGCTGTAACTTGGGAGGATATCAAAAAAATCCTATACAACAATTTTGGCGATAGGTTATCTATGGACCAACTTTTTGATGAACTTAGAGGGCAAAGTTTTAAGAGCAATGCAGTAGAATTTTATAACGATATAAAAGCCATACTTCGAAGATTGAATATGAAAACTCAATTAGAATGCCAAAATGACCAAATTAATTTAGATAGACATTTAAACGCTAATATTAATAGTGCCTTAAATGTATTTAAAAATAAAGTGCCAGAACCGTTGAAATCAATTTTGTCATGTAGAAGTCCTATATCCTTAGAAAACGCGATTCAAATCCTACATGAATCTGGATATGCGTTCTTTAATCCCAATAACAACAGAAGTAATCATTCTATTAATGATTTCCGTAGCAACAATCGTAGAAATAATAACCGAAGTAATAGCAATTATCAAAATCATTCAAATTCAAATAGTAACCCCCAAAATTCGTATCGTAGCAGCAATAACAACCCAACTACGAACCCTCAATATTTGTATCGCAATAACAACAACAAAAACTACCCAAGAAATTCACCTAATAACAGTTATTTTACAAGTAGAAGTTTTTATAATACAAATCACAATCCGATGCATGCCAATGGCAGCCAAAATCCTAACATGTTTCGAAATAATAATAATAATCCTACAAATTTCGCGAATCGAAATTTTCCTTCGAATAATAATAATTTTCCTTCTCACAATAATTGGCAACAAAACCAAAGTAGAAACTTTAATAATACTTTAAACCCTCAAAACAATAATAATAACCTTCGAGTGGAACCAATGGACATCAATAACCAACAAATCATTGAAGTGGGAAATTTTCGGGAAGAGGGCCCAACCAACTCCCCTACATAAAAATCCAAAATTGGAAATTTTTAGTAGACAGTGGCGCTACAAATTCACTAGTTCTACCAAACATGTTTAAAGAAATTCCAAAAATCCGATTGAAATATCCAAAAATTATGAGATCATTGAAAAGAGATACACTCATTAGCGAGGCCGTATCTGTAAATGCTTTTGAAGAATTCAAAATGAATTCCACAGAAAAATTCCAATTTTTTATCTATGACTTTCATGAAACTTATCATGGCCTTTTTGGTAATGATATTTTAATAAAATGCGATTCCATTATCGATTATAAACATAAAATGCTCATTGTTAATGACGTTAAAATGAAACTCTATTTTAATCATCTACCAGAAAACACTATTTACCAGATAGACCCTGGAGAATATTTTTACAAAATCCCCGTTAAAGAATATAACGGCAATGTAATAATAAATCAAATGGAATTAAGTCCTAATGTTCGTATTCTGGAAGGCGTATATGAGGTAAATGACTTCAAAGCCAGAGCAAAAATTCTTAACACAAGTGACCAACCAAAAATTTTCAACTTTGGCGAAAACTTTCCTTCAGTCGAAATCGATGAAATCCAAGAATTCAATAATTTCGAATTCAATGAGCACTATTCTAAAAACAACGTCTCAAATGAAGATTTTTTCAAAAAAATTAGAACTGAACATTTAAATGAAGAAGAGAAGACACAATTAACCAATCTCCTATATGAATACTATGGAATATTTTCCCAACAAACTCCTCTCTCGTTTACAAATCAGATAAAACATAAGATCAACACCACAGACAACATCCCAATAAAAACCAAAATATATAGGTACCCATATATCCATAAATTAGAAATTCAAAAGCAAATTGAAGAAGTGCTTCAAAATGGAATTATCCGCCCCAGCTCAAGTCCTTACAATAGCCCTGTTTGGGTCGTCCCAAAAAAGCTCGATGCGTCAGGAGAACGCAAATATAGGCTAGTAATAGACTACAGAAAACTAAACGAAAAAACTATAAGTGACTCCTACCCAATACCCAATATCGAAGAAATATTGGATAAGTTAGGAAAAAGCACTTATTTCTCAGTTCTCGATTTAAAGTCCGGATTCCATCAAATAGAAATGGACGCTCCCGACATAGAGAAAACAGCCTTTTCGGTAGACAACGGGCACTATGAATTTTGCCGCATGCCCTTTGGCTTGAAGAATGCGCCAAGTACTTTCCAACGACTTATGGATAACATTCTAAGAGAAAACATAGGTAAAGAATGCATCCCATATATGGACGATATTGTAGTGTTCTCTAATGGCCTTATAGAGCACATTAAGAACTTGAGAAAGGTATTTTCAAAATTAAAGCAAGCACAACTCCAAGTCCAACTAGACAAATGCCATTTCTTGAGAAAAGAAGTAGAATTTCTCGGACATGTAGTCAATGAACACGGAATTCTGCCCAACCAAAGAAAAATTGAAGTTATTAAGAAGTATAAAATTCCTCAAACGCCCACACAAATAAAAAGCTTCCTCGGCATTGCCGGTTACTATAGGAAATTTATACGAAATTTTGCAGAAATAGCCAAACCCATGACAATATTTTTAAAACAAGGTGCAAAAATTGATCCAAATAATAAAAATTACATAAACAGTTTTAATACTTTGAAAAACAAACTTATATCTGCCCCAATTTTGATATACCCCGACTTTGAAAAAACATTTCAAATAACTACTGATGCAAGTCAATATGCCATCGGCGGCGTACTATCGCAAGAAGATAAGCCTATTTCGTACGTGTCGCGCACCCTAAATGAGCACGAGATCAACTATTCAACGATCGAGAAGGAGCTTCTCAGCCTGGTATGGTGCCTAAAGCAGTTCCGACCATACGTTTTTGGCAGAAAAATCAAACTCTTTACTGATCACAAGCCTCTCGTGTGGCTCAATAATCTTAAAGAACCAAATAGTAAACTAATGCGTTGGCGACTTCAAATACAAGAATATGATTACGAAATATTTTACAAACAGGGTCAAGAAAACAAAGTGGCTGATTTTCTTAGCAGGATCGATGTAAACTTGAACGAAGTTACTGAAAATTCCCAAACTGTTTCAAATACAGATAAAAACGAACGGCATTCCATTGTAACTACAGTTACCCCACTAAATTTATATAAAAACCAAATTATCATCAAACAAATTAAATCCGGCTCTTTAAATATAAATACACAACAAATCTTCAAGAATACTTGCAAAACAATCTCTTTAAAGGTTGCTGATGAACCTACTTTAATATTAATAATTAAAAATCACTTTAGTCCAAAATTGACTAACGCTATCTGAAGAAATATTTGGAAAACTCAACGACGTTTATGCAAAACATCTGTCCGATTGTAAAATCATAAGATGTACAACACTACTTAAAAATATTACCGACGATAAAGAGTTAGAAAATCTTATTCAATCAAAGCATTTAGAAAACAATCACCGCGGAATTAATGAAATTTATGAAGAATTCAAGAGTGAATTCTATTACCCAAATATGAAACAAAAAATAACGGAATATATTAATAATTGCGAAATCTGCATATTAGAAAAATATGAAAGAAAACCCTTAAAAATACCATTAAAGTTATCCGAAACTCCTAATAAACCGAATCAAATCCTCCATATGGACGTATTTTACTCCATAAATAAAACCTTATTTGTAACCATGATTGACAAATTTAGTAAAGTCGCATTATTCACTAGAATCGCGAATCGAAGCAGATCAGAATTTAGAAAAGCTGTTATGAAATATATTAGTACGTATGGCCCTATTGAAAAACTAATAACCGATAACGAGTTAGGAATGAAATCAAATTTAATGAAAAAATTCTTAGAAGAGAAAAACATCCAAATCCACTATACATCCAATTCAAATCACAATAGTAACGCCGATATAGAGCGGCTCCACAACACAATTAATGAGCATTTAAGATTACTAAAACATACTAAGAAAACCTTACCCATTGAAGAGCAGCTCATTCTAATTAACGGGTATTATAATAATACAATACATTCTTCGACCCATAAGAAACCTCTCGATTTCATTCAAGGCAAAGTTAAAGAAGACGAATACGAAAAAATCTACAATAAAATGTTAGAAAAGAAAACTGGAGTAATTAATAAAATAAATCAAAATAGAAATGATTCACAAATAGAACCTGGCCCGAACTATATAAAAGAAATTAGAGGCGGAAAAAACCACTCCAAATTCCGTAAAATTAATACTGAATTACTCGATAATGATCATGTAGTAGACGAAGAAACTGGTCATAAATACTACAAAACCCATGCCAGAAAGAATAGGAAATTTCAGAACCCATCAAATCTTAGATGTAAATTAAAAACAGAAAGTTTTTTTATTTAAACTTTCAAACTTTCACAAATCCAAAATGAAAAATCTTATTTCAGACCCATCACCTCAAAGTAGTCAAAACGATACACAGCAAACTTCTTAAATTTTCACTCACCCTTCCCTTTCTTTTTTTTGTAGGACCAAATCCACTATGCATCAATACTACATAATAACTTTCATAATCATCTCTAGCCTTTCAACAACCTCCATAGCCCAACTGATGGATATACAAGACCTTAATAACAATGACAATGGCTACATAAACATAAAATTAGGAAATGTTAAACTTATATCATCTTATTTAAAAATCATTCATGTCATTAATATTACAATGTATCAAGAAACAACGGAAGTTTTATGGAACAGTTTACAACCACCATTAGCCAAACACACCCTAACAGGACCAATACTGAACACAGTTGTTCACAACTATAGGGCACTAACTTCAAAAATCAACAACATTTTACCCCATTCACATAATAGAAACAAACGAGGACTGATCAACGGTGCAGGAAATCTTTTAAAGCTCCTAACAGGCGTAATGGACAGCAACGACGAAGCTGAAATAAACAACAAACTGAATGCCCTTACGGAAAATAACAAAATGTTAATTGCAGAAAATAATAAGCAAGTAAAAATTAATTCCGCTTTAATTGAACAAACTCAAAACATAACGAATCACATTAGAAGCCAACAACTTCAAATTAAACATTTCATAGATAATATAACAAGCGACTTAGAAAACAGAGTCGAAAGAATTGAAGACCAAATGACTTACATGCAGTATCTTTATCAAATCAACTATGACATTACCTTACTTAGAAACCACATCGACGACATAGAACAGACTATATTACTTAGTAGATTAGGAATCTTGTCCAAAAATATATTGACAGACGACGAATTTGCAATGATATCCAATCTGGACGTTTTGGCAAACATCAAAATTAATACAGCCACATTCGGAAAAGAAATTATTATTATATTAATGATACCCACGTTTGAATCCAAAACACTAACAAAAATTTTAATAGAGGCTTTGCCTAACAAACAAAACAAAAGTTTGGACGTAGAAGAAAAAGAAATTTTGATTGATGAAGGAAAACTAATATATAGTTCTAACGTATCTGAAAATTTAAAGAAAAATTTGAAAGAAATAAACGATCAATGTATCTTAAATATATTTAAGCATAAAGAAGCTAGTTGTAACTTTAAAATATTCAAAATACCCGTAGTAACAGAAATTAGAAGCGGTCTTGTAATAACCAAAAATCTAAAGAAAACTAAAATTAATCATAATTGTAATGATTTTGAAACGATTATTGAAGGTACCAACCTAATAAAATTTGAAAAATGCCAAATAATTATTAATAATATAACTTATAAAAACTTCGAAATCGAAGTCAAAGAAAATATAATTTTACCGAATCCTAATGTTATTATTAAAGAAAAAACAGATAATTTTGAACTAATTTTTGATAAATTGCATCTGGAAAATATTGAAAATAATAGAAAAAATATAAAAGAAATACAATATATGAATAAAATTGAAAAAATCATTAATTATCCAATAAAAACCATAATAATTTTTATACTTATTGTTGTAACAATATATACTTTTAAACGTTGTTATAAGAAAAAGACCAACATTAAGATAACTACGTCGGAGCCTCCGTCAAGCGGTGGGGGAGTTATAGAATCGGCTGAAACAAGCCCTAGTCATAACATCTTTTAAAGAAAAATATCATTAACACGCGCAACTATGTTGCGCCCGTTAATAATATTTTTCTCCTTCCAAGAAAATCCCTTTTTATCATATAATTTTGCTCGCGTTAACAATTCGATTATTCTTGCATCTCCATTGTCGCGACATATTAGATTTCATTTTTAAGTTCTTGGAAGTGATCTCTTCGGAGGTCTTCCCAGCACGTTGCACTGCAACGTGACTGTAAAATGTTTGTGCCTTAAGCAACTAATTATTAATTTGAATTCAGTCTACTTTTCGCGTCCGATGAATTCGTGTCTCCGGTCTTAAAAATTACTTAAACCTTATTTAAGCTAAAATAAAATAAAAGTTTTTATATCTAAATGAAGTTTAGTATTGTTTTATTCTAAAAATTCCTTTTTTTTTTGAATCCATGAACGTCGCTACTTTGAATGTTAACCATGGTGTAGTTAAATTTTAACCCTGCTCGGGAGCATTGTTAACGATATTTAAGAAGAAGAAGAATAAAAACAACTCTCTGACAGTTGTTTCAATGTTAAACACATGAACAAATCCAAGTGGGATTTGTGAGATTATTGCAAATAAATAATTAATGGACACATACATACGAAATAATTGAAGCAAATAGCGGGGACTATTTTATGGAAAAATGTTTTTCGTTTTCTTTAACTCGTAGTTTACCACGGTGCGTTCAAAAACCTCCATGGTTAAACATAAACTTTAGTGGTTAAGTGAAGTGATGCAGTTTACCTCGTAGTTTACCATAGTAGGGTTTTTGAACGCGCTCATGGTCTCCTGTGAACTGGCTCAATAGGCCGCCATCCACGGTCACACAAGTATGAGACATACGGTGAGCATCGAAATTATTTCATTGATGCGTGTGTAAAAATACACATTTTCGAAGTTGTCCGCCGTCTGGTTTAATATTTCCTTCATACCTGCTTCAATGTATGTGGAAATTTTTGTGAATGTCATAAAACGCTGTTAGTTTTGAGTTTTTGACTTACGAGAAATATTTGTTTCATAGAAAATCATTTCATTATCCCCGTTGATGGCTTAGATATGTCAAAACTTCTATGTGTGTATAAATGATTGTTGTTTTTCGAAAGAAGTTCGTCATGCATGTGTGACCGTGGATGGGGGCCTAATGAGGGTCTGTGCCAAGTTACAATTCAAATGTCAATTTTCATGAAAAATGCATTTCGATTTTGTTCAATTTTCGGAGGTTTGTGTCTTTAGAACTGTAAGGAAATTTTTGAATTGTAGAGAAATATTAGCCAAACATTCATTTGACAGTTTGTTGGGTTTGCTTTTTGGCCCTAATGCCTATGCAGCTCAAACGGGAAAAAAATTCCATACGAAATGTATGTAAAAATAGTTTAAAAAAACTAAAAAATACGCTTTTATTTTAAAATGAACTAAAAAGTAAAAAATAATTTTGAATGTAAAGTTTTTATTGCTCTAGAATCAAACTCTTTACTGATCACAAGCCTCTCGTGTGGCTCAATAATCTTAAAGAACCAAATAGTAAACTAATGCGTTGGCGACTTCAAATACAAGAATATGATTACGAAATATTTTACAAACAGGATCAAGAAAACAAAGTGGCTGATTTTCTTAGCAGGATCGATGTAAACTTGAACGAAGTTACTGAAAATTCCCAAACTGTTTCAAATACAGATAAAAACGAACGGCATTCCATTGTAACTACAGTTACCCCACTAAATTTATATAAAAACCAAATTATCATCAAACAAATTAAATCCGGCTCTTTAAATATAAATACACAACAAATCTTCAAGAATACTTGCAAAACAATCTCTTTAAAGGTTGCTGATGAACCTACTTTAATATTAATAATTAAAAATCACTTTAGTCCAAAATTGACTAACGCTATCTTTACATCTGAAGAAATATTTGGAAAACTCAACGACGTTTATGCAAAACATCTGTCCGATTGTAAAATCATAAGATGTACAACACTACTTAAAAATATTACCGACGATAAAGAGTTAGAAAATCTTATTCAATCAAAGCATTTAGAAAACAATCACCGCGGAATTAATGAAATTTATGAAGAATTCAAGAGTGAATTCTATTACCCAAATATGAAACAAAAAATAACGGAATATATTAATAATTGCGAAATCTGCATATTAGAAAAATATGAAAGAAAACCCTTAAAAATACCATTAAAGTTATCCGAAACTCCTAATAAACCGAATCAAATCCTCCATATGGACGTATTTTACTCCATAAATAAAACCTTATTTGTAACCATGATTGACAAATTTAGTAAAGTTGCATTATTCACTAGAATCGCGAATCGAAGCAGATCAGAATTTAGAAAAGCTGTTATGAAATATATTAGTACGTATGGCCCTATTGAAAAACTAATAACCGATAACGAGTTAGGAATGAAATCAAATTTAATGAAAAAATTCTTAGAAGAGAAAAACATCCAAATCCACTATACATCCAATTCAAATCACAATAGTAACGCCGATATAGAGCGGCTCCACAACACAATTAATGAGCATTTAAGATTACTAAAACATACTAAGAAAACCTTACCCATTGAAGAGCAGCTCATTCTAATTAACGGGTATTATAATAATACAATGCATTCTTCGACCCATAAGAAACCTCTCGATTTCATTCAAGGCAAAGTTAAAGAAGACGAATACGAAAAAATCTACAATAAAATGTTAGAAAAGAAAACTGGAGTAATTAATAAAATAAATCAAAATAGAAATGATTCACAAATAGAACCTGGCCCGAACTATATAAAAGAAATTAGAGGCGGAAAAAACCACTCCAAATTCCGTAAAATTAATACTGAATTACTCGATAATGATCATGTAGTAGACGAAGAAACTGGTCATAAATACTACAAAACCCATGCCAGAAAGAATAGGAAATTTCAGAACCCATCAAATCTTAGATGTAAATTAAAAACAGAAAGTTTAAATAAAAACAAATCCAAAATGAAAAATCTTATTTCAGACCCATCACCTCAAAGTAGTCAAAACGATACACAGCAAACTTCTTAAATTTTCACTCACCCTTCCCTTTCTTTTTTTTGTAGGACCAAATCCACTATGCATCAATACTACATAATAACTTTCATAATCATCTCTAGCCTTTCAACAACCTCCATAGCCCAACTGATGGATATACAAGACCTTAATAACAATGACAATGGCTACATAAACATAAAATTAGGAAATGTTAAACTTATATCATCTTATTTAAAAATCATTCATGTCATTAATATTACAATGTATCAAGAAACAACGGAAGTTTTATGGAACAGTTTACAACCACCATTAGCCAAACACACCCTAACAGGACCAATACTGAACACAGTTGTTCACAACTATAGGGCACTAACTTCAAAAATCAACAACATTTTACCCCATTCACATAATAGAAACAAACGAGGACTGATCAACGGTGCAGGAAATCTTTTAAAGCTCCTAACAGGCGTAATGGACAGCAACGACGAAGCTGAAATAAACAACAAACTGAATGCCCTTACGGAAAATAACAAAATGTTAATTGCAGAAAATAATAAGCAAGTAAAAATTAATTCCGCTTTAATTGAACAAACTCAAAACATAACGAATCACATTAGAAGCCAACAACTTCAAATTAAACATTTCATAGATAATATAACAAGCGACTTAGAAAACAGAGTCGAAAGAATTGAAGACCAAATGACTTACATGCAGTATCTTTATCAAATCAACTATGACATTACCTTACTTAGAAACCACATCGACGACATAGAACAGACTATATTACTTAGTAGATTAGGAATCTTGTCCAAAAATATATTGACAGACGACGAATTTGCAATGATATCCAATCTGGACGTTTTGGCAAACATCAAAATTAATACAGCCACATTCGGAAAAGAAATTATTATTATATTAATGATACCCACGTTTGAATCCAAAACACTAACAAAAATTTTAATAGAGGCTTTGCCTAACAAACAAAACAAAAGTTTGGACGTAGAAGAAAAAGAAATTTTGATTGATGAAGGAAAACTAATATATAGTTCTAACGTATCTGAAAATTTAAAGAAAAATTTGAAAGAAATAAACGATCAATGTATCTTAAATATATTTAAGCATAAAGAAGCTAGTTGTAACTTTAAAATATTCAAAATACCCGTAGTAACAGAAATTAGAAGCGGTCTTGTAATAACCAAAAATCTAAAGAAAACTAAAATTAATCATAATTGTAATGATTTTGAAACGATTATTGAAGGTACCAACATAATAAAATTTGAAAAATGCCAAATAATTATTAATAATATAACTTATAAAAACTTCGAAATCGAAGTCAAAGAAAATATAATTTTACCGAATCCTAATGTTATTATTAAAGAAAAAACAGATAATTTTGAACTAATTTTTGATAAATTGCATCTGGAAAATATTGAAAATAATAGAAAAAATATAAAAGAAATACAATATATGAATAAAATTGAAAAAATCATTAATTATCCAATAAAAACCATAATAATTTTTATACTTATTGTTGTAACAATATATACTTTTAAACGTTGTTATAAGAAAAAGACCAACATTAAGATAACTACGTCGGAGCCTCCGTCAAGCGGTGGGGGAGTTATAGAATCGGCTGAAACAAGCCCTAGTCATAACATCTTTTAAAGAAAAATATCATTAACACGCGCAACTATGTTGCGCCCGTTAATAATATTTTTCTCCTTCCAAGAAAATCCCTTTTTATCATATAATTTTGCTCGCGTTAACAATTCGATTATTCTTGCATCTCCATTGTCGCGACATATTAGATTTCATTTTTAAGTTCTTGGAAGTGATCTCTTCGGAGGTCTTCCCAGCACGTTGCACTGCAACGTGACTGTAAAATGTTTGTGCCTTAAGCAACTAATTATTAATTTGAATTCAGTCTACTTTTCGCGTCCGATGAATTCGTGTCTCCGGTCTTAAAAATTACTTAAACCTTATTTAAGCTAAAATAAAATAAAAGTTTTTATATCTAAATGAAGTTTAGTATTGTTTTATTCTAAAAATTCCTTTTTTTTTTGAATCCATGAACGTCGCTACTTTGAATGTTAACCATGGTGTAGTTAAATTTTAACCCTGCTCGGGAGCATTGTTAACGATATTTAAGAAGAAGAAGAATAAAAACAACTCTCTGACAGTTGTTTCAATGTTAAACACATGAACAAATCCAAGTGGGATTTGTGAGATTATTGCAAATAAATAATTAATGGACACATACATACGAAATAATTGAAGCAAATAGCGGGGACTATTTTATGGAAAAATGTTTTTCGTTTTCTTTAACTCGTAGTTTACCACGGTGCGTTCAAAAACCTCCATGGTTAAACATAAACTTTAGTGGTTAAGTGAAGTGATGCAGTTTACCTCGTAGTTTACCATAGTAGGGTTTTTGAACGCGCTCATGGTCTCCTGTGAACTGGCTCAATAGGCCGCCATCCACGGTCACACAAGTATGAGACATACGGTGAGCATCGAAATTATTTCATTGATGCGTGTGTAAAAATACACATTTTCGAAGTTGTCCGCCGTCTGGTTTAATATTTCCTTCATACCTGCTTCAATGTATGTGGAAATTTTTGTGAATGTCATAAAACGCTGTTAGTTTTGAGTTTTTGACTTACGAGAAATATTTGTTTCATAGAAAATCATTTCATTATCCCCGTTGATGGCTTAGATATGTCAAAACTTCTATGTGTGTATAAATGATTGTTGTTTTTCGAAAGAAGTTCGTCATGCATGTGTGACCGTGGATGGGGGCCTAATGAGGGTCTGTGCCAAGTTACAATTCAAATGTCAATTTTCATGAAAAATGCATTTCGATTTTGTTCAATTTTCGGAGGTTTGTGTCTTTAGAACTGTAAGGAAATTTTTGAATTGTAGAGAAATATTAGCCAAACATTCATTTGACAGTTTGTTGGGTTTGCTTTTTGGCCCTAATGCCTATGCAGCTCAAACGGGAAAAAAAATTCCATACGAAATGTATGTAAAAATAGTTTAAAAAAACTAAAAAATACGCTTTTATTTTAAAATGAACTAAAAAGTAAAAAATAATTTTGAATGTAAAGTTTTTATTGCTCTAGAGTATAGCTAAAAATGTAGGTAAAGAGTCCCACCCTTTTTTACATTTCGAAAGGTAGGTAGTTTCCATATACTGGGTGCCTTCCATTTAGACACAGAAAGACAATTGTGTCCGACACAGCGTGTCGCTCTGTGTCGTTCTGTGTAAGCCCAAATGGAACACAAAAGTTCATGAAAAATCCGCCACGGCGCACTTTCCTCGTTTTTATTTTTGTTTGGCAAGTAAATCGTAAATTTTATGTTGATAATTTCTTTAAATTAATTACCCGACATCTTATAAATGCTGGGAATCTTAAAAATGAAACAATATTGTTGTAATTATAAATTAACGATCACATTTCAATTGGCGAGGGTTGGTAGCATTGTCTTAGTTGTGCCCGGCTGTGTCTAGCTGTGTCGTTGATGGAACACTTCTGTGTCGGACACGGTGTAACACTGTGTCTCTCTGTGTCTAAATGGAAGGCACCCACTATATATATTTTTTATTTTGTACTTTTTAGTCTATTATAATGTCTTCCGCCATTTTGTAATGTCAGCCATAGGATTTAAAATGATGTCACACAGCTTACTGTACTATACTCGTCATACACTTTCATTTAAAACTCATACCGAGGGCGTTGTAAAGAAAAAGATAAACCGCCATTGTTGGCCGAATTTGGAATGACGCCACACAATTCATAGTATTCGAATTGTCACACCCTTTCATTTGATACCCATACCGAGTGGGTTGTACAGAAAAAGGTAATCCGCCATTTTGTGTTAGTCGCCATTTTAAATTTACAATGGCACCACATAGCTAATAGTATTTTACTTGTCATACCCTTTCATTTGGTACCCATATCGAGTGGGTTTTAAAGAAAAACTGTAATCCGCCATTTTGTGTTGGCCGCCATTTTGAATGACGCTACGTAGCTAATTGTATTGCACTTGTCATACCCTTTTATTTGATACCCATGTTGGAGAATCCAATTGCAAAATTCACCCGCCATCTTGGCACCGTCATCTTGATTTTCTTACAAAATGGTCAGATTGCATTGTCACGCGAACTATACATATGTGCAAAATTTAAAGTTGTTCGGGTATATGGAAGTGGGTCAAAATCAAGTTGCAAGATTTGCTTACATACTAGATACAAAATACAGGTGAAGCTAATATAAAGCGTATAAAAAGGTGATCCGCCATATTGTGTTGGCCGCCATTTTGAATTGCATTGTCACGTGAACTATACATATGTGCAAAATTTCAAGTTGAACTGTTACCCGGGTCAAAATCAAGTTGCAAGATTTGTTTACATGAAACATACAACATACAGCTTACAACATACCACATACAAGTCAAGCTAATATAAAGCATGTAAAAACATAAACGAAATCAATAGCGAAAAATTTCTTTTGTAATTTCGTTTTGTGGTACGCAGTTCCATGTGAATTTTGCTGGTATGCCTACTGAATCGTGGATGGCATTGAATATTAGTCTCTACCTGTTTCGTTATGATTTATGTGCCCGGCCATATAAATGGGATGTCGGTCGAAATCCCGAAAGACGAAATCCCGAAACACGAAAGACCAAAAAGACAAAATACCGAAAGGCATAATCCCGAAAGGTGAAAACACCGAAAGGACAAATTACCGAAAAGTCAAAATAACAAATGGTTGAAATACCAAAAAGAAAGACCGAAAAAATGTAAAGATAGTTAAAAAATCACTTTATTCAAGAAAAGTTAGTAAGCTATTAAAACCGTTTTACAGTGATAAATTACGTGCAAGGCAACGTAAATACACAAGAACTTCAGTGTTTGTTCTATTCTCGAATAGATTAAGAAGTTGATTCTCCCGATTTTGAGATTTGTTTATATCGGAAACTCAGCACCAGTAAAAAATCTTTCAATATCGGCTTCTACATACAGAATTTCTTTTTGGAAAATATCAACATATTTATGTATGCTGATGTGGCAAACGTCCCCGCATAGTATCATCAGTATTCGATGCCAACCTTCTACATGATTTTCCCAAATGCCAACCTTCTACATGATTTTCCATGAAATTCCCAAAAGTCGAACCTAACCCCCAAACGAGATGGGAATCGGAATATGTGTTGGGGGCAACCCAATTAACCTATATACCAAGTCCCATCCTCTGCAATATCACTTTTTTCATGGTCAAAAAATCGACAAGTTCAAAAATTCATAAAATTAAAACTTAAGTAGACTCGAACTTGCGAATATTTTTAATCGTTTGTGCTTTACCTAATCTACCTTATATCAAAGGCCCATCCTCTGCAAAATCACTTTGTAATTCTGTCACTAGCTCTTGGGCTAATATATATTTATGAGAAGAATACACGGACAGTTATGGAATTTTACCGTTCAATATTTTAATTCTTCATTGCAGAAATTTCTAGCAGTGCTAATTTTATTATATTGGGATGAACGTAGCAAAAGAATTATTACGGATTTAGCACTTCTGACACCAACAAGAGGAATCTCTTTCACTTTCACTTCTTTGTCGCACTTAGCCCTTTTGCGAAATATCCGTACAATGCGCTTCACCGCTCGAACAAATTTCGCGACAAATCTCCGTTTCTCCTTTGTAGATATCCCGGTTGAGCCCCCAAATGTGGGATTAACTTAAAGAAAACACGAAAATTATCGCCTTATATTGTTTTTAATGAATTCAAAGTTTATAGTAATTTATATTTTAAAGTTTATAGTAATTTATATCGTTAAAGTTTATAGTAATTTATATTTTAAAATTATAGTAATTTATATCGTTAAGCTCAAGAGTTTTTATAATGATCCGACTTGACTCTTCCACGTCCACGGCAAGAAGAAAAAATATCGTCCACGTGAGTGAACTAGAGAACTAGAAAACGGAGAGGAGGTTACTGAAGATGATGTGGGAGTGTGTGTGATTGCTGACCGCCCACACGTATACATGCGAAATTGAAGCCGGATTCAAGCCTGCTTGGATCTTAAAAAAATCCATGTATACGCAGATCGAATTCAAATAGTAAAACGATACGAAAACTACAAATTGTAATTTATGTTCATTGCTTTTCAATTACGTTTAAATTCATTTAAACTTCAATTACTCGATCCGACTATGTTAAATACGCAGATTCTCACTTTCAATCTTTCGATCTCTGGATCGTTCGATTTGGCCATGTATACGTGGTATTTTTTGTTGCCAAACTTAACCAAAACCTTCCAAATAAACATGGAATAAAAATGTAACAGGGAGAGAAGAGATATGGAGCGCTTTCAAAAAGCTTACTATGGTTAACCATGGTTAACTATGGTAAACTTTGTCGTTAAAAACCTCCGTGGTTAACTACAACATAACGACGAGCATAACTTTTTGGCGTTCAAAAACTCCCGTGGTTAACCATGGTGTAGTTAAATTTTAACCCTGCTCGGGAGCATTGTTAACGATATTTTAGAAGAAGAAGAATAAAAACAACTCTCTGACAGTTGTTTCAATGTTAAACACATGAACAAATCCAAGTGGGATTTGTGAGATTATTGCAAATAAATAATTAATGGACACATACATACGAAATAGTTGAAGCAAATAGCGGGGACTATTTTATGGAAAAATGTTTTTCGTTTTCTTTAACTCGTAGTTTACCACGGTGCGTTCAAAAACCTCCATGGTTAAACATAAACTTTAGTGGTTAAGTGAAGTGATGCAGTTTACCTCGTAGTTTACCATAGTAGGGTCTTTGAACGCGCTCATGGTCTCCTGTGAACTGGCTCAATAGGCCGCCATCCACGGTCACACAAGTATGAGACATACGGTGAGCATCGAAATTATTTCATAGATGCGTGTGTAAAAATACACATTTTCGAAGTTGTCCGCCGTCTGGTTTAATATTTCCTTCATACCTGCTTCAATGTATGTGGAAATTTTTGTGAATGTCATAAAACGCTGTTAGTTTTGAGTTTTTGACTTACGAGAAATATTTGTTTCATAGAAAATCATTTCATTATCCCCGTTGATGGCTTAGATATGTCAAAACTTCTATGTGTGTATAAATGATTGTTGTTTTTCGAAAGAAGTTCGTCATGCATGTGTGACCGTGGATGGGGGCCTAATGAGGGTCTGTGCCAAGTTACAATTCAAATGTCAATTTTCATGAAAAATGCATTTCGATTTTGTTCAATTTTCGGAGGTTTGTGTCTTTAGAACTGTAAGGAAATTTTTGAATTGTAGAGAAATATTAGCCAAACATTCATTTGACAGTTTGTTGGGTTTGCTTTTTGGCCCTAATGCCTATGCAGCTCAAACGGGAAAAAAAATTCCATACGAAATGTATGTAAAAATAGTTTAAAAAAACTAAAAAATACGCTTTTATTTTAAAATGAACTAAAAAGTAAAAAATAATTTTGAATGTAAAGTTTTTATTGCTCTAGAGTATAGCTAAAAATGTAGGTAAAGAGTCCCACCCTTTTTTACATTTCGAAAGGTAGGTAGTTTCCATATACTATATATATTTTTTATTTTGTACTTTTTAGTCTATTATAATGTCTTCCGCCATTTTGTAATGTCAGCCATAGGATTTAAAATGATGTCACACAGCTTACTGTACTATACTCGTCATACACTTTCATTTAAAACTCATACCGAGGGCGTTGTAAAGAAAAAGATAAACCGCCATTGTTGGCCGAATTTGGAATGACGCCACACAATTCATAGTATTCGAATTGTCACACCCTTTCATTTGATACCCATACCGAGTGGGTTGTACAGAAAAAGGTAATCCGCCATTTTGTGTTAGTCGCCATTTTAAATTTACAATGGCACCACATAGCTAATAGTATTTTACTTGTCATACCCTTTCATTTGGTACCCATATCGAGTGGGTTTTAAAGAAAAACTGTAATCCGCCATTTTGTGTTGGCCGCCATTTTGAATGACGCTACGTAGCTAATTGTATTGCACTTGTCATACCCTTTTATTTGATACCCATGTTGGAGAATCCAATTGCAAAATTCACCCGCCATCTTGGCACCGTCATCTTGATTTTCTTACAAAATGGTCAGATTGCATTGTCACGCGAACTATACATATGTGCAAAATTTAAAGTTGTTCGGGTATATGGAAGTGGGTCAAAATCAAGTTGCAAGATTTGCTTACATACTAGATACAAAATACAGGTGAAGCTAATATAAAGCGTATAAAAAGGTGATCCGCCATATTGTGTTGGCCGCCATTTTGAATTGCATTGTCACGTGAACTATACATATGTGCAAAATTTCAAGTTGAACTGTTACCCGGGTCAAAATCAAGTTGCAAGATTTGTTTACATGAAACATACAACATACAGCTTACAACATACCACATACAAGTCAAGCTAATATAAAGCATGTAAAAACATAAACGAAATCAATAGCGAAAAATTTCTTTTGTAATTTCGTTTTGTGGTACGCAGTTCCATGTGAATTTTGCTGGTATGCCTACTGAATCGTGGATGGCATTGAATATTAGTCTCTACCTGTTTCGTTATGATTTATGTGCCCGGCCATATAAATGGGATGTCGGTCGAAATCCCGAAAGACGAAATCCCGAAACACGAAAGACCAAAAAGACAAAATACCGAAAGGCATAATCCCGAAAGGTGAAAACACCGAAAGGACAAATTACCGAAAAGTCAAAATAACAAATGGTTGAAATACCAAAAAGAAAGACCGAAAAAATGTAAAGATAGTTAAAAAATCACTTTATTCAAGAAAAGTTAGTAAGCTATTAAAACCGTTTTACAGTGATAAATTACGTGCAAGGCAACGTAAATACACAAGAACTTCAGTGTTTGTTCTATTCTCGAATAGATTAAGAAGTTGATTCTCCCGATTTTGAGATTTGTTTATATCGGAAACTCAGCACCAGTAAAAAATCTTTCAATATCGGCTTCTACATACAGAATTTCTTTTTGGAAAATATCAACATATTTATGTATGCTGATGTGGCAAACGTCCCCGCATAGTATCATCAGTATTCGATGCCAACCTTCTACATGATTTTCCCAAATGCCAACCTTCTACATGATTTTCCATGAAATTCCCAAAAGTCGAACCTAACCCCCAAACGAGATGGGAATCGGAATATGTGTTGGGGGCAACCCAATTAACCTATATACCAAGTCCCATCCTCTGCAATATCACTTTTTTCATGGTCAAAAAATCGACAAGTTCAAAAATTCATAAAATTAAAACTTAAGTAGACTCGAACTTGCGAATATTTTTAATCGTTTGTGCTTTACCTAATCTACCTTATATCAAAGGCCCATCCTCTGCAAAATCACTTTGTAATTCTGTCACTAGCTCTTGGGCTAATATATATTTATGAGAAGAATACACGGACAGTTATGGAATTTTACCGTTCAATATTTTAATTCTTCATTGCAGAAATTTCTAGCAGTGCTAATTTTATTATATTGGGATGAACGTAGCAAAAGAATTATTACGGATTTAGCACTTCTGACACCAACAAGAGGAATCTCTTTCACTTTCACTTCTTTGTCGCACTTAGCCCTTTTGCGAAATATCCGTACAATGCGCTTCACCGCTCGAACAAATTTCGCGACAAATCTCCGTTTCTCCTTTGTAGATATCCCGGTTGAGCCCCCAAATGTGGGATTAACTTAAAGAAAACACGAAAATTATCGCCTTATATTGTTTTTAATGAATTCAAAGTTTATAGTAATTTATATTTTAAAGTTTATAGTAATTTATATCGTTAAAGTTTATAGTAATTTATATTTTAAAATTATAGTAATTTATATCGTTAAGCTCAAGAGTTTTTATAATGATCCGACTTGACTCTTCCACGTCCACGGCAAGAAGAAAAAATATCGTCCACGTGAGTGAACTAGAGAACTAGAAAACGGAGAGGAGGTTACTGAAGATGATGTGGGAGTGTGTGTGATTGCTGACCGCCCACACGTATACATGCGAAATTGAAGCCGGATTCAAGCCTGCTTGGATCTTAAAAAAATCCATGTATACGCAGATCGAATTCAAATAGTAAAACGATACGAAAACTACAAATTGTAATTTATGTTCATTGCTTTTCAATTACGTTTAAATTCATTTAAACTTCAATTACTCGATCCGACTATGTTAAATACGCAGATTCTCACTTTCAATCTTTCGATCTCTGGATCGTTCGATTTGGCCATGTATACGTGGTATTTTTTGTTGCCAAACTTAACCAAAACCTTCCAAATAAACATGGAATAAAAATGTAACAGGGAGAGAAGAGATATGGAGCGCTTTCAAAAAGCTTACTATGGTTAACCATGGTTAACTATGGTAAACTTTGTCGTTAAAAACCTCCGTGGTTAACTACAACATAACGACGAGCATAACTTTTTGGCGTTCAAAAACTCCCGTGGTTAACCATGGTGTAGTTAAATTTTAACCCTGCTCGGGAGCATTGTTAACGATATTTTAGAAGAAGAAGAATAAAAACAACTCTCTGACAGTTGTTTCAATGTTAAACACATGAACAAATCCAAGTGGGATTTGTGAGATTATTGCAAATAAATAATTAATGGACACATACATACGAAATAGTTGAAGCAAATAGCGGGGACTATTTTATGGAAAAATGTTTTTCGTTTTCTTTAACTCGTAGTTTACCACGGTGCGTTCAAAAACCTCCATGGTTAAACATAAACTTTAGTGGTTAAGTGAAGTGATGCAGTTTACCTCGTAGTTTACCATAGTAGGGTCTTTGAACGCGCTCATGGTCTCCTGTGAACTGGCTCAATAGGCCGCCATCCACGGTCACACAAGTATGAGACATACGGTGAGCATCGAAATTATTTCATAGATGCGTGTGTAAAAATACACATTTTCGAAGTTGTCCGCCGTCTGGTTTAATATTTCCTTCATACCTGCTTCAATGTATGTGGAAATTTTTGTGAATGTCATAAAACGCTGTTAGTTTTGAGTTTTTGACTTACGAGAAATATTTGTTTCATAGAAAATCATTTCATTATCCCCGTTGATGGCTTAGATATGTCAAAACTTCTATGTGTGTATAAATGATTGTTGTTTTTCGAAAGAAGTTCGTCATGCATGTGTGACCGTGGATGGGGGCCTAATGAGGGTCTGTGCCAAGTTACAATTCAAATGTCAATTTTCATGAAAAATGCATTTCGATTTTGTTCAATTTTCGGAGGTTTGTGTCTTTAGAACTGTAAGGAAATTTTTGAATTGTAGAGAAATATTAGCCAAACATTCATTTGACAGTTTGTTGGGTTTGCTTTTTGGCCCTAATGCCTGGTATGCAGCTCAAACGGGAAAAAATATTCCATACGAAATGTATGTAAAAATAGTTTAAAAAAACTAAAAAATACGCTTTTATTTTAAAATGAACTAAAAAGTAAAAAATAATTTTGAATGTAAAGTTTTTATTGCTCTAGAGTATAGCTAAAAATGTAGGTAAAGAGTCCCACCCTTTTTTACATTTCGAAAGGTAGGTAGTTTCCATATACTATATATATTTTTTATTTTGAACTTTTTAGTCTATTATAATGTCTTCCGCCATTTTGTAATGTCAGCCATAGGATTTAAAATGATGTCACACAGCTTACTGTACTATACTCGTCATACACTTTCATTTAAAACTCATACCGAGGGCGTTGTAAAGAAAAAGATAAACCGCCATTGTTGGCCGAATTTGGAATGACGCCACACAATTCATAGTATTCGAATTGTCACACCCTTTCATTTGGTACCCATACCGAGTGGGTTGTACAGAAAAAGGTAATCCGCCATTTTGTGTTAGCCGCCATTTTAAATTTACAATGGCACCACATAGCTAATAGTATTTTACTTGTCATACCCTTTCATTTGGTACCCATATCGAGTGGGTTTTAAAGAAAAACTGTAATCCGCCATTTTGTGTTGGCCGCCATTTTGAATGACGCTACGTAGCTAATTGTATTGCACTTGTCATACCCTTTTATTTGATACCCATGTTGGAGAATCCAATTGCAAAATTCACCCGCCATCTTGGCACCGTCATCTTGATTTTCTTACAAAATGGTCAGATTGCATTGTCACGCGAACTATACATATGTGCAAAATTTAAAGTTGTTCGGTTATATGGAAGTGGGTCAAAATCAAGTTGCAAGATTTGCTTACATACTAGATACAAAATACAGGTGAAGCTAATATAAAGCGTATAAAAAGGTGATCCGCCATATTGTGTTGGCCGCCATTTGAATTGCATTGTCACGTGAACTATACATATGTGCAAAATTTCAAGTTGACCTGTTACCCGGGTCAAAATCAAGTTGCAAGATTTGTTTACATGAAACATACAACATACAGCTTACAACATACCACATACAAGTCAAGCTAATATAAAGCGTGTAAAAACATAAACGAAATCAATAGCGAAAAATTTCTTTTGTAATTTCGTTTTGTGGTACGCAGTTCCGTGTGAATTTTGCTGGTATGCCTACTGAATCGTGGATGGCATTGAATATTAGTCTCTACCTGTTTCGTTATGATTTATGTGCCCGGCCATATAAATGGGATGTCGGTCGAAATCCCGAAAGACGAAATCCCGAAACCCAAAATCCCGAAACACGAAAGACCAAAAAGACAAAATACCGAAAGGCATAATCCCGAAAGGTGAAAACACCGAAAGGACAAATTACCGAAAAGTCAAAATACCAAATGGTTGAAATACCAAAAAGAAAGACCGAAAAAATGTAAAGATAGTTAAAAAATCACTTTATTCAAGAAAAGTTAGTAAGCTATTAAAACAGTTTTACAGTGATAAATTACGTGCAAGGCAACGTAAATACACAAGAACTTCAGTGTTTGTTCTATTCTCGAATAGATTAAGAAGTTGATTCTCCCGATTTTGAGATTTGTTTATATCGGAAACTCAGCACCAGTAAAAAATCTTTCAATATCGGCTTCTACATACAGAATTTCTTTTTGGAAAATATCAACATATTTATGTATGCTGATGTGGCAAACGTCCCCGCATAGTATCATCAGTATTCGATGCCAACCTTCTACATGATTTTGTGTGCGTGGCAGTCCAAGTTCAATGTTTTCGAAGACAGACCAAAGTTGAGATTTAAATTGCACTGGACCACTGCTTCCATTTCTTCCTATAGGTCCTCGAATGTAGTATTTGTCGAAGCATTCCATCAATTTTTTGGCATCTGCATCTATATTTCTTTGTAGAAGGTTGGAAACTGCCTCAATTTCGTTGTATGGCAGAAACGCAAGCGCTGGAATTTTTCGAAGTTCAATTGAAAATTCAAGATCGATTCCATACCGATGAGCTAATTTTTCATCTTGTATATGTTTCCAAACATTTTTGGGTTGATGGTTCTAGACAAGGACAAACATCCGAAAATATAACTTTCACAGATAATACTGTATACAGAGAAGTTTTATAAAGGCAGGATACCACATAAAATCTGATAACAAGTAAATCTCAGTGGCCCTCTAGCTAAAAACAGGGACCATTATCAGGAAGAGAAGATATTTTTTTATTAACTTCCCAGTAGGAAGTTATTGTAATCGGTCCGAAAATCGGATTCGAAATTTTCAATGTATTTACACGTTTCAAGGTCCCAATAGCATTTTAAGCAAAAATTTGAGAAGAAATATGTGTGTGTGTGTGTGTGCGTACGTATGTGGTCATTTTTCCCTGCACGATTTCGCGCGAACCGAAAAAGATATCGACTTCGTTCAGGTGCCGTTCGAAGCGTGTTCAAGGAAATATGATCTGAAAAGATTTTCATAAAAATTGGTCGAGCCGTTTTTTTGTTTGAACGACTTAAGTGATTTTTGTACCAGCACGATTTCGCGCGAACCAAAAAAGATATCGACTTCGTTAAGGTGCCGTTCGAAGCGTATTAAAGGACATATGAATTGAAAAGATTTTCATAAAAATCGGTGGAGCCGTTTTTTTGTTTGAACGACTTAAGTGATTTTGGTACCGGCACGATTTCGCGAGAACCAAAAAAGATTTCGACTTCGTTAAGGTGCCGTTCGAAGCATGTTAAAGGACATATGATCTGAAAAGATTTTCATAAAAATCGGTGGAACCGTTTTTTTGTTTGAACGACGTAAGTGATTTTTGTACCAGCACGATTTCGCGCGAACCAAAAAAGATACCGACTTCGTTAAGATGCCGTTCAAAGCGTGTTAAAGGAAGTATGATCTGAAAAGATTTTTATAAAAATCGTTCGAGTCGTTTTTTTTGTTTGAACGAATACTGGGAAGTTAATCTTATGGACCGAAAGGGTCAAAAGCCACATCCCAACTAGTTTTCTGTTGTTTTGCTTGATGGGGAGAGAATTTTTTTACAGAAGAGAATTTCGTTTTGTGTTTGATATTTTTGCTATTTTACGTTTTGTGTTTAAACAGGGGCCCACTAGTATCTTATAACTTGTGAAGTATACAAATGTACAACTAATAATGAGTACCGTTGTGATCTTCTCATCGAGTTGAGTCGATTGATACCCTATTTGACCCAACTAGGCCAAACATTTGAAATTTTCGAAATTTCGAAAATTGACCTTCCTTGACATTTTGGTGGTCAAAGTCATAATTTATTGATCTTAACTCATCGAGTGAAGTTCACCTACATAGGTGAATAATGTGGTTTGGATAACTACAATCGCACCGTTTTCGGTATTTGGACCTTTAGTATGTCTTTTCGGTCAAATGTAATTTTGGTGTCTTTTCGGTTTTGCCACTTTCGGTATTTTGTCTTTCGGTATTGTGTCTCAACTCCATATAAATGCGTATTCCCATATTCTGTCACTTAATACAAGTGGTTATTAAGAGGTGGATAAAGTAGAGGAACAGGTTCCAGAATGCAGAATGGAGATGAAAAAATCACAAAACACTTTTACCAAATTGCTTACGAGTTCCTTCAACCAACTTGCACGCCAAAATGACACATAACCCCGTCAGCTGCTCCCTTTTTCTCAGCTGTTTACTATGGGTGCCTTCCATTTAGACATAGAAAGACAATTGTGTCCGACACAGCGTGTCGCTCTGTGTCATTCTATGTAAGCCCAAATGGAACACTTAAGTTCATGAAAAATCCGCCACGGCGCACTTTCCTCGGTTTTATTTTTGTTTGACAAGTAAATCGTAAATTTGATGTTGATAATTTCTTTAAATTAATTACCCAACATCTTATAAATGCTGGGAATCTTAAAAATGCAACAATATTGTTGTAATTATAAATTAAAGATCACATTTTAATTGGCGAGGGTTGATAGCATTGTCTTAGTTGTGCCCGGCTGTGTCTAGCTGTGCCGTTAATGGAACACTTCTGTGTCGGGCACAGTGTAACATTGTGTCTCTCTGTGTCTAAATGGAAGCACCCTATTTCTCCACACCAATCTACAAGGAATTTTTCCGTGTAGAAATAAATGTTGAATCTCCAGCGAAAAATTCCGTTTGAGCTGCGTACCAGGCTTAATGCGTTGTGGTTGAATCTACGTATTTTCAATTATTGGAGAACAATATCATAAATTCTTTCAATTTTCAGTGCGTGATTGTCCTCATCGTATAATATGACACATTAAAGGCTGATCATGCTACACGTTGCAGACGTAAACCAAATAAAAACATGAACAGGATAAATTCCGCATAAAATTTAAACCATTTTTTAAAGCTCTCAAATATGTACAATCACAGACTTAACTATCTGTAATACAGATGTTCCGCTTCATACAACATTTTGGCACCAGCAAATTGCTGGGTAGGATTTATAATAAATCCTAGCGAAGTTAAGTCTGTGGTACAATGCTTCTTGCATTCCACCCCCACTGGATGATGTTCGTGAAGCAATTCCATTTCCATTATTTTAAAGTCAAACATAGCCCTGGGCTTCTTTAAATTTTATTTTTTTAAAAAACGTTATTAGCTTAATAATCTTAACCTAACAAAGTGGGTCTAAGCCCATGGAGCTTAATCCTAGTGGGCTGTATATAATTTTAAATTTTTTGTTATGGAGATATTCTATATGTAGTCTTAAATTCTAGGGGTGGTCCTTGTATAGAATTGTAATTAGTGTCTTTGTCTGTTCCTCGTTCGTATTCAGTATAGGTCTGTTGTTGTCATATTCTATATGTTGTCGTAATATGTAAGCAGTGGTAGGACAGTCAATGAAGAAGTGTCGTGCTGTTAGAGTTTGCACAGGGCAGTGGCGACAAGAAGGTGGGGCAGCTCTCGAAGATAAACCTTTTAACGGCGAGGAAATGTCCGAGCCTTAGTCTTGTATACTGGACCCTTAACGAGCTGGGGAGATTATGCCCCTGGGCCAGTGTAATTTCTCTCCAGTGCGAGGCTAGGAAGGTGCTGCTTTTGTTCCAGTTAAGTTGTTTTTTTGTCATCCATTGTTTTTCACGCTTTCTTCCGTACCGATGTAAAGTCAGGTGTTCGAACTTCTGTGAGGGGTCGTCTATGTGCTTCTTTTGCTTCTCTGTCTGCGTATTCGTTCCCACTTATGCCCATGTGTGCGGGGCACCAAATAAGCCGTATGTCGTTGTTACTTACTATCTGTCTTATAAGTTCAATTCAAATGTCAATTTTCATGAAAAATGCATTTCGATTTTGTTCAATTTTCGAAGGTTTGTTTCTTTAGAACTGTAAGGAAATTTTTGAATTGTAGAGAAATATTAGCCAAACATTCATTTGACAGTTTGTTGGGTTTGCTTTTTGGCCCTAATGCCTGGTATGCAGCTCAAACGGGAAAAAAATTCCATACGAAACTAAAAAATACGCTTTTATTTTAAAATGAACTAAAAAGTAAAAAATAATTTTGAATGTAAAGTTTTTATTGCTCTAGAGTATAGCTAAAAATGTAGGTAAAGAGTCCCACCCTTTTTTACATTTCGAAAGGTAGGTAGTTTCCATATACTATATATATTTTTTATTTTGTACTTTTTAGTCTATTATAATGTTTTCCGCCATTTTGTAATGTCAGCCATAGGATTTAAAATGATGTCACACAGCTTACTGTACTATACTCGTCATACACTTTCATTTAAAACTCATACCGAGGGCGTTGTAAAGAAAAAGATAAACCGCCATTGTTGGCCGAATTTGGAATGACGCCACACAATTCATAGTATTCGAATTGTCACACCCTTTCATTTGGTACCCATACCGAGTGGGTTGTACAGAAAAAGGTAATCCGCCATTTTGTGTTAGCCGCCATTTTAAATTTACAATGGCACCACATAGCTAATAGTATTTTACTTGTCATACCCTTTCATTTGGTACCCATATCGAGTGGGTTTTAAAGAAAAACTGTAATCCGCCATTTTGTGTTGGCCGCCATTTTGAATGACGCTACGTAGCTAATTGTATTGCACTTGTCATACCCTTTTATTTGATACCCATGTTGGAGAATCCAATTGCAAAATTCACCCGACAACTTGGCACCGTCATCTTGATTTTCTTACAAAATGGTCAGATTGCATTGTCACGCGAACTATACATATGTGCAAAATTTAAAGTTGTTCGGTTATATGGAAGTGGGTCAAAATCAAGTTGCAAGATTTGCTTACATACTAGATACAAAATACAGGTGAAGCTAATATAAAGCGTATAAAAAGGTGATCCGCCATATTGTGTTGGCCGCCATTTTGAATTGCATTGTCACGTGAACTATACATATGTGCAAAATTTCAAGTTGACCTGTTACCCGGGTCAAAATCAAGTTGCAAGATTTGTTTACATGAAACATACAACATACAGCTTACAACATACCACATACAAGTCAAGCTAATATAAAGCGTGTAAAAACATAAACGAAATCAATAGCGAAAAATTTCTTTTGTAATTTCGTTTTGTGGTACGCAGTTCCATGTGAATTTTGCTGGTATACCTACTGAATCGTGGATGGCATTGAATATTAGTCTCTACCTGTTTCGTTATGATTTATGTGCCCGGCCATATAAATGGGATGTCGGTCGAAATCCCGAAAGACGAAATCCCGAAACCCAAAATCCCGAAACACGAAAGACCAAAAAGACAAAATACCGAAAGGCATAATCCCGAAAGGTGAAAACACCGAAAGGACAAATTACCGAAAAGTCAAAATACCAAATGGTTGAAATACCAAAAAGAAAGACCGAAAAAATGTAAAGATAGTTAAAAAATCACTTTATTCAAGAAAAGTTAGTAAGCTATTAAAACAGTTTTACAGTGATAAATTACGTGCAAGGCAACGTAAATACACAAGAACTTCAGTGTTTGTTCTATTCTCGAATAGATTAAGAAGTTGATTCTCCCGATTTTGAGATTTGTTTATATCGGAAACTCAGCACCAGTAAAAAATCTTTCAATATCGGCTTCTACATACAGAATTTCTTTTTGGAAAATATCAACATATTTATGTATGCTGATGTGGCAAACGTCCCCGCATAGTATCATCAGTATTCGATGCCAACCTTCTAAATGATTTTGTGTGCGTGGCAGTCCAAGTTCAATGTTTTCGAAGACAGACCAAAGTTGAGATTTAAATTGCACTGGACCACTGCTTCCATTTCTTCCTATAGGTCCTCGAATGTAGTATTTGTCGAAGCATTCCATCAATTCTTTGGCATCTGCATCTATATTTCTTTGGAGAAGGTTGGAAACTGCCTCAATTTCGTTGTATGGCAGAAACGCAAGCGCTGGAATTTTTCGAAGTTCAATTGAAAATTCAAGATCGATTCCATACCGATGAGCTAATTTTTCATCTTGTATATGTTTCCAAACATTTTTGGGTTGATGGTTCTAGACAAGGACAAACATCCGAAAATATAACTTTCACAGATAATACTGTATACAGAGAAGTTTTATAAAGGCAGGATACCACATAAAATCTGATAACAAGTAAATCTCAGTGGCCCTCTAGCTAAAAACAGGGACCATTATCAGGAAGAGAAGATATTTTTTTATTAACTTCCCAGTAGGAAGTTATTGTAATCGGTCCGAAAATCGGATTCGAAATTTTCAATGTATTTACACGTTTCAAGGTCCCAATAGCATTTTAAGCAAAAATTTGAGAAGAAATATGTGTGTGTGTGTGTGTGCGTACGTATGTGGTCATTTTTCCCTGCACGATTTCGCGCGAACCGAAAAAGATATCGACTTCGTTCAGGTACCGTTCGAAGCGTGTTCAAGGAAATATGATCTGAAAAGATTTTCATAAAAATTGGTCGAGCCGTTTTTTTGTTTGAACGACTTAAGTGATTTTTGTACCAGCACGATTTCGCGCGAACCAAAAAAGATATCGACTTCGTTAAGGTGCCGTTCGAAGCGTATTAAAGGACATATGAATTGAAAAGATTTTCATAAAAATCGGTGGAGCCGTTTTTTTGTTTGAACGACTTAAGTGATTTTGGTACCGGCACGATTTCGCGAGAACCAAAAAAGATTTCGACTTCGTTAAGGTGCCGTTCGAAGCATGTTAAAGGACATATGATCTGAAAAGATTTTCATAAAAATCGGTGGAACCGTTTTTTTGTTTGAACGACGTAAGTGATTTTTGTACCAGCACGATTTCGCGCGAACCAAAAAAGATACCGACTTCGTTAAGATGCCGTTCAAAGCGTGTTAAAGGAAGTATGATCTGAAAAGATTTTCATAAAAATCGTTCGAGTCGTTTTTTTGTTTGAACGAATACTGGGAAGTTAATCTTATGGACCGAAAGGGTCAAAAGCCACATCCAAACTAGTTTTCTGTTGTTTTGCTTGATGGGGAGAGAATTTTTTTACAGAAGAGAATTTCGTTTTGTGTTTGATATTTTTGCTATTTTACGTTTTGTGTTTAAACAGGGGCCCACTAGTATCTTATAACTTGTGAAGTATACAAATGTACAACTAATAATGAGTACCGAGTACATTTGAAATTTTCAAAATTTCGAAAATTGACCTTCCTTGACATTTTGGTGGTCAAAGTCATAATTTATTGATCTTAACTCATCGAGTGAAGTTCACCTACATAGGTGAATAATGTGGTTTGGATAACTACAATCGCACCGTTTTCGGTATTTGGACCTTTAGTATGTCTTTTCGGTCAAATGTAATTTTGGTGTCTTTTCGGTTTTGCCACTTTCGGTATTTTGTCTTTCGGTATTGTGTCTCAACTCCATATAAATGCGTATTCCCATATTCTGTCACTTAATACAAGTGGTTATTAAGAGGTGGATAAAGTAGAGGAACAGGTTGCAGAATGCAGAATGGAGATGAAAAAATCACAAAACACTTTTACCAAATTGCTTACGAGTTCCTTCAACCAACTTGCACGCCAAAATGACACATAACCCCGTCAGCTGCTCCCTTTTTCTCAGCTGTTTACTATGGGTGCCTTCCATTTAGAAAAGACAATTGTGTCCGACACAGCGTGTCGCTCTGTGTCATTCTATGTAAGCCCAAATGGAACACTTAAGTTCATGAAAAATCCGCCACGGCGCACTTTCCTCGGTTTTATTTTTGTTTGACAAGTAAATCGTAAATTTGATGTTGATAATTTCTTTAAATTAATTACCCAACATCTTATAAATGCTGGGAATCTTAAAAATGCAACAATATTGTTGTAATTATAAATTAAAGATCACATTTTAATTGGCGAGGGTTGATAGCATTGTCTTAGTTGTGCCCGGCTGTGTCTAGCTGTGCCGTTAATGGAACACTTCTGTGTCGGGCACAGTGTAACATTGTGTCTCTCTGTGTCTAAATGGAAGCACCCTATTTCTCCACACCAATCTACAAGGAATTTTTCCGTGTAGAAATAAATGTTGAATCTCCAGCGAAAAATTCCGTTTGAGCTGCGTACCAGGCTTAATGCGTTGTGGTTGAATCTACGTATTTTCAATTATTGGAGAACAATATCATAAATTCTTTCAATTTTCAGTGCGTGATTGTCCTCATCGTATAATATGACACATTAAAGGCTGATCATGCTACACGTTGCAGACGTAAACCAAATAAAAACATGAACAGGATAAATTCCGCATAAAATTTAAACCATTTTTTAAAGCTCTCAAATATGTACAATCACAGACTTAACTATCTGTAATACAGATGTTCCGCTTCATACAACATTTTGGCACCAGCAAATTGCTGGGTAGGATTTATAATAAATCCTAGCGAAGTTAAGTCTGTGGTACAATGCTTCTTGCATTCCACCCCCACTGGATGATGTTCGTGAAGCAATTCCATTTCCATTATTTTAAAGTCAAACATAGCCCTGGGCTTCTTTAAATTTTATTTTTTTAAAAAACGTTATTAGCTTAATAATCTTAACCTAACAAAGTGGGTCTAAGCCCATGGAGCTTAATCCTAGTGGGCTGTATATAATTTTAAATTTTTTGTTATGGAGATATTCTATATGTAGTCTTAAATTCTAGGGGGTGGTCCTTGTATAGAATTGTAATTAGTGTCTTTGTCTGTTCCTCGTTCGTATTCAGTATAGGTCTGTTGTTGTCATATTCTATATGTTGTCGTAATATGTAAGCAGTGGTAGGACAGTCAATGAAGAAGTGTCGTGCTGTTAGAGTTTGCACAGGGCAGTGGCGACAAGAAGGTGGGGCAGCTCTCGAAGATAAACCTTTTAACGGCGAGGAAATGTCCGAGCCTTAGTCTTGTATACTGGACCCTTAACGAGCTGGGGAGATTATGCCCCTGGGCCAGTGTAATTTCTCTCCAGTGCGAGGCTAGGAAGATGTTGCTTTTGTTCCAGTTAAGTTGTTTTTTTGTCATCCATTGTTTTTCACGCTTTCTTCCGTACCGATGTAAAGTCAGGTGTTCGAACTTCTGTGAGGGGTCGTCTATGTGCTTCTTTTGCTTCTCTGTCTGCGTATTCGTTCCCACTTATGCCCATGTGTGCGGGGCACCAAATAAGCCGTATGTCGTTGTTACTTACTATCTGTCTTATAAGTTATACTGTTGGATGTGTGTTTTTCAAGTTCCTGATTGAGTCAAGTGCAGATAGCGAGTCAGTTATGATTAAAGCAGGTTCTGAACTCTCTGCGATTATGCAGGCTTTGTATATGGCTGTTGTTTCCGCGGTATAGATTGAAGTCCAACCTGGCATTTTTCCTAGACTCAGCACGTTTCCCTCTCTATTTACTACCGCGTAGGAGACCTGATCTGTCATTTTAGATGCGTCTGTATAGTATTGTTGGTGTACTCCTTGTTCTTGTATTAGTCGGTTAAACTGCTGTCTTATAAAAGTACTGCTGTAATTGTTGTATTTTGCCATTTCTGTGTTTATTTGACATTGCTTAAATAACCAAGGGAGTGTTAGGCTTTTTCGGTTATGTATTAGGTTAGGATTGTAAAGTAAGCCTGTTGGAAGTTTCCTCAACCCCAGCACGAGGGCCGATGGTTTTCTCTATTTTTCATGTCGGAGTGGAGTATGTTCGTTATGGTTTGGTTCAGCGGAGCTTGGAAATGGTGCTTGTTTTTAAGGATTACGGTAGCCGTTAATTTTTCTGTTCGTTCCGTAATCGTTGGTAAACCGGCCTCGATCAAGAGAGCTTCGATCGGCGTCGTAGGTAATGCACCAAGAGCAATGCGTGCAGCATTGTTAACTGGCTTTTGGGCCCTTTCGAGTGCTGTCTTTGTTCCATGTCCGTATAGGGACACTCCGTAATCCACTTTGCCAATTATTATTTGTTTCGCTATTCTTATGGCTAGGTTTACTGGTGGTCCATGCTTTTTTTGGCAAATGACTTTGAGCATGTTGTTACGTTTCCTCAAGTCTTCAGCAACTACTTTTGCCTGCTTATTCCACCGTAATGTTTTGTTCAGGTGTAAACCTAGCAGCTTCAGCTCATCTTTTAGTGGTATTATATGATTTGCCCAATTTAACCTGTGTGCAGTACAACTTGTTCTCTTGCAGACATGTAATGCTTCCAGCTTGTCTTCTGAAATAATTGCCCCAGTTGTTTGGCACCATGCTTTTAGAACGTTAAGTGCTGTTCGTAGTGTATTTTCTACCGTGTAGGTATCGCCTGCGTATAAGTGGAAATAGACGTTGCGCACTTGTGTTAGTGCTGAAGATACCCAGCAGGAAATTTACACATTACGGAATCGATGCAGTAAGTGATAGCTACTTCTTTAATTCCAAACATCGATGAAATTTAACATGGTGATGTCATTGAAAAGTAATGCATTCCAGACTCACTTGCTATATCACCGAAAACTGCAGCGGTTTGATTTTTTGATTGGTGCTGCCAATTCTGCGAATCTGGCTGAATTTTCGAATGCAGCCTTAAAATGTAATTTCAACTTCGCAGCGCGCGACACCTAGATTTCATTTTTACACTTTTTCACTTCTACTGCCACTTACCGTGGAATGTATGAAAGAGGAATACCAATTCTCCATTACATTTTGGTTTCCAAGATTCATAAATTCCGTTTTATTGCATGAATACATCGATGGGAAAATGAACCCATTCTCTTTTTTCCTGCTGGGTAGTTTATGTATGTAGGTATTGAATAGGGTTACCGATAAAGGCGACGGTTGAAAAGCGGTTGTTACGAACGGAAAATCCCCTTTCAATAAGTTTGTTCCGAAAAATATAAATTCCCTTAAATTCTAAATATTTCCAAAATTCGAATATATTGGAACATTCAAAATAAATTAAAAAATCATTTTGTTTTCGCGGCATGACCTTTTATACGCTTTATATTAGCTTCACCTGTATGTATGTATGTAGACAAATCTTACAACTTGATTTTCACTCACTTGCATATAACTGATCAACTTCAAATTTTGCACATATGTATAGTTCGCGTGACAATGCAATTTGACCAATTTGAGAAATAGTCCAGATGGCGGCCGAATGTTGCTATTGTGCTCCCCGACCCCCGACATGGGTATCAAATGAAAGAGTATGACAAATAGAATACAATTAACCTTATGGCGTCATTATAAATTCAAAATGGCGGCCAACACAAAATGGCGGGTTAACTTTTTCTTTCTAACCCACATAAAATGGGTATCAAATGAAAGGATATGACAAGTAGTATACTATAAGCTTTGTGGAGTCATTCCAAATTCAAAATGGCGGCCAACACAAAATGGCGGACTACCTTTTTCTTTACAACACCCTCGATATGGGTATCAAATGAAAGAGTATGACGAGTAGAATACATTTAGCCGTGTGACGTCATTTTGAACCTAATATGGAGACTACCACAAAACGGAAGAAGACGTAAGGATAAAAATTAAAAAATTAAAAATGTATAGTTTAGCAAAATTAAAGAATACGCTTTTATTTTAAAATGAGCTGAAAAACATTGCACATATCTACAGTAAAAAGCCAGAAATGCTAAAGTGCAAATTCGATGATTTTGAATATTGATTTACAATATTGATTCCTAGGTGTAACTCGTTATTTGGCGATCGTTCTTACTTTGTCCACGTTGCGCGTAAATGGAATGCCTTGCCCCGGGGTATTCGGAGTGCGACTTCTAGCCGAACTTTCAGCAAGCTTTTAAAAGATTACTTTAGTTGATCCTTTCTTTTTCACTCTTCTATCTCTTTCTTTCTCTTTTATCTTCTCTTCACATTCTTTTCTCTTTTTCAATCATTAAAATTTTGTATTTTTCCGCTGTTTTTTGTACAGTTAAGATGTTTAATCTTTGTACTATGCCAATAAATGTTATTATTATTAATTTATTCCATTTTTCTATTCCGTATTTCCTTCTTTATCATTGCGTTCTTGTCTTAAACTGAGTTGTGCTTGCTAAGTTATCGGACCGGCAAAAGTAATATGGCGGCCACCATGGCCGTCCTAAGATATATGGCGCCCGTGGGCTACTAAAAATAATGCGTCCTTCTTCGTAAGAAAATACACGGGACGTCTGGGGGAGGGCTGGCCGGCAAAGTTATACAAAAGTGTCAGAACTAGAAAAAGTCAATTTATTTAACACTAAATAAAAATTTAATGCATTTAATTTTCTGGGTCCCAAAAAAGTTCGTAAATATTTGTTTTGTCACACATGCACCGTAAGTGTCTCTTACCGTACCTCTTTGCAGGACGGTAAGTGGCACTTTTCAGACCTCTCCGAGAGAGCGGGCTGTAAAGTCTTTACAGTCCTGCTTCGAGTTACTGTGATTCCTGAAAAATCGCGGGCACGATATAGGGCATTTTCTGACACGTCATCAAATGGCAATGCTTGGAGAGCCGCAAGGCACACACACGATGACAGGCCGGCAAGATGAATAGGGAAAGTGTGGAGTAGGTAATATTTTTATTGGAAAAAACTAAATATTAGTTATTTTTAGAAAATAAAATGTGAAATAAGAGCTCACATTTTTAATATGAAATCTAAATACCAGTTCATCTTTTGATAAAGTGCTTTCGTTTCTGTTTATTGTAGTGTTCAAAACGGGTATGAGTGTAAAATTGGAAATTATTGCGATGGCCTGTATCTGTATAAATTGAATGATAACAATTTCTCCCGAAGTGCTTTGCCAAAAAAAATGTGTATTATTTTGATATCGTAGAATATTTAATAGATCGGCAAAGTGCTTATAGCAGAGAAAGTTTTAGAGCTTTTAACGGTTTGAAGGCATATAAAACCTTCAAAGCAGGATGGATCCAGTACTTGGGCAGTAAAAATGCCAAAACTGGAAACTCTTAACCAAAACATCCCCGCCTTTAAATCTTTTCGTTTAAGAGCCGCTAACCACTTTTCCTGCTTTAATTTTGACAATAATGATACCCTTTTCTCGGTTCTTTTATAAATTTTCGGAAATTTGAAAATTTTTTCGTTGTCCCGGTCACCCCGCTTACTACATCAAACTACGGCACAAATACTAGGCACTGGTAATATAAATTACATGACATACAAATAATTTTCAATTGCTGAATAGTTTGATGTTATAAACTTAACTTTCTATTGAATAAATTAATGATAAATTAGCAAAAACTAAGAAAATTCCGCCAAGTTGTTAACAAAATGTATGAGAAATATCAGCTCTCAAAACTGTGTGTGCCTTGCGGCTGTCTTGTATGTGTGGGTAGAAAATGCCCTATATACTGGCTTACGATAAATTTCAAAACTGGAAAGTGGAAAGAAATGTGAAGGCGGCGACAGAAAGTTCGTTGTTGGTTTACTTTAAGAAAGTGTCAGAAAAATATGCATCATGAAGTCTGTGGTCGACTTATTCAATATAAAATTGATGGCGCACTCGTGACAAAAAGGACGGTACGCACCTCGGGCAGTAAGAAGGCCTTTACGGACCCGAGCGTTGCCTCCCCTCGCCTTCGGCGATCTCCGCTCTCGTCCGTAAAGGCCTTCTTACTGCCCTCGATAAGTAATGTACTATTTATCTTTTTCAGTGATTCGCCGGTGCAATTTGTATTGGCAAAATTTACTTAAAAAAATGCGTAGGGTTGTAAGTTAGTATAAAGACTCAATTTTCGAGTCAATTATTGTCCTTAATCTAAGTTCCGCAGTAGATACATATATTTTGTTTATTTGCCAATAAATATGAGTGTTTAAAATGAAAGCATTCTTCAATAAAATTATTTTTTAAATCGTCCATATACTTTTCGCACAACTTTGCAGCATTCTCACTAATTGTGTCTTGATTTAATTTTTTTAAATTGACCAGAAACCCAAATTTTGAGTAAATGGTATCATAGGCACACTTTCACTTTGTAGATTATCAATAATAGCATAATATGTACATATTTGGCCAGTTCTACTAAAAAGGGAATAAAATTTAATTATTTTTGGATTTTAATCATTAAATCGTTCGGCTGAAACCAAAACATAGTCGTTACCTACTATGCTGATTTCTGTATGATCTTTACAGGTTTTCTGGCAAAGAAACACTTATGATTATTACCTTAAAATAAGTTCCTTAAGAAAATTGCTTGTTAAACGTCTGTATGTGCACTTAAATTTTCGATTTTTCAATGTCGCCCCACAGCGAAGTGATAATTTTCACTAGGTAGCTTTGAGCTATAAATATTTGTTTAAGATAAGTGATTTTGAATGCCCAATTAGAAACCATTGTAAACCTATATTTGAATTTAACTTTAAGGACCTATGTAACTTGAAACATGATGAATCTACGACCCGAGCCCACTAAACTTCCTTGATTTGGAGAACTGCCCATTTATGCGGAATTCGTTATTGTCATCAAATTTAACTTCTTTCGACGTATTTTCGTCATACTGTTTTCTGTTTTTGGGTATTGGTTTGCGCTCATCACATCCGGACAATATTGTACCTTCAGATTTGTAAAGGTTAAATGATTCTGTATTTCTTTTCGACTGATCATATTTTTCTAAAGAAGCCTATAATTCAATAATGCTTTCAGTTGTAGTAGCAGCTTTTTCAAGCGATATTAGTTTTATCTATGATTTAGAATATTTCGCTTCAAAATGCTACCATAAGAGCAGTTTTCAGTGAATTGAACTCATTTCACAAACTCAGCTTCAGCTTTTGTTGCAGGCCCCACAAAAATTGCCGCCCAAAAAGGCTTGCGCCCCGGGGCTATAGCCCATTTAGCCCTGTGGTTAGGGTGGCCCTGCGGCCACAACAAAATGGCGGAAGATATATGATAGACTAAAAAGTAGAAAATAAAAATATAGCTTAAAAAAAATAAAAAATACGCTTTTATTTTAAAATGAACTAAAAAGAAAAAAATAATTTAATTTCCAGCCAGTATAGGGAACAACCTGCCTTTCGAAATCAGGCAAATAATTAAATTAATAAAGTTATTGGTAAAAATTATAAATATGTAAAACTTACTTAAATGTAAAAAAAGCGTGGGTTGTAGCATTCAATAAGTTTGTTCCGAAAAATATAAATTCCCTTAAATTCTAAATATTTCCAAAATTCGAATATATTGGAACATTCAAAATAAATTAAAAAATCATTTTGTTTTTAATCATATAAAGAAAAAAAACCGCCACAAGAACTCCGTGCGAAGGTTTAAAAAGCTTATCAACAGGTATCAGGTTTCGCATACATTTTCCCAGCCAAAATGCACACTTGCATTTTGCGTATTTCGACTCCCAATTCCAATGCAAGGCAAATTTAACGCGAAAAATCTTCCAAGACCTATCTTATCAGACTCAGGTGTCTGGTTTCGTCTGGGATCTTTCCGGAGACCAAATGCATAATTGCATTTCGGGCATTTTGGCTTTGGTAAAGCCATGACTTTTCTATGAGTTGTAGTTTTCGCGGCATGACCTTTTATACGCTTTATATTAGCTTCACCTGTATGTATGTATGTAGACAAATCTTACAACTTGATTTTCACCCACTTGCATATAACTGATCAACTTCAAATTTTGCACATATGTATAGTTCGCGTGACAATGCAATTTGACCAATTTGAGAAATAGTCCAGATGGCGGCCGAATGTTGCTATTGTGCTCCCCGACCCCCGACATGGGTATCAAATGAAAGAGTATGACAAATAGAATACAATTAACCTTATGGCGTCATTATAAATTCAAAATGGCGGCCAACACAAAATGGCGGGTTAACTTTTTCTTTCTAACCCACATAAAATGGGTATCAAATGAAAGGATATGACAAGTAGAATACTATAAGCTTTGTGGAGTCATTCCAAATTCAAAATGGCGGCCAACACAAAATGGCGGACTACCTTTTTCTTTAAAACACCCTCGATATGGGTATCAAATGAAAGAGTATGACGAGTAGAATACATTTAGCCGTGTGACGTCATTTTGAACCTAATATGGAGACTACCACAAAACGGAAGAAGACGTAAGGATAAAAATTAAAAAATTAAAAATGTATAGTTTAGAAAAATTAAAGAATACGCTTTTATTTTAAAATGAGCTGAAAAACATTGCACATATCTACAGTAAAAAGCCAGAAATGCTAAAGTGCAAATTCGATGATTTTGAATATTGATTTACAATATTGATTCCTAGGTGTAACTCGTTATTTGGCGATCGTTCTTACTTTGTCCACGTTGCGCGTAAATGGAATGCCTTGCCCCGGGGTATTCGGAGTGCCACTTCTAGCCGACCTTTCAGCAAGCTTTTAAAAGATTACTTTAGTCGATCCTTTCTTTTTCACTCTTCTATCTCTTTCTTTCTCTGCACATGCATCAGAAAATATCATTAATTTTTTATGTCCACAAGAGAGCCTTTCTTCTAAAATCTTTAAACAGTGAATAACACATGATACTATTTCATTGGAACTACGTGGACCATCTAATTCTGTCTAGCATAGTATACTTCACCAATAGATAATTTAGGTAGTGGTTGGTTTTGCTGCATATCGAAACAAAGTTTCACAACATCATCATTTACTGGACTTTTAAGAATTTGATAAAATTTCTTAGCCCGCAATTTATGTAGTCTATACATTGTGATCAGTTCTTGTTTATGTGTCAAGTCCGTACATTTTCTTATTTCCTTAATCTTCAGTTCACAGAAAGAACAAACATCTGACCGAGGATTACCAAAGCCCAAATTGAAATTATTTGAAAAGTATTTAAAGTATTTAGAATAAGAACAAATTAGTAAATTGTCCTGATTTCTTTTCTCCTTCCACATTCTATACATTTTTTTGATTGACAAGTCAGGAGGGAGATATGACCTCATACTTTTACCCCGACCATAATGGCTCTCTCTACAGCGGAATGACAAAATATGCTGTTTTATAGATTCTGTTATTTCTTGGTGCTTATGGGAAATTCTTGCACCAGCTCTCTTTTCATTTCGGTTAGTACCGTATTTCTTAAAGTGACTACATATGCCATTTAAACGTCTTCTTTTAATGTTACTTACTGAGATGAATGTTTTTGCACATACTCTTATCATCTCCCCAGACACCTGTCTAATGAAATAGTCCGTCCTTGAGCGAGCTTTTGTTGTAATTATATGTTTCGACAGGAAAGCATCTTGATCAACTTTTGTTTTATGTGAATACAAATTCTCAGCAAATTCTGAAACAATAGTATTTTGTTTAACATATAAGTAGAAAGATTGGTCAGCGTGCCGTATTATCGGCGGCAATACATTTTAAACCCAGCAATGCATTATTTTATTATTAAATAATAAAGAATGTACTGCTGGGATTAAAATGTATTGCCGGCCCTAATACGATGATGATTTAGGCCGCGTTCCCATGGGCTGCATGCCGCACGGCAAAAGCTCGTCTTCGGCTTGCCTTCGTGTAGTATTCGGAAATTTTCGTGAGAGGCTGGAAAAAGCTTGCCGCATCCCTGCATCTCCTCATTCACATGGGTGCATCTGCTGGTTGTCAAAAATCAGCTGTTTTGTGATTTTGAAAAAATGAAAAAGTGAAATGGATTACTTTAAAAATAAAAAAAATTTGTGTTAAGGAGTGCAATAGTACTAATAACTAAATATAAAGAAAGACAAAGTGACAAAAAAAGAAAATTAAGAAAAATACGGTTTTGGAATTTTCAACTAGACAGTTCCGTGAGTTTGCAGCACGTTCACATGGACTGCATGCAGCAAGGCAAAAGCTCGAACTTGACAGTTCCGTGATTTTGCCGCATGGATAAGAGATTTCCTCTTTGCATGATTTTTGCAGCAATGCTCTGCAAGAGAGAGAGCATGTGCCGAGACAGATATTTTTTCCTGGCCAATCAGAGAACATTAAGAGCTTTTGCCGTGCGGCATGCAGCCCATGTGAACGTGGCCTAACTTACTAGTTAGGTCCTCTGATGTTAGCTTTTGTCGAACTAAACACATGGCCGTTGTTCTATTGTGTATACATGTGATTTGTGGAGGAACCGCCGGCATAGCATATCTTACACGCTTATCAATGTTTTTCCTCCAATTTTCCTCATCTCTTTTTCGTTTCCGTCCCCTTTTCACAATTTTAACGGCTCTATTAAACTCATCAAATTCACTTTCGTCCATTTTTATATTACATATAAACACATTGATAGATCAATGACTGTTCATTCGCTAGAGATTCGTTCGTAAGATATTTCGTCAACCCGTGGCCGTGCCCGAAAAGCGAATGAATGCATTCCTACTTGATACCGTAAAGAAAACTCATCTACGCTTTTACTTTTTTTATATTTACCAGCCACTGAATACATTCCCTTTTCCTACCATGCACCTGTAAGTGGCCTTGAACCAATCGGGAAATATATTAGCTACGCAATATGTATTTTATATTGTATTCTACCCCTAAAACTACAAGACATGCGTTATTTACTTTTACTTCTACCAATGATTAGTTATTGTTTCGAAATTCTTCAACTGCGCAATATCTACATTTTATTGTTTTATTGCGTCTAGATATGCGCCTTTGTTTTATTTGTATTCAGTTATTGCGCATAATATTTACTACGCATTATATTGTTAATTTATTATCTTACTGCGATATCTACTTTTACTTCTACTATGCATTTTGATCGCTCGCGGCCACGGGAAGACCTAAAGTCTTGATCCTATTCGAAATCTCACTGAAATCAACAGACCGGGCTTTCGTCTGATTGCAAGACATTTTTGACGTTTGCAGCACAAAAATTTACACTATGTTACATTATGCCACTAACTCAACGCAGCCAATAACTAAGAGATAATAATGTACAATCATATCATACTAAGTTAAGCAGAAATTAATTTCAAAGTGGACTTAGTTGAACTAAGAACATTTTGAAATGAATTTCTGCTTGACTTAGTACGATTTGATTGTGCATCCGTGTCTTTGAAGTGAAACCCCGTGGGAATTAGTATGATTTGTGATAAATGTTTATGGTGAATGCATAACTACTACGTCAATCTATGACTATGAACGCAATACAATATTAAAATTAAACAAAAATTGACTTAGTACGTTTTGGAAAATCACTCTTCAATTTATTCAGTTTAATTTCAGCTAACAAGGAATTGTCGGTGAAAACCCGACAATTATCTAAGCCCTAAATGTCTGTTTATGTCGATATGCGACTTAAACAAACATCCACCACCAACATTTAAAATGCGAACAATTTTTAATAAGTTCTAAATCTCGCTAACCTGCTAAAGATTGCCGGTAAAAACCCTGACAATATCTAATTCCCTATCTACTACTATGCTCTGAAATACGCCTTTTATGTCTACCTGACGAATTCGTCTGATCGACTGGAGCTGCTCCCTTGGTTGCAGGAACTTTTATTCCTCGTCCTCTCTCGAAGTGCAAGATGGCGCTATGTAGAGCTTTTTCACCACGGCACGATCACTTTCCGGTGGCTCCAGTGTAGACCATTTTTTGGACCAGTTTGTGAATAATGTAGAGAATTTGCTTTTAACTAGTCCGTTCCCAAAAATATTTTTTTATACAGATTCTTAAATTCGTGCTGAGTTTTAAAAATGAATCCATCTTATTTTTACTTCTAAACTCTTTTATGGTTAATATTGCTCAGAACACTGTTGTCATCTTATGCCCTATTTGCCCCGATTTCCGTTAGATATAAGCACATTTATTATACGCTTTATATTGGCTTCACCTGTATCTTGTATCTTGTATGGAAATAAATCTTGCAACTTGATTTTGACCCACTTCCATATAAACGAACAACTTAAAATTTTGCACATTTTGTATAGTTCGCGTGACAATGCAATCTGACCTTTTAGTAAAAAAATGAAAATGGCGGTTCCAAGATGGCGGCCGAATTTTGCAATCGTGCTCATCGACCCCCGCCATGGGTATCAAATGAAAGGGTATAACAAGTAGAGTACAATTGGCGTCATTCCAAATTCAAAATGGCGGCCAACAAAAAGTGGCAAATTACTTTTTTCTTTACAACCCACTCGGTATGGGTCTCAAATTAAAGGATATGACAAGTACAATACTTTGCTGCGTGGCGTCATTCCAAATTCGAAATGGCGGCCAAAACAAAATGGCGGACTACCTTTTTCTTTAGAACCCACTCGGTATGGGTCTCAAATTAAAGGATATGACAAGTACAATACTTTGCTGCGTGGCGTCATTCCAAATTCAAAATGGCGGCCAACACAAAATGGCGGACTACCTTTTTCCTTACAACCCACTCGGTATGGGTATCAAATGAAAGGATATGACAAGTAGAATACTGTGCTGCGTGGCGTCATTCCAAATTTAAAATGGCGGCCAACACAAAATGGCGGACTACTTTTTCTTTACAATCCACTCGGTATGGGTATCAAATGAAAGGATATGACAAGTAGAATGCTGTGCTGCGTGGCGTCATTCCAAATTCAGAATGGCGGTCAATATAAAATGGCGGATTACCTTTTTCTTTGCAACGCCCTCGGTATGGGTTTCAAATTAAAGGATATGGCAAGTAGAATACTATTAGCTGTGTGGCGTCATTCCAAATTCAAAATGGTGGTCAAAACAAAATGGCGGAATACATTTTTCCTTACAACGCGCTCGGTATGGTATCAAATGAAAGGGTGTGACAATGGAATACTATTAGCTATGTGGCGTCATTCCAAATTCAAAATGGTGGCCAACACAAAATGGCGGTTTACATTTTTCTTTGAAACCAATTCGGTATGCTTATCAAATGAAAGGGTGTGACAATTAGAATACTATTAGCTGGTGGCGACATTCCGAATTCACAATGGTGGTTTACATTTTTCTTTACAACCATTTCGGTATGGGTATCAAGTGAAAGGGTGTGACAATTAGAATACTATTAGCTGGCTATTAGTTTACCTTTTTCTTTACAACGCCGGTATGGGTGGGTACCAAATGGAAGTGTATGACGAATATAGTACAGTAAGCTGGGTGACTTCGTTTTAAATCTAATATGGCGGTCACTAAAAAAATGGCGGAAGAGATATAGTAGACTAAAAAGTAGAAAATAAAAAAATATAGTTTAAAAAAACTAAAAAATAGGCTTTTATTTTAAAATGAACTAAAAATTAAAAAATAATTTTGAATGTAAAGTTTTTATAGCTTCTGCCAGTATATGGAAACTACCTACCTTTCGAAATGTAAAAAAGCGTGGGGCGCTAGCGAAAAGTTCCGGTGTTAATAAAATAAGAATATAGGTTAAGAGTCCCACGCTGTTTTGCATTTCGAAAGGTAGGTTGTTTCCATATACTGGCTGGAGCAATAAAAACTTTACATTCAAAATAATTTTAAATTTTTAGTTCAATTTACAATAAAAGCGTATTTTTTAGTTTTTTTTAAACTGTATTTTTTTTAATTAAGTTTCGCTGGGTTTCACTTTTAATACAGTGTGAGATGTATTAATTGCATAATAGTCCAGGAGAGCTAGCTGAAAAGTATTCAGAAGTTGAAATAAATCTATCCTGCGGTTTTTCGACGCTATAATTAAGAGAAAAATCGTAGGAATTCAATGTATGTGTTTTGGAAAAAAATCGGTCCAGGAGAACAGGTGGAAAAAAGCTAATAATGGTAGCGAAAACACGTTTTTCAACGTTTTAGGTGCGACAAATTTTTGTTTTTGTAAAACAAAAAGTAGTACGTAATAGCGCTTAAAAAGACGAAAATTATGAGTTTTTGACAATTGAAATCGGTCAACAGGTTTTTGCAAAAAAAATAAAAACCGCGAAGTATGGCAATTTTTTGACATTTAATTACAGGGACTGTAATTATCGTAGATCCTTGCTTCAGGGCTTAAATTGTGGCTTCTGTTAGTGCCTACCTACAATAAAAATTTCATGCAAAAATAATTATAACTTTTCGCGTAAATTTCAAAAATGCAAAAACAGCCGTTTCAGGAAAAAAAGTTTGAACAAGGCCCACGGTGGTGCTAGAGTTATTTTGAAAAGCCCTATTTATTCTCGAAGAGGTACTCTACCAACTCATTTTCATGAAAAGTTTGTGAGGTTTGATTTAATACCTTATAAACGCTTTTGAAAACAAGCACTTTTATTGATTTTCAGAAAAAACACCTTTAGGCTAATGTCACATGAGTCGGAATTCAGACTCTGGGGGCCTACTATGTATTCGGATCTGAAAGTAAATTAATATGAATTCGGAAATTTCGTACTAAGGGCCTGTGCGAATAGTAACTAAATTGATGTCTAAACTAAATTTTGCAGTTTTTGTGGATAATGTAGGGAATTGCTGTGCGAATTCTTTTGATGACTAAATTCTATCAGTTATTCAAATATTTCAATTGTAACCATAACAACAATTTAGTCAACTGTCGAAAAATTTAGTATACTCGCCAAAAGACTAAATACTGTATTATCGACACTAAATTTTAGTCATAGAATTCACACAGGCCCTAAGTATTCTGATTTTCCAAACGCACCTCATCCGAAAGTCCAATGACATTTATATTCGGAATTAATTTTGCTGGGGGCCTACTATGTATTGGGATTACCTTAGAAAAAATCCGAAAACTATTGCTTCAGTCGTAGGAATGCAATTTGGTATCGGAAGGAAGAACTTTCGAGCATTACGGAAGTACTTTCTTTATTTTAATTAAAAGTTAAAGTTGTTAAATCATACGAAATTCAATAATAAATAATTATTTAACGTTTAACATTGTAACTTTAGGCCTAAAAAGATAAATAAAAAAAAGTGAGCACTAAGCAAGAACGATTTGGAAATGCTCGAATATTCATTTTACAATCACAAACTGGAAATTTTCCAGCGGGATTCCCAAAAGTCTTTAAAGCCAACTGGCCGGCCACTCAAGTTACGACGTTGCCTAAGTAAAGTTTGTTCGTGAGATAAATCTGCATAAAAATCCCGTATGTGGTCGGCGTCATCATCTTTGAACTTAAGTTATGGAGGGTCAAAGGTCACGAGAATCAGTTTTTCTCAAATAACATTTATTCGATGGAATATTTTTTGGGATAAATGTTAAGTACCATTTTTAGGCATCCATTAGACGATAGGTTTTGCAGTCAGTTTTGCAACAGTTTTGCCTTTGACTGACGTAAAACCGACTGTCTAAGGTGATGACTGATGTAATTATCTGTATATTGTGATTTCCATCAATCATGACTGATGCAATTGATTGACGCTTGCATGAACCTGTAATGGGCGCCCTACTCCAACGATCTAGTAATGATTGACGCACTTGAGGAAAACATCCGTCGTGCTATTCGTGAAATAATGCCACAAACAAAATTTGGTGAACAGAACGGCTCACTACCGAGCCAGCCGCCGCAGCTATTTGAGTGAAATTGTTTTACATAAATAATTGGAAGATGTATTTCGTCAATAAAGTAACATTCATTGAAAAATATTGAACGATGTAGCTTTAATAACAATTTCAAAAGGAAACTAACAGATGGCCCACCTTTTATATGCACCGAAGAAGGCTTAAACTGTTGAAATCTACATGGGCTTGTAATCTAATAACGTCTGAGATCTCATAACGCTGCCACAATCGTACGCAACAAACACATGCACTCGTATACAATAGTTGCGTTTGGGTTGCTCCGGGCTCCGCAGCTATTGCTGTTTTACTTAAATTTTGTGTAGGACATTTTTATGCAGATTTGTCCCACGAACAAATTTTACTTAGCCAAAATTTACGTAAAACCCATATATTACGAGATATTTGAGAAAACTGCTTTTCGTGACCTTTGACTCTGCGTAACTTAAGTCTCAAACAGAACCAATCCGTTCCGTCCGCTCCTTAACGGGTTGATTCTATTTTGTTTGAGCCTTTAGTGTCCGGGAAATTATTTGTGACCCTTTTGAGAAATTATAAAGTGATTAGGCTATAATCCATTTTAAAATTAATTAAAACAAACTTTTTAATTATGAAAATGCCAACACTTCACACTTTGAAAATCAATCAATCAATTTGAAAATCACAGATATCCAGATTTGACAATCAAATTCAGATTTCAAATGAAAATATCATTGGTAACACTTTGTTCCGATCTGAAAATTTTACATAGTACCAATTCACTTTCCAATCGGAAGAGGGTTTCGGTAAAATAAAACTTTCAGATCCGAATACATAGTAGGCCCCCTGAATTTTTCAGACTCGGATTTTTTCAGCTCAGGGGGGCCTACTATGTATTCGGATCTGAAAGTTTTATTTTTCCGAAACCCTCTTCCGATTGGAAAGTGAATTGGTACTATGTAAAATTTTCAGATCGGAACAAAGTGTTACCAATGATATTTTCATTTGAAATCTGAATTTGATTGTCAAATCTGGATATCTGTGATTTTCAAATTGATTGATTGATTTTCAAAGTGTGAAGTATTGGCATTTTCATAATTAAAAAGTTTGTTTTAATTAATTTTAAAATGGATTATAGCCTAATCACTTTATAATTTCTCAAAAGGGTCACAAATAATTTCCCGGACACTAAAGGCTCAAACAAAATAGAACCAACCCGTTACGGAGCGGACGGAACGGATTGGTTCTGTTTGAGACTTAAGTTACGCAGAGTCAAAGGTCACGAAATGCAGTTTTCTCAAATATCTCGTAATATATCGGTTTTACGTAAATTTTGGCTAAGTAAAATTTGTTCGTGGGACAAATCTGCATAAAAATGTCCTATACAAAATTTAAGTAAAACAGCAATAGCTGCGGAGCCCGGAGCAACCCAAACGCAACTATTGTATACGAGTGCATGTGTTTGTTGCGTACGCTTGTGGCAGCGTTATGAGATCTCAGACGTTATTAGATTACAAGCCCATGTAGATTTCAACAGTTTAAGCCTTCTTCGGTGCATATAAAAGGTGGGCCATCTGTTAGTTTCCTTTTGAAATTGTTATTAAAGCTACATCGTTCAATATTTTTCAATGAATTTTACTTTATTGACGAAATACATCTTCCAATTATTTATGTAAAACAATTTCACTCAAATAGCTGCGGCGGCTGGCTCGGTAGTGAGCCATTCTGTTCACCAAATTTTGTTTGTGGCATTATTTCACGAATAGCACGACGGATGTTTTCCTCAAGTGCGTCAATTATTACTAGATCGTTGGAGTAAGGTGCCCATTACAGGTCCATGCAAGCGTCAATCAATTGCATCAGTCATGATTTATGGAAATCACCATATACAGATAATTACATCAGTCATCACCTTAGACAGTAGGTTTTCCGTCAGTCAAAGGAAAAACTGTTGCAAAACTGACTGCAGAACCTATCGCCTAATGGATGCCTAACAATGGTACTTAACATTTATCCCAAAAAAATATTTCATCGAATAAATGTTATTTGAGAAAAACTGATTCTCGTGACCTTTGACCCTCCATAACTTAAGTTCAAGATGATGACGCCGACCACATAGGGCATTTTTATGCAGATTTATCTCACGAACAAACTTTACTTAGGCAACGTCGTAACTTGAGTGACCGGCCAGTTGGCTTTAAAAACTTTTGGGAATCCCGCTGGAAAATTTCCAGTTTATGATTGTAAAATGAATATTCGAGCATTTCCAAATCGTTCTTGTTTAGTGATCACTTTCTTTTATTTATCTTTTTAGGCCTAAAGTTACAATGTTAAACGTTAAATAATTATTTATTATTGAATTTCGTAGTATTTAACAACTTTAACTTTTAATTAAAATTAAGAAAGTACTTCCGTAATGCTCGAAAGTTCTTCTTTCCGATACCAAATTGCATTCCGAAGACTGAATCAATAGTTTTCGGATTTTTTCTAAGGAAATCCCATTTCATAGTAGGCCCCCAGCAAAATTAATTCCGAATATAAATGTCATTGGACTTTCGGATGAGGTGCGTTTGGAAAATCAGAATACATAGTACGAAATTTCCGAATTCATATTAATCTACTTTCAGATCCGAATATATAGTAGGCCCCCAGGTCCTAATAGACCCGGTCGATAGGCCCAAAACGGCTTTCAGCACGGCGCTAGGACACTAGGACTTAAGTTACGCAGAGTCAAAGGTCACGAAAAGCAGTTTTCTCAAATTATAATATATGGGTTTTACGTAAATTTTGGCTAAGTAAAATTTGTTCGTGGGACAAATCTGCATAAAAATGTCCTATACAAAATTTAAGTAAAACAGCAATAGCTGCGGAGCCCGGAGCAACCCAAACGCAACTATTGTATACGAGTGCATGTGTTTGTTGCGTACGCTTGTGGCAGCGTTATGAGATCTCAGACGTTATTAGATTACAAGCCCATGTAGATTTCAACAGTTTAAGCCTTCTTCGGTGCATATAAAAGGTGGGCCATCTGTTAGTTTCCTTTTGAAATTGTTATTAAAGCTACATCGTTCAATATTTTTCAATGAATTTTACTTTATTGACGAAATACATCTTCCAATTATTTATGTAAAACAATTTCACTCAAATAGCTGCGGCGGCTGGCTCGGTAGTGAGCCATTCTGTTCACCAAATTTTGTTTGTGGCATTATTTCACGAATAGCACGACGGATGTTTTCCTCAAGTGCGTCAATTATTACTAGATCGTTGGAGTAAGGTGCCCATTACAGGTCCATGCAAGCGTCAATCAATTGCATCAGTCATGATTGATGGAAATCACCATATACAGATAATTACATCAGTCATCACCTTAGACAGTAGGTTTTCCGTCAGTCAAAGGAAAAACTGTTGCAAAACTGACTGCAGAACATATCGTCTAATGGATGCCTAACAATGGTACTTAACATTTATCCCAAAAAAATATTTCATCGAATAAATGTTATTTGAGAAAAACTGATTCTCGTGACCTTTGACCCTCCATAACTTAAGTTCAAGATGATGACGCCGACCACATAGGGCATTTTTATGCAGATTTATCTCACGAACAAACTTTACTTAGGCAACGTGGTAACTTGAGTGACCGGCCAGTTGGCTTTAAAAACTTTTGGGAATCCCGCTGGAAAATTTCCAGTTTATGATTGTAAAATGAATATTCGAGCATTTCCAAATCGTTCTTGTTTAGTGCTCACTTTCTTTTATTTATCTTTTTAGGCCTAAAGTTACAATGTTAAACGTTAAATAATTATTTATTATTGAATTTCGTAGTATTTAACAACTTTAACTTTTAATTAAAATTAAGAAAGTACTTCCGTAATGCTCGAAAGTTCTTCTTTCCGATACCAAATTGCATTCCGAAGACTGAATCAATAGTTTTCGGATTTTTTCTAAGGAAATCCCATTTCATAGTAGGCCCCCAGCAAAATTAATTCCGAATATAAATGTCATTGGATTTTCGGATGAGGTGCGTTTGGAAAATCAGAATACATAGTACGAAATTTCCGAATTCATATTAATCTACTTTCAGATCCGAATACATAGTAGGCCCCCAGGTCCTAATAGACCCGGTCGATAGGCCCAAAACGGCTTTCAGCACGGCGCTAGGACACTATGAATTTAACAGGATGCCATTTGGGCTAACAGGGGCTCCCGCAGCGTTTCAAAGAAGAATGAATCACATACTAACGGGCCTACGGGCATTGATTGTTTCGTTTACTTGGATGACATCGTCATCTACGGCAAAAGCCTTCGAGAACACAACGAAAAATTAGGCAGAGTATTTTCACAACTACGAAAGTATAATTTAAAATTAAACACAGAAAAATGCAACTTTTTAAGACGTGAAGTGGTATATCTAGGACACAAATGCTCTGAAGTGGGCGCACAGCCCGACCCTGCCAAAACTAGTTGTGTCACGGAACACACGGTACCAACCAATGTGAAGCAGGTGCAATCATTTTTAGGTTTTGTTAATTACTACCGAAAATTTATTAAAAATATGGCCGAGATAGCGGCACCTATCAATCAACTATTAAGAAAAGGAGTACCATTCAACTGGACCCCTGAATGTGAAGAGGTTTTTGTTCGTTTCAGAAAGGCAATAACAACGCCACCTGTGCTTATATATCCAGATTTTAGGCAACCCTTTATTCTTACTACCGATGCGAGCCATAATGCACTTGGTGCAGTATTGTCTCAAGGCAAAGTGGGAAAGACAAGCCAGTCGCATTCGCAAGCTGTACCTTGAACGAAGCTGAAAGACGGTATTCTACTATAGAGGAGTACAATATTTTCACTGAATAGGACCCTCAGCAGAAGTGAGGCAGTAGTCCTTCTTATTATTGTAGTTACATTTCAAAAAAAAAGAAATAAAATCAGGAAAAGTGATTGGTGAAAAAGCTAGAAAAAGAAATAGTACTTCGAAAAGGAAACAAGGAGAACAGACGAAAAAACCACTGCCAGTTCAAGTATCTCTGAAAAAATGGCACTTCTAACCCTTAATATTGATCCTCTTAAATATTTAAATAAATTTTCCGAATTCTCTGGTGATTACAGAGACCTGCAAATTTTCGTCAGTCTTATAGACAAAATTCACCCAACCCTGTTACGATACGACGCTGTAGCACAAAGCATTTTTTCGGACGTTATTAAATCAAAATTAAGAGGAAGAGCGCGTGAGGTAATGGAAATTAATAATCACGTAACCTGTTGGTTAGAAATAAAGGAAATTTTAATCAATAATTTCGGTGACAGTTCCAGTATGGAAGAGTTGTTCGACGATTTAGGAAGCATTGTCTTTAAAACGAACTGCATCAATTTTTATAATGAAATAAAGGTGTCGTTAAGAAAGCTTAACGTGAAAACACAACTCACTTTAGGAGATGACTTAACAATCCCAAAACAATCGATTACTAACAATAAAACTTCTGCGTTAAAAAATTTTAAAAATAAAGTTCCCGAGCCAATGCGATCTATATTATATTGTAGGGATCCAGAAACTTTAGAGGCAGCAATGGAGATTCTACACGAATCGGGCTATGCATATTATAACGTAATCTATATATATAAAACACAAAAAATGTTTCCTTGTTCGTTATAGACTTTGAAACCATCCAACCGATTGCCACAAAAATATTACTTACATCCAGGGGGTGGTTAAATTCAAAATGGCCGCGCCAATATGGCCGACGAATTTGCCAATTGTCTTCCGATTCTAATGAAAATCGGTATCTGGGGTTTCTTGAGGTAGCAAATAACGAATGTTTAATCAAAACTTATAAATTCAAAATGGCCGCGCCAATATGGCCGACGAATTTGCCAATTGTGTTCCGATTCCAAAGAAAATCCCTATCTGGGGTTTTTAAAGGTAACAAATAACGAATTTATGATCAGAACTTATAAATTCAAAATGGGCGCGCCAATATGGCTGACGAATTTGCCAATTGTATTCCGATTCCAATGAAAATCGGTATCTGTGGTTTTTTGAGGTAGCAAATAACGAATGTTTAATCAAAACTTATAAATTCAAAATGGCCGCGCCGATATGGTGGACGAATTTTTGCAATTGTATTCCGATTCCAATGAAAGTGGATATCTAGGGTTTTTACGGTTGCAAATATAGAATTTATGATCAAAACTTATAAACTCAAAATGGCCGCACCAATATGGCCAATGAGTTTGCCAATTGTATTCCGATTCCAATGAAAATCGGTATCTGGGGGATTTTAAGGTAACAAATAAAGAATTTATAATCAAAACTTATAAATTTTAAATTTCGGGGCCAAATAAGTGTCATTTCCCGGTCAGCTGTATGTAGGTTGTTCAAGGGTTAGGAAATCGAAAAATTTTCACATCCTAGCTCCAAATGGAAGAACATGTAGGAAATTTCTTAAATTTGCCCTAACCAGTATAGAAACAGTAAAAACGGTAGAAATAGGTTTTCAAATTAATATGAAGAACATCTCTATATAATTCAATAAAAAAAACGTTGTACAGGACAGTTATCCACGTTCTACCGGTCAGACGCCTGCAAAGATGATTTTCGGGAAACAGATTACGCTGCCAAGTGATTTAAATTTGGGAATCGCCCAACAGGATGAAGACCCACTACGACCTAAGGGCGACCTAAGGAAGGCGATCGAGTCTAGCTATACGAGTATAATCCTCCATGAATGAAAGGTAAATTGTCAAAACTACAAAGGAAATGGAACGGCCCCTCCACAGTAAACACGAAGTTAAACGATGTCATCTATCGCATACAAAAAGGTTCGATCGGTAAGAACGGGACCTGTAGGAAACTGTGTTCGGGACGAATATTAAGTAAGAAGGGGGCAGTGTAACGGCTAACCGAAAAGAGAAAGTTAAAATTCCAATCAGAGGCACCTACTTGAATGCATATATAACGCAGTGTCACATCTCAATTTAGTACGGTTGTTCTAACAGAATCGCCAAGAAGAGAAAGGAGGAGCACATGTGTGCAAGAAGTTTTGTTTTGAAATTAAAGTTGTTAAAAAGAAACAAATTGTTCCAATTAATCCCTGACGAATCCGAGAACGCTCGAGAAGAAATATTACAATATTTTTTATAGGTAACTCTAAATTTCTGTATGGTATCCAAAATCATTTTTTCCAAATTTTTTGTTGTTTTCATTATACTTTTTTCCTACCGCGGACTGTGCACACATAAACTTTTTTTATTTGGAGGCGTTGCAACGCACGCGGGTTTTTTACTAGTTCTTAATAAACTAAATCAAGATTTGAGAAATACTAGGAATACTAATTTTAATCATAGGAGTTATTCCAATTATAACCCAACTTTGAATAATTATCGTAACAACAATAACAAAAATCTGAATACAAGTTTTAACAGCGATAGAACCAAAATTAGAAGTCATACTAGTAATAATAACCGAATTTTTACAAACAGAAACCATAGCTTTATGCAACCAAACAGATATAGAAATGACTATATGCCAGATCAACGCAACCAACGCCAAACCCCATCTTCTAAAGAACCACCTCAATCACAACCATTTAATGGAAATAGATATAACAACAATTATTCACAGAATGGACAACAGGGATTCCCAGAGAATCCATATAGGAATCCATATCGTGAAAACTCTCAACGAAATCCAAATTTTGCACCACCTGAGCCCATGGATGTAAATACGACCGAAGTAGTCGTCCAACCACTAAATTTTATTTCACCAGCCTCACATACTCATTACCCCATATCGTAGTCGATAGTGACACAAGACCTCTCAGATTTATCATAGATTCAGGAGCAACACATTCAATTATTAACCCTGGTCTATATCACCCTAAATTACTTGAGCCAGTTAGAGGAAATGTTCTCCTCAAAACAATCAAAGGTGATATTAAAATAACTCAAAAAGCGATAATTTCCCTATTTAAAGAACTTGGCGATCCCAAAATTAAAGTAGAGATGTATGGTAACCATTTCCATGACCAATATGATGGTTTAATTGGCAACAACATTTTAATTCCATTGAAAGCTAAAATAGACTACGAAGACAAAATGTTAAAGCTTAAAGATAAAGAAGCGAAATTGTATTTCATCGTAAAGAATGAAAAATGTAACTACAATTTATATAAGAAAGGAAACTTTAAGTTGAGTATTCCTGTATTACAAAAGGGAGGTTTAACTTACCTGAAGGAGCGGAAGTCCTCAGATGATGATATAACTATTAACGAAGACATATATAACGTCGAAAATTACAAAATTGATGCCAATGTACAAGTAGGAAACGACGGTTTCAAATCAGTTACTTTCAACCTTCTTCAGTCGCAGTTAGTAAATAATCAAAACTTTAACATAATAGAAGAGCATGAAAATAGAACTCTCTTAGGGCAAATTCGTGTAAGTCATCTCAATACAGAAGAGACACGAGAACTTTTTAAAATTGTCAAACAATTCCAATATTGTAATATTCTATAGAAACGATACAAACCTATCTTTTACAAATGCTATTAAACACAGAATTCGAACGGTAAATGATGTACCGATCCACGAAAAGTCCTATATATATCCATTCATCCACAAGCAGGAAGTGGAAAACCAAATCGAAGAAATGTTGGAAAAGGGCATAGTTCGACCCAGTAATTCCCCTTATCCAGCGCCTGTATGGATTGTCCCGAAGAAGGCGGACGCCAGCTGCCGAATTGTCATAGATTATGGTAAATTGAATATGATAACAGTGGATGACAAATACCCAATACCAAATATCGACGAGATATTAGGAAAATTGGGAACATGCCAATATTTTACAACATTAGATCTCGCTAAAGGCTGGTACAGACTATGCCAGTATTTTAGTCGAGTGAGTAAGTAAACCAGTATGGACAAACAAGTTTAGTCGAGTAATTTACTAAAATCATTTATGCCCGATTTCTTCACACTGCGTTATACCTCTGCTAGCTTTATCCGTAGTATATCTAGAGAAATTGGTTTTCTTCACTTTTGCTATCGTTGGGTTAAGACTTATCGGCGAGTTAAAGTTAACTGGCCAATTTTGAGGGTTTATCTCTTGGTTAGGTCAAAACATTTGTTGTTGACATTTTTTTAAATATTTAATTATATTAAAAATGGACGCATTTATAAATGTTAATATTTTCTCGACCGATGAGAGCGAAGAGGAGAATTTAATGGAAAATATTACATTAAAATTAGAAAAAATACGTTTTCATTCATAAATGAGAACATTAATTTAAGTATTAAGTATTAAGTAGGCGGAAGTATTTGCCTGTATCCCAATTGCAATTTAAATATTTTTTAAATTATTTCATCGTTTGACGTCAAAAAAACCGCCAAATTATAATTTTGCGTTTTTTTAACGAGACTTGCGCAAAAGCCAAACATATCTCAGCAATTTGCAGAGATGCCATATGAATGGTAGGTTAACTATCTGTAGAATACGTAACTTTGGATTCGCGTGAAGAAAACCGTCCCACATTTAATCGAAGTTTATCTTTATTCGAAAGTTAGAAAACCCGTGGATAAGTTTAAAGTGAAGAAATCGGGCATTAGTCGAGTCAATCTATTCCTGTTCTATTTTAGCGGCAGGATGCCATGACTTTGTCATGCAAATTGATTAATTTAATAACTTTTACTTTGCTATCTTGTCGTTTGTTCATTTTGACACTTTACTTACTAATGCACTGTGTTCGGACACTTTTTAGCTACTAATACGTTTTAAGACGTTTAGTGGTAAGTAAATTACTCGCCACTCGACTAAAATACTGGCATAGTCTGTACCACCCTTAAGGGTTTTCATCAGATAGAGATCGATGAAAGAGATATACAGAAAACTGCGTTTAGCGTAGAGAACGGGCATTATGAATTCCTTCGAATGCCTTTCGGCTTAAAGACAGCGCCCGCGACGTTTCAACGTCTAATGAATAATGTCCTTAGAGATTATATAAATAAGATTTGTCTAGTTTACCTAGACGACATAATTATTTTCTCGTCTTCTTTACAAGAACATTTAAACTCCTTAAAGAAAATCTTCAAAAGACTTGAAGAAGTGGATTTAATGGTGCAATTAGACAAGTCTGAATTCTTAAAAAAGGAAACAGAGTTTTAGGCCATATCATAACACTGGATGGTATCAGACCAAATCCAAAGAAAATTCAATGCGTGAAAGAGAAAACCATTAAACAAATAAAACAGTTCCTCGGTCTCACGGGGTATTACCGTAAATTCATTAGGGACTACTCTAGTATAGCCAAGCCAATCACAAAATATTTAAAAAAGGATCAGAAGATTAACTTGAATGATCCAGAATACACTAACAGTTTCGAAATGTTAAAGAGGCTTCTGATTAGCGAACCAATTTTAAAATACCCAGATTTTAATAAATCTTTCACATTGACTACGGATGCAAGTCAATATGCTTTAGGCGCCATATTATCCCAGGAAGGACACCCGACATGCTATGCGAGTCGCACGTTAAATGACCACGAACAACATTATAGCACAATAGAAAAAGAGCTATTTGCGGTGGTGTGGGCCACCAAGTACTTTCGTCCATATTTATTTGGCAGGAGATTCGTAATAGAAACAGACCACAAACCCTTACAGTGGCTATTTTCTATCAAAAAACCAAATTCAAAGCTAGTCCGATGGCGACTAAAGATATCGGAATTTGACTACGAAATAAAATATAAAAAAGGAACAAAAAACGGAAACGCAGATACTCTCTCCCGAATTGAAGTAAATTTTGCTCAAGAACCACACGAGAATCGAATTTTATCAAGCAAATCTCCTCTTAATGTGTTCAAAACACAAATAGTAATTATTAAAACAAACTCTGGCTCGCTAAGAAAATAATAAAAAATCTAAAAGTATTTGACAAATTTAGAAAAATAATTTATGTGAAATCACTTGATGAAGCAACAACCATTACTCTTTTTAAATCACACTTTGAGCTGTTTTAGACGGTGCGCTCCAGCGCATGTGCCTCACGAACGTTTGGCGATGAAGGGAGAAGTGGGAATGAAGATAGGTACCACCCCACTTCTCCCTTTATCCACAAAGTTCGTGAGGCACATGCGCTGGAGCGCACTGTCTAAACCGGCTTTTTAACGCAAAATCTTTAAACGCAATTTATGTAGAAGATTCCGATTTTTATCGAAACCTAGAGGAAACATTTCAAAGCCACTTTCCAAGCAATAAACTATTAAAAGTTAGTAAAGTAATTAAATGTGATAAATTGCTAGAGGATATCACAGATGAAGAACGTCTAGCTAATTTAATCGAAGAGGAGCACCTTAGAAATAACCATCGAGGTATTACAGAGGTCCACAAGGAACTCCAACTGAAGTACTTCCATCCAAAATTGAGTGTACGGGTAACACAATTCATTAACAATTGCGAAATATGTAACATAGAGAAGTACGAAAGAAACCCAATTAAACAGAAATTTCAAATCACCGAAACTCCTTCAAGTCCTAATGAAATTGTTCATATCGATGTGTACTATAGTTTAGAAAAAAACCTTTTTCTTACTTTTATAGATAAATTTAGCAAGTTCGCGCAAGCTATTAAAATAAATGCAAGAACTTGGGTAGAATTCAAAAGGGCAATTCTGCAATATATATCTACAGTAGGCAAAGTCAATAAAATGATAGCTGATAAAGAGCTAGGCTTAAAAGCCTTACCTTTGCGTGAGTTTTTGAAAAACGAAAATATCGAAATACATTTTACATCAAGCAACAACCACACATCAAACTCAGATGTAGAAAGACTACATAATACAATCAATGAGCATTTAAGGATTCTAAGGCACGACCCAAATATAGATATCGACACGGTCGAAGAAAAAATATTAAAAATTCTTCTATATAACACAATACACTCAACAACAAATAAAAAACCAATCGACTTCATTATTGAAAATAAAATGAAATGAATGAAATGAAAAATTATTGAAAATAAAAATCGACGAATATAGAGACATCCGCGAAAGAATTATAAGAATAAGGGAAAATTCTATTAAAAAGCTAAATCAAAGCAGAGAAAATGTAGTAAGACCCGCGAGGAGGGAAAAATCATGCAAAGTTTAGGAAGGTACAAATACAGAAAATAGATGAAAACCATGTGGTAGATAAAGCGACAGGACTAAAGTATTACAAATCTCATATAAAAAGAAAGAAAAATTTTCAAAACAATCATAATCCTACTATTAAAGCAACATATAAATCAAAAAGAAAATCTAAAGGAAAGATTTCTATTTCAGGACAGAATGACGAGATCAACAATACTCCTCATTGCTCTCACAATCCTCTCCAAAATATTCTCCCAGTCGATAGAAGTACAAAATCTTAACAATAATAATGGATACGTAACTATTAAATTAGAAGATGTAAGAATAATACAATCATTCACGAAAGTTTTGCATATAATAAACACAATGGAATATGAAATCACTAAAAACGAGAGTCAGGAAAATCTTAAAATACTTGAAAAGGAAACTAATTTGATACAACCTATGTATAATACACTCATACATAATTTCAGAATACTAGAAAAGAAAATAAATAACCTAAAACTACACATCAGACAACGTAGAGGTTTAATTGATGTAATAGGAACTGGACTTAAATATCTGGGAGGTACAATGGATCACAACGACGAAATCGAAATTAAAAATCAAATAGAAGCATTGTCTAAGGCTGAACCCACACTGAAGCAGTCAGAGCAAAACAAAAGCAAAAGAATACAATTTTTTAGAATTTTCAAATTTAAATCCTCATGTTAGAATTAGTGCGCCCCTACTAATTCACACAAGTCAGAACAAAACAAACAAAGCAGTTTTCCAAAATGTTCGCAACACACTATGTATAATGTTTAAAAGAAACAACCCACACTGCGCCAAACAAATCGGTAGGAACACGCAAAGCACAGGCAATCCCACACAAGCACACACAGGCACACAAAGCAGTCAAAGCAAACAGACAAAATATACACGCATTCCAAGGAAGCAACCCACACTAAGGTCGCGTGCACATTGAACAGCGTTGAGCTATGAGCGGTGCGCGATGAGCGGTGAGCGATGCTTAAACACCACGTAACCTACGCAAATAATCGAAAGTGTTCACATAGGACCGCGATGAGCGGTGAGCGATGAGCGTTACAGCTGAGCGGTGTTTTCACCGCTTAAACAATCTTGATTGTGAGTGGCGGCGGTGAGCGGTGCAATTTAATTTGGGCATTTATTAATTGCAAAATATGTATTTTTTGTCATTTTTATTTAAATATATTAAATTAGTTAGTTCCACCTTAATTTTTACAGTTAATCAAAAATGTAAAAAGTATTTTGCAAAATGATTTCGAATATTTTCCGCTACACTTTGTGGAATCCGGAGTAATAACGTTCCATTTGTTGAAAATACTGTAGATCACTATAGCCATCCACTTTTCTTATCACGTTATGCAATAAGCAGGTACATACATCTTTTTATAGCAATTTCCTTTTCTGGACAAACTTCGTTATCTTTTCCCAAAATGCGCCATTTAGCTCGTAAAATTCCAAATGCATACTCAATGCATTTTCTCGCAGTTGATGAACGATTATTAATATTTTCTTTATGTTATTTAAGTTTCTCGACAGATATGGCCATAAAAGGCATGATTTGAGAGGGTATGTCTCATCCCCTTTCAAAACATGTGACGCTTCGATATTGGTTCCAAGTAACTGACGGTTAGGCGACAAGTAATTTAAACTTTACTATAGACATTCGTAAAAAATCAGAAAATTTCTTTGGATTTTCACGGTGATCTGCATATAATGTGTAGAACTCTCCCATTGCCAGTCGGCTTTTATTTATTATACTTATGACTAACCTTTTTCTTGTCCTCGTAGCATAAGCCTTTTCAAATGTGAATTTTCAGGCATAAGAACTCACCTTGCCGCTTTTGACAATATTTTGCACAGACTACTCTCTACACAACCCGAAAATTACAGCAAACCAATGTGCACACATATCCGCTTACCGCTCATCGCTCACAGCTCATCGCGCACCGCTTACCGCTCATCGCTGTTCAATGTGCACGCGACCTAAAGCAGTCAGGACAAAAAAACGAAGGCAAGCAAACAAAGCATGCCTGTGATGACTGCTTGGTTTTTGCTTTGCCACACAGTCAGTTTTCAACTTCGATCCAGTGTGCTAATCTGGATCTTTCATTTAAAAGATGCACCCAAAACTTTCTTTCCACTTTTTCACTTAACATGACATAGCCCACTCGTCTAACTCCCTCCACCTGCAGCCTGTATTTTCGCGCACTCTACAAACTAGTAATTGGTTTCTAAATAGAACAACTCGATTGTGGAACAACCTCTCTCAGCCAGTATTTCCGAGCTCCCACAACATCCAAGAGCTCAAACGCAGGGTTCATCGCCACCTTCTCCAACACCCTCCCGAACCCTCATAACCCTTAACCTTCCTCTCCCGTACTAAGCTTACTGGAACGCGTTCAAAAACCTTACTATGGTAAAACACGAAATAAGCTGTGGTTATGCTGCATAACTTCACTTAACCACGAAAGTTTATGTTTACCCATGGAGGTTTTTGAACGGACCGTGGTTAACTACGAGTTGAAAATGAAAAATAATTTTCCATAAAATAACACTAGTTTACAGTACATCTGTTGCCGGGAAAATTTTTGCTGTTTCTGACTACATATGGTATGCTAAGTAAAAATATATAAGTAGAATTTTTTGATCAGCTCTAGTTTATGAATTATAACGAGGGATGTTTTTTTTAGAAAAAATACTCTCACCGTACTAAAATATTTTATTTAAAAAAACTACAAACTGCATTGCACGCAGAATACTCCCACCTATCTAAAACTGTGAAAGTGAAGGTTCTACCCTACCAACTTCCAGAGATATGAGCCATCAAAGTCAAAATTTTGCTTTTTTTAACAAAAATATCAACTTCAACTACCTTTTTCCCCAAAAATACATAGTTAGTCAATATTTTTTTTTCCAAAATTGAAAAGCATGGACAATTTCCTATAAATAATGTTGAGACAATTTTTGTGTTACGGCCTTTATTTTTGAAGATATTAGCAAATTTTGATGTTAAAGTTGGCTTTATTTGGTACTTTTCGTCATAAGCTTATGTGAAAATTGTACCAAATGAAACCAATAAAACTCGAGCTGATTCAATAAAACTGAGTGTAGATTCGAAATCAGTGACCTCAAATTAGTAAAAAAACATTAAAATATTTTATGCAACAAAAAAAAAGTTTGATTTTGTAAACTAGTGTAATCTCCGCTATTTGCTTCAATTATTTCTTGTGTCCATTAATTATTTATTTGCAGTAATTTAACAAATCCCCCTTTGATTATTTGTTCATGTGTCTATCATTAAAACAACTGAGTTGTTTTTATTCTTCTTCTTCTTAACTATCGCTAACCCTCCCGAGCAGGGTTAAAATTTAACTACACCATGGTTAACGACGGGAGTTTTTGAACGCCAAAAAGTTATGCTCGTGGTTATGCTGTAGTAAACCACGGAGTTTTTGAACGAAAAAAGTTTACCATTGTTAACCATGGTTAACATAGTAAGGTTTTTGAACGCGTTCCTGCTAGACATTGCACCATGACGTGACAAACGACATAACGGACTGGTAGTACAAAGGGTGACTCCTGAACTTGGAACTACCACATAAAAAAATAAGTTGCCATTACTACAACACCACTTTCTTCTTCCGATTCCGATGACTTTGCGCATTGACTGGCTACAACCCACATTAAATCAAGCACGTCAAATAAGTTTTTGCTTTGTTTTTGTTTTACTCGTTTTGATGTGTTTTGGGAGCCAGTCAAAACAATCGCCTTTTACTTGTTTGTGTGTTATTCGGTGCAGTGTGGGCTTAGCCTAAGAATAACAGAAATATAATAGACGAAAGCAATAAACAAATTGTAATAAATAATGAAATAGCAGACCAAATAAATAATATAACAAAGCAAATAAAAACGCAACAAAATATAATATCAAAATATTTAAATAATTTTACCGAGAAAAACGCAAATGAAATTATAAAATTGGAAGACCAAATAAAATACATTCAACAAGTCTACCAAATAAACTATTGAAAAACCACATAGAGGACATCGAACAAGTCATACTAACAAGTAAACTAGGGATATTATCTAAAAATATTCTTACAGAAAAAGAATTCAATTTGATTCCAGACCTTGATAATTTCAGAGATATTGGACTTGCTGTGGTATTTCACCTAGACCAAATTGTCATTTTTTTGTTGATCCCTGTATATACTGAAAAATCATTTTCAAAGAACTTAATAGAACCAATGCCCAATGATCAAAATAGTGAATATACCATATTAGTAGACGACAGTAATAATGTGTATAGTAGTAAGGTAAAAGCTAATTTACAAAAATATTTAATAAACATCAACGACAAATGTATCCATAATATTATTAACTTTGAAGAAGCACAATGTACAATGCAGAAAATTTTAACAGAAGAAATTAAAGAAATAACTCCAGAGCTAATTATAACCAAAAATATTGCGAGAACAAATATCTCCCAAAACTGTAATAATTTTAAGATGAACATTCTTGGTAGTAACTTAATAAAATTCCAGAATTGTAAAATAAAAATAAATAACCACTTGTATGATAATTTTTACACCAAAATAAAAGATAATATTGTCTTACCACATTTTGTAACTAAAGTTCGAGAAAATAGGACAATCAACTTAATAGAACTAGAAGAACTTCACATAAAAGATATACATAATAACAGAGAAAAAATAAATGAAATTATAAGTAAAAAGCACGAATACCAAGCAATAAATATATCTATAAATCTTGTTATGGTAATAATTATACTAATAGGAATATATATAATCAAGAAGTTAATACATAAAAGACAAAATATTATTGTGAAAAAATATACTTCGCCGGAGCCTCAGACTGACGGGGGGGGGGGGGGGTGTTACAGATACAAATTCTGCAAACTTTGTTGCAGAAACAAACACCTTCAACATAATTTGATACGATTTAATATAAATCTAAATATCGTCTTTCGGATGAAAAATATTTTAATCCAAGTCAAAACATCCTCTTTCGGATGAAAAATTAAAACTATAAGTATCAAATAAACAATACAAACTGCATTTTTTATACAGTCAGCAAAAATGCTGCTGAAAGATTAAACATAGAAAAGAATTAAAAGTCAGATTCACAGTCAGCAAAAATGCTGCTGAAAGATTAAAGATAGAGAAGAATTCAGTCTGTTGCGATCCGTCGGAGTCTTTAAAACACGAAGTAAATTTATATAGTTAATATATAAAAATATTAAATACTATATTTCTTCAGTTCAGTTTTATCAAATAAAATCTTTTTTTCTGTGCAAAGATAGCTTTTTTTATTCTTTTTTTGTACTAGTAAAAAGCTTAATATTTCTTCTAAGCTCAGGAGTCACCCTTTGTATTACCAGTCCGTTATGTCGTTTGTCACGTCATGGGGCAATGTATAGCAATAGGCTTAGTACGGGAGGGGCAGGTTAAGGGTTTGTGGGTTCGGGAGGGTGTTGGAGAAGGTGGCGATGAACCCTGCGTTTGCATTCTTGGATATTGTGGAAGCTCGGAAATACTGACTGCGAGAGGTTGTTCCACAGTCGAGTTGCTCTATTTAGAAACAAATTACTAGTTTGTTTGTTGAAAATTGACTGGCAAAACAAGGACCAAGCAGTCATCACGGGCATGCTTTATTTGCTTGCCTTGGTTTTTTTGTCCTGACTGGTATAGTGTGGGTTGCTTCCTTGGAATGCGTGTATATTTTGTCTGTTTGCTTTGACTGCTTTGTGTGCCTGTGTGTGCTTGTGTGGGATTGCCTGTGCTTTGCGGGTTCCGACCGATTTGTTTGGTGCAGTGTGGGTTGCTTCATTTAAACATTATGCATAGTGTGCTGCGAACATTTTGGAAAACTGCTTTGTTTGTTTTGCTCTGACTTGTGTAAATTAGTAGAGCCGCACTAATTCTAACGTGAGGATTTAAATTTGAAAATTCTACAAAATTGTATTCTCTTGCTTTTGTTTTGTTTTGACTGCTTCAGTGTGGGTTCAGCCTTAGAAACCATTTTGTTTTATCGGAACAAAGGGAGGAACTCTCTTGGCGTTGTTGCTTTCGGCGACGCCAAAGCTATTTAGAGCCCTTGGTGGTCGTTACACAGAATCATTATGAGAGTTTGTTTTGTTTCATTAGTCCAAAAAATATCATTTCTTTAAAAATAAAATTATAACTAGAAAATGCGGGGTGTCCTGTGGCGAATTTAGGATTTGAAATTCGAATATTTGTAAAACAGTTGCCGCTGGATCGGGAGAGAGCGCAGGAGCTGGCTAGTAAATTTGCATTAAAATGGGTTTGCCAACAACTGCCGATATTGACCAAGAAAAGGAGAAAACTCGCGATTGAAGCAGCAACAAGCCCTGCACAGCCCAAAAGTGATCGTTGTGGGCGCTCTATCCTCGAATGGAATAATTGGACTGTTTTTCTTTGAAAATTTTCCTGGTGAAAATGTCACTGTTGGTGGTGATTCTTATCGCCGGATGATAACCGAATGCTCACTGGGCCACGACATCGTGTCTAATAAATACGCGCGCATGTCGCGCCGAATAATATCCCTTACCCGCTCCTTCGTGCAACGGTTTTACAAATATTTGAATTTCAAATCCTAAATATGCCACGGAAGAATACCCTGGACTAAATTTAGGATGCATAGTAAATACTAAACTGTGATTACTTTCAGGCTTCGCTTCGAAATCGTTAAAATGTCTTGTGATGAGAAGGAGTTACGAAAGGAAATTTCATTTGCCATTAGAAACATTCATGGTATACGGGTTGGACTCTTCACACCAGACATGGCATTCGATGCGATTGTTAAGAAGCAAATCGCTCAGCTTAAAGAACCAGTAATAAAATGTATTGATCTTGTTGTACAAGAGTTATCAGCGGTTGTTCGTTTATGTACAGATAAGGTAAGAAATACTTTTTTTATGCGAATTTTTGTAGAAATTAGACGTTCGATACAGCAACAACACGTTTTAGTTATACTTGGAGTCTTATCAGTAGATATACAAGGGGGGTTCTGGGACCCCCCTTATATTTGCCTTTCCTGCTCCCCCCTCAGATACCCTCACTTTGAGCTTTCTATGTATGTGTGTGCAACTCACACACACATCCACACGCACACACACCCATACCCACACACACACCCATACCCACACATACACCCATACTCACACATTCACCCATACCCACACATTCACCCATACCCACACGCACACCCTCACACACAACCTGGGGGAGGAGCCACACACACACCTTCTATGGAAAACAACCCCTCATATTTACCTCGCCAGCCCGATCTATGCATAACACACACACCACCTTGTATGGCATACCCCTTCATATTTACCTTCTCCCAGGCATACCCATAACCTTCTATAATACAAGCCATGAACAACAGTTGTGTATGTGTTAGTATGTGGTCCGGCTCTGCTATATAGAAGGTTATGGCTCTGGTATATAGAAACAAGGTAATGTAAATGGGTTAGCTGTCAGATTTGAGAAAAACAAAAATTTTATCATCGGTTTTTTATTAAAAATTAATAGTTAAATTGTGAATTAAACAAGATAAATTGCCAATAAATTAACTCGGAAGTGTGTGGAAATTGTGTGGAAGTTTGATTTGTTAGAAGTGAAACTTTTTTTTTGTTTTCGGAAATGTCTGTTGTATCTAGAAAGGTAAACAGATTTAATGTGGAAAATAGACATTCAAGAATAAATAAATAGAACTAATAGGTAAATAAACAAACAAATAAGCTATGGTGCAACATTTCCAGCTCAGGAATCAATAAATTGAACTAATAGCTTGTACAAAATTTGGGCAACAATAACTAAATTTAGTGAAATTTGCTGGGAAATTGTTATCATCCTAAATTATTTACACATGAAGGATTTAGCATGAGCTTTGAAAGGTAAAACTATTAATTAAAAATACTACTTTCTACTTGAATTTACCAGTTTATAGAGTAGTCAGGAACCAGGGGCAGCCAGGCCAACTAATACTAATATAGCTGAAAACAGGCCAAAAATATTCTGACAGTTGTGGAATTAACATGGCCGAAGCCATACGAAGCAATTTTTTAAGTTTGTTTTTGTACTAAAAAGTGGTAAAATATTGTATATTATCACTTTTTGGTGCACATGGATTATCAGTGATTAGTGCTTTAGCGATTTAATAAAAAAAATTAAAATGAAGTGAGTGGTTAAGTGTATTTTAAGAGTGTTAATTAATTAGGTGACCATTTTTGTTTACATTTGCGGTGGTTTTTTCGTGTTAATTTAGGGAAAAAATGTTGAATTTGTGTAGTAATATAATAAAAAGTGCTTTTTAAGTGATTAAAGATTATTATAGAATAGTTATTAAAAACATAAGTGCAGAAAAATGTGAAGGAAAAGTGAAAAAGTTATTGTTATTCATGTTGTGTGGTAGTACTTGCACTTATGTTTTTAATAACTCTTCTATAATAATTTTTAACTACTTTAAATTCACTTTTAATTCCATTACTACACAAATTCAACACTTTTTCCCTAAATTAACACGAAAAAACCACCGCGATTGTAAACAAAAATGGACCTAATCAATTAACACTCCTAAAATACACTTAACCACTAATTTTTTTTTAATTTATGGACTCAGATCACTAAATAACTTATCACTGATAATCCGTGTGCACTAAAAAGTGATAAAATACAATATTTTACCACTTTTTATTCCAAAACCAAAGTTAAAAAATGGCTTCGTACGGCTTCGGCCATGTTAATTCCACAACTGTCAGACGATTTTGGCCTCGCACAGACACAACCAAAAAGTCTGCTTCCGGGCCTGTACTTACGAGGGTCTTGCAACTTCACGTAGGCAGAGATACCTCCCCGCCCATCTATGCCTAACACACACCACCTATATTCTATATTTACAAGCAATGCTATAGAAAATTTGGCTCTCAAAATTTCCTCTCAATAGAACTTCTTGTATATTATTTTCAGTTCCCCACATGCGCTTTACTTTACCTTCCCACACATACCACCTTGCATGGAGATTTGAATTCCTTTTCATAGGGAAATCAGCGCTCAATATTTTTCTACATCATGGTTTGTAAATATTTGTTCCCGCTCGATCTATAGAAACTTCAACCGGATGAGTACAGATGTGTAGACCCTTCACATCTGCCTTCCCGATCCCAACAGATACCAGCAATATATTTCGCAAAATCAGCTTTTATCGAGGCTTTCTGGATTTGTTTATAAAAGCGCTGAACATGCGATCTAAGAATAGAATTTTTATCTTTCTTTCGACCAATATGAGTGTGTGTATATGTGAATGGAATAAGCAGAGATCGACGTAGATGAATATGAGGTCACTGGGCGACCTAACATTTTTCTACGATATTCGAAGCTGTCAGTCTCGTCTACATTACCTTCTTTCTGTATACCGTGAGAATATTTATCGTTCTTTCGGTCAATATGAGTGTGTGTATGTATGAATGGAATAAGCCAAGACCCTCGTAAGTACAGGCCTGGAAGCAGCCAGGCCAACTAATACTAACATAGCTGAAAACAGGCCAAAAATATTCTGACAGTTGTGGAATTAACATGGCCGAAGCCATACGAAGCAATTTTTTAAGTTTGTTTTTGCACTAAAAAGTGGTAAAATACTGTATATTGTCACTTTTTGGTGCACATGGATTATCAGTGATTAGTGCTTTAGTGATTTAATAAAAAAAATTAAAATGAAGTGAGTGGTTAAGTGTATTTTAAGAGTGTTAATTGATTAGGTGACCATTTTTGTTTACATTCGCGGTGGTTTTTTCGTGTTAATTTAGGGAAAAAATGTTGAATTTGTGTAGTAATATAATAAAAAGTGCTTTTTAAGTGATTAAAGATTATTATAGAATAGTTATTAAAAACATAAGTGCAGAAAAATGTGAAGGAAAAGTAAAAAAGTTATTGTTATTCATGTTGTGTGGTAGTACTTGCACTTATGTTTTTAATAACTCTTCTATAATAATTTTTAACTACTTTAAATTCACTTTTAATTCCATTACTACACACAACACTTTTTCCCTAAATTAACACGAAAAAACCACCGCGATTGTAAACAAAAATGTTCACCTAATCAGTTAACACTCCTAGAATACACTTAACCACTAATTTTTTTTAATTTATGGACTCAGATCACTAAATAACTTATCACTGATAATCTGTGTGCACTAAAAAGTGATAAAATACAATATTTTACCCCTTTTTATTCCAAAACTAAAGTTAAAAAATTGCTTCGTACGGCTTCGGCCATGTTAATTCCACAACTGTCAGACGATTTTGGCCCCGCACAGACACAACCAAAAAGTCTGCTTCCAGGCCTGTACTTACGATGTCTTGAATAAGCAGATATCGCCTTTTATTGTTGATGTTTTTTCATCCACCTGTTCAAGATAACATTTGGTAAAATAAAAACACCGAAATATTGTATTTATGAAAATCTTTATTTTAAAAATTATTAACAGTAATTACAAAACAGCTTTTTAGAAAGAATTTTCTCATGATAATGATCTTAAGAGTGACTTATGATATTTATTTTTCTTAGATTCTAAAATTTTATTTTTTTGTTAATGAGTTGGTTGAGAATTTTAAATTTTTTCCCATAGGAAGTGAAGCTTCATATTTAGTCTGGGAATTTATTCATTGTTTTACAGTTTGACTCCTTAGGTGCCATTGATGATAACAATAGGAGGCATACTATGCAATTTTCCTGACTTCACTGGTAAGTGGTATGTATTCCACTATTCTATCATGCAGCAATAAACAGTAGGCTGTAGTGTTGGCTGGAACGTTCTCAGATGTCTTGAACTCCACTCTTATATCCACAGGACCGGTTTTAATACCCTCGTTTTGACGTGAACAATCAATTACTGAGATTGGAGCATTGCTCTTAAACTCATCCCATGAGAGGAGCGGTTGGAATTGACGTTGATAGTACGAAGGTTGAAATTTTATATACATATCATATAGACGTGCATATTTATCTATATCAAACTTCAGATTCAAATCGCTATACGGGTATGATTCAGAATTCAGGTGTACTTTAACATGTGTCAGCATGCAATGATCAAATTTGCTGGCATTTTTTGTTCTACCATTTTTGCGATTTGTTTGCAGAGCAAAGATAATATAGCGTGGTTTTTCCATCTGGGATGAAGTTTTAACAGACCAGGTGTGATGAGTTGTTGCTTAACCCCGGATACTCACATAAATCCCAACTTCTGAATGGCATTCGTATTTCACGCCCACTCTCAATGATTTTAAATATAGTCAGTTTCTCATGGTCGACAACATTAACATGTGGAACGTGCCATTGAAGTTTAAATATTTCAATTTTTACAGCATCTGTTGGTGATATGATTGCATCTTCATCTGCCCTGCTTCGTATTAATACGAGTTCATGCTTAGCATTCGCAATAATTTTCTTATAGTCTTCAGCAAACCCCAACAATGATTTCAGCGGTACACAGAAATTGAAAAATCCTTTGGTTGGTGTAATCGACTTATCAGGTGACCAGCTGGCGTTGAGTAACATTTTACTCTCATTTTCACTCAATGATATATAATTTTTTTAGTGTTGTAGCAATTCCAAGATTTCGAGTTCTATCAATTTCTACGGCATTGAGCTCATATCGAATTTCCTCAAAGAGGAACGATACAGCATTATTTACCAGCTCTGCAGTGTGTGATATTGATTCATCTGATTTAATTAGTTTTCCTTCTATGTATATAAAACTTTCGGCTGGTAAGACATATAGGTCTTGATGTTGCACAGAAATACGGATTTCATCGCTGTTTTTGAATGATGTTAAGAATGGTGAATAGATGTGGTAGTCAATTTTTGATATGCTATGTATTATCATAATTTACATCCCCAGTAATACTCAAGATGTTGCTCATTGCTTCAAATTTAGTTCTAATGATTTTAGAAATTTTATATTATCGGCTGTCAGCTGACGTCTTGCACGCTTCAAGGTCACTGGTTGACTATTGTTTCCGGTGAAGTTCGTCCTATATATATCCTTATTGTTGTAAATTAGCATTCTGCGGCTTCAAGTGCTCTGATAGTTATCGTTTCACCTCGAAAATTTATTAAATCTCCGTCCTGATCAACGATCTTCAGTGTGAGAGAATTTATCCGTTTGACGTTCACAGGTAAATGGATCACATTCGAGGGAACCTCTTCTATTTTATAACCAGGTCCCACGATTGGAGCATATGCACATGTTTATTGTTAATGTATGAGCCTGATATAATGTTACATTCTACCCGAATAGTATTAACTTTAATTATATTAACAGGTAAATCTGATGTATGTAGCATATTTGCACCCAATACACGTTTTCCAAATCCCAACAGTGGAGCGATAGATCGCTCTTTTTCAAAATGTAAAACTTCGGAGGCCTTTATTTCACTCTTCAAGGTATTATTGTTTGCTCTTAATAAGACTGTTGCCTTGCTGTTGCTTTTATTTAAACTTTGCTGCACCAATGTTGCTATATCATCAATCTCATATGATCCCACAGGTATTTCGATAGACGCATCCCCCACATGCAATAAATTGTTGCTCTCATTAATATTAGGTATAGAATTGTACGTTTGAAAATCGATCAATCCGCAAACGTAATCTCCAACTAATTCCAATGGTGGAAATACTCCTCGAAAGTGGGATATGTGCTGTGAATATTTACGTAGATCATTTTCATTGAGAGCTCTTTTGGGTAGCGACTTTAGTAGTTTTTTGGCTGAGGGTTGAGGAAAAGTCCCAGTCCTTTCCTATATGGCTTTAGAAATAATCCTTGTCCACGTTTTCCTAGTGCTATAGCTTCCATTGACTCATTATGGCGTTTCGCTTCTTGCAGTTCCTGTCGTGCGCTGCTTGCAGCGTTTACAGCTTTAGCTATGCCTGCAGCACCCCCAGATAGCGCTCCAATGGCTGAAAGACCAGCAAAAAGTGGAATGAGGAATGGTAAAACGCCTCCTACTTTAGGCACTGGTATCACTCTAGGTGTAGTGAATGCTTTTTTCTTTCCCTTGATAACATCATTTGCTGCACTTAGAGCAATTTTAGTAGCTTCCAACAGGTCTTTTGGCTTTTTCAGTTTTAAAATTTTTCGAGCATTACGTACAGCTACACGAAATGATGGTCGTAACGTATTCTTCTTTTTCTTCTTCGAGCAGTTGATTTTTGCCTTGATGCCCATTCCAACTTTCATTTTAGCTTTCATGGCGTTTGTTATTAATAGCGCGTTGGCTCGTTCTGCAAAGCTAGCGTCTCTAGATTTTACTCGCTGCCAAGCTTTCTCTTCTAAAATACGATCAGCTATATGTCGGTCACTTAAGTCCTTATGATCACGATTGCAATATCATGCTGTTTGCAAGCAGCGTCGAGTGGGTTAATGCCGGGGTCTCCGCGGGCTAATCTTTTAGCTAACTTTGTTCCTGGACCGCAGTACTGATATCCTGGTAGATGAAGCTCAATTGGTAACTTATTTATAATAGAGTTTAATAGTCCTTTCCCTTTGATGGCTTTTCGTCGAATAAGGTGGTTCTTACTATGGTTACTCATTTTATAGGTTTACTGCAAGACTGATAAAAATCTATAAAAGTACCGGTATTTATAGGGAACGTGTTAGTAGACAACATGAAGTTTGTCAAGCAACGTGCGTGTCTACCTGTTAGAAATTCTGATACTGAAATTACGAGTACATTGAAGAAGAAACATGGAGTGCTGCTACCAAACAGTATGCGAGGAATTATTGTTGGACCATCGAATTGCGGCAAGACAAATGTTATGCTAAGTTTACTGGAGCACCCTAATGGTCTACGATTCAAGAATATATACATTTACTCAAAGTCGTTAAGTCAACCGAAATATGAGTATTTGAGAAAAGTTGTAACTCGCATATCAGGTTTGGGTTATTATACGTTTTCTAACAACTGCGACGTTATACCGCCAGTAGAAGCAAAGTCAAACTCAATTTTCATCTTTGATGATGTGGCCTGCGATAAACAAAATAATATTAGAGCATACTTTTGTATAGGGCGACATAAAGGTATTGACAGCTTTTACCTCTGCCAGACATATACTCATATACCAAAGCATCGAATTCGCGATAATGCAAACTTTCTAATCATATTTAAACAAGATGATTTGAATCTTATCTTAAGCATATATACAATGATCATGTAAATAGCGATATGGGATTTATAAAGTTCAGAAAAGCGTGTGCAAACTGTTGGAAAGACAAATATGGATTCTTAGTAATTGATAAGGTCAGCCCTATAGATAAAGGTCGATATCGAAAAGGCTTTGATGCTTTCATGAGCTTATAAAAGGAGCTTATTGTTAAGATCACAGATACCCAGCATACCTGATCTACCTGGTCTACCTAGACTACCTGGTATATCTGGTCTACTGGTCTATCTGGTCTACCTGGTCTACCTGGTCTACATGGTCTATCTGGTCTACGTGGTCTATCTGGTCTACCTGGTCTACCTGGTCTACCTCGTCTATCTGGTCTCTCTGGACTGTATAAGGGACTATCAGTATGCCTATATATCAGTGTAACTGCAACTATCAGTGTAGCAACATGAATGAAAAACTATTGAAGGATATTATAAAAACACGTGATGCTACACTGAGAGAAATAATAGCCACCAGGCTTTTTTTATGTATTTCGGCTCTCACAATTATCAGCGAAAAGGTGATAGCGATAGTTTATGGCATCTTGACTTATTAAGCCATTTGCCATAAACACTACCTATATATATAAGAATTCAAGCTTATCTTATTCAAGCATAGTATTTACAGCTATACATATGTATAAACAAACATGCTATAAAATTTTTGAATTGTTGCATTTCTATTATAACCTTCAGAGCTATAAATCATTATCAGAAACTTCATTTTGTATAGCGTCTAGTCAAATAAGTATACCTATTGCACTCACAGAAAATACGTCCAAAATCTAGAAAATATAGGTGGAACTACAATAATAAAAAAGCAAATTATATTATATTTATAAGCTAGGATATAATATTTCATAACCTGTAGAGCTATAAATTATTATTAGAAATTTCACTTTGTATAACACTTAGTCAAATAAGTATACCTATTGCACTCACAGAAAATACGTCCAAAATCTAGAAAATATAGCTGGAACTACAATAATAAAAAAGCAAATTATATTATATTTATAAGCTAGGATATAATATTTCATAACCTGTAGAGCTATAAATTATTATTAGAAATTTCACTTTGTATAACACTTAGTCAAATAAGTATACCTATTGCACTCACAGAAAAGACGTCCAAAATCTAGAAAGTATAGCTGGAACTACAATAATAATAAGCAAATTATATTATATTTATAAGCTAAGAATATTTCATAACTGCAGACTTCAGACTTTACACTGATTTGCCTGTGGAACTCCTCTTGCCATATTTCCCTGTAAGAAAAAGTGAGTGAAACTCTGTTTTATTACTAGTTTATATGTACACTTTATTCGAGTCTTACTACATAGTTACATTTTTTTCTTTTACAGATCTTTATTATTATTTTATCTTATCTTACAAAATAAAAAGTTGCCCATCATACTTAACTAATACGAAATCTTGTTTCAATTCATCAACTAAACTTTTGCACTCGAACAAAGTAGTTTTGGAAATCCTATGGCACTGCCTATGTACATGAAAGAAAAGCGTATTTAATAAACGCACTATTGCAAGTACTTGTTGAGAAGAACAGAAACAAATTGCTTCAATTAAGCCAAAACGAGGGTATTTATCATTACTCTCAACTTGTATAATTTGTCCAATTTTTATTATGCCATTATTATATGATACTGAAGTCACAAATACATGATTCGAGTACAGTGCTTGTAATGATCTCATATGTTCTTCAACATCTTTATCAAATTCATTCATCTTTCTCCCAGGAATGAACTTTGAATTTTTTTCAAACGAACTATTAATTTGATAACTTTGACTGAGCAGCAATCTTTCCACAATTGTATGGCAGATATTCTTTCGTGAAGTCGTAGAAGTTGCTATCATTTTAAGTTGTCTGTGCTTCGACTCAAACCGCATACACCATAACTGTTTCAAAGGACCCATCATCCGCATGATTCTTGGGTAATGCGTCATAAAATGGTGCTTCGGTCTAAGTGGCATTTGAAATGTGTCCATGAAAAGTCTATGGTGTTCAGAAATTAAACATTCAATACACGAAATGTCTTCAGGAGTTATTGAATCAAGAAGAATTATATCTATTATTTGCTTTAGCAAAATAAATGCATTCCAAAATATATTGTCTTCCGGAACCCACTCGCCAATAATTATTCCCAAAAATCTTGAAATCCACATCATTTCAGAAGCAGAGTATCTAAGCTTGAAATGTTTTAAATGCTCTTCAGATATTTCGGGGGGTTTGTTCATATTATAATTGCTGCCGAAATCAAAAAAGTTAAGCCTGTTGTTCAACATTTCCAAAGTAAAGAACTTGTCTTGAAAAATAAACTGTTTTAAAATTAATGCAATTTCTAAATTAAGGACGCCTTCGAAAATGTCGTGCATAATATCAACAGAGTTATTTTCCCATGTATTGAAGAATTTAAGTTGATTGAACAAGCATTCTGACCCTATTCCTGTTAGTGATACCTTGTGTTTTTGCACGTCCTCGCTGTAATTAGTTTCTGTTCTAAGTAAAGACTCTTTTTCTTGACACTATTTCTTTGACTCGTTTTTGTGCATTTTGCAAATTCTGCAATAAAAATTTGCTACAAAGCAGTCGGTAAAATCTAACAAGGAATTTAAACCTTTGTTATCACCAACGCAAGTCGCAACCAAAAAGAAAATTTTTTTATTTGAAACTTCAATTCCATTACATTCTAAATACTTTAATTCATCTATAATAGGTTGAAATATTATATTTCCATATGAGCGCCTATCTAAACTATTGAAGAGCATTAAAAGAAATATGTTATTCAACTTTGAACGTATGAGAGGTGGAACACAGGGTAGTGACATATAAACTGCTCCAAGATTTTGCAATCCTGCACGTGATCCTAACGGATTATTTACTTCAAACTCATCGAAGTAAATCAAGATTGGAAGAATAATATCATTTTCGTCGTAACAAGCAACATTTTTTGCCCTAAATTCTGTTTGCATTAAACTGGAAGTAACATTTTGCTCAGATTTCAAGTATTTTTGATAGTTTAGAATTTCTTGAAACATTCCATTTGAGTTAAGATATTGAATAAGAGTTTCTTTAACGGATATTATTTTAGCTTTAACAGATATCGTTTTTAATATTAAGTCGGTGCCTACACACATAACATCAATCCTTTCACCAATATTCACTGAGGATGACGCAGTATATAAATCATTTCTTGTAAGCAATACAGTTCTTTTATATTCTGTTGAAATGTTGTTGAATGAAGACGAAAGTATAGAAAATAAATGAAATATCCTTTCTTTTACTTGTTCGTCCTCTTTTTTAATTAATTTATTAATGGAATCTTTCACGTTTTCGATAATGCCCTGCAGTAAATATTCAGAAAATGTAATTATTGTGCTTTGGATAGTCTTTTTACAAACCATTTTGTTCGAATACAGTTTTGTTACGAGATCTATGTTGGCTAAATCAACCATTTTTTCAAAAGCTTTATAAATTTCGGTATAATTAGCGTTGTAAGAATTTATGTGAATTTGTGATATTTTCAATGAATGGAGCAACTATTGAATTAATATTTAAAGTTTGGTCACTTAAATCTATGTTTTCTGGGTTTGTACTGAACTCTAAATCAAAATGTTTCTGTATATGTTTTCTAAATGAATTTTTTGATTTGAAGGACCTTTCTTGTGGACAGCTTTTACAAAGCAAAACTTTTTCTAATTTATGTCTAATATTGAAATGTTTCATGAAAATTTTACATGAACTGAAATTTTTGTTACATTTAAAGCATTTCATTTTATATTTTATGTCCAAAACTAAAAAATAATTATATAAGTATATGATTAATTACACGGAGTTTAAATCAGATGTCAAAGTTCCAAGCACGACATGATTTACATCATAATTTGTATGTACTCCAGTAGTTATTGGGTCGGTTTAGCGTGGGAAAATTTTCCCCCAAGGTCAAGGCCAGTGACCTTGCCCATCATGGGAACTAGGTCATTGACCTTGCGCATCATGGGAATTAGGTCAAGGCCGTGCTCATCACGGGGACTAGGTCAAGGCCATGCTCATCACGGTCAAGGCCATTGACCTTGCTATTCACGGTCAGGCCATTGACCTTGCTCACCAGGGGAACAATGTCAAGCCCGTTGGCCTTGGGTCGCTTGGCGTAGAGTCAGTGTTAGTGGGTTGGGACTCGGCGGTGACTCAGTTGGAGACTCGGCGGTGACTCAGTTGGGGACTCGGCGGTGACTCGGCGGTGACTCAGTTGGGGACTCGGCGGGGACTCGGCGGTGACTCAGTTGGGGACTCGGCGGTGACTCAGTTGGGGACTCGGCGGTGACTCGGCGGGGGACCCGGCGGGGGTTGGCAAAGGAAACACAAGCAAAGACCCGTGGATTTATCACATAACTACATGAATGAATGCCTGCGCATGTGCCTCTTGTCCACATTCAGACACTGTAATTGAAAGTAAAAGTGATACTTGCGATGCCGATGTGCAATTCTTGACGAATGAATGAAATAACTTGTTACTTGCTGAACATTTTTATTTTATTTTCTAAAATTGGATTAATTATTACACTCAGTTGTGAAATTCTGTTCTTAAACCTAAATGTATCCACTGCATACTGCTCCCACGGTCCTTTCCTACTTTGTCTGTATGCAAAACTCCATACTATCATATATCTAACTTGTGGGTCATCATTGAAACTTATTTTTTTCCTCATAGCTGCTCGTGGAAATAATAATGAATTGCTAGAACGAATAAAATACCAGCTAAAAATTTGAAGTGTTGGGTGTATAAAGTATGATTTTTGATTTAGGTTGTTCTGTAAGTGCTGATAACAGCGATCTTTGAATCGCCCCCATTCGTCAATCCTATTAGCATGGATACAGTGTGGTGAACGATGTCTATGGTCGACATCCGATGCGCAACTCATAGCATTTATCTGCAGAGAACAAAAGTAACATTTAACACGGTCTTTGATGTTTGTGTAAAAAAATCCACTTTTCGCTAGCTGATCTGCTGTATCTATGTCAATTGTTAGATTATCAAATGTTTTCAAACGATCGTATTTTTGTTTCAAGTTTAACACTTTGAATGAATGTAGCAGGTTTTATACCACGTCTTTTTTATTAATCCATGTGTTGTGTTTTGATGGAAAACCAAGCCACTTTACTAAAACTTTATTACCACGTCTACTAAATAAACATCAGGGTTTTTCACTGGAGCTATTTCTCGTTCATAAAATCTGCCTTGAATTATATTTCCTTGGTAATCTTCGAGAATATAATGTTGTCGGGTAAACAGGTTTAACTTCTTTTATTTTAAAGATCTTTGTGAACCAATTAGGTGTATAACCTTTTTCGAATACATGTTTATGTATACTTATACGAACAAAATCACCTGCTTAATATTTAGAGTTTGATTTTATTTTAGGGTATTGATGCACAGATAATAATAAACGTTTTTCGTCATGCGGCCCTCATCTTAATTGTACGAAGTTTTGTTGTATTGTAGTCGTCTGTTAACTTGGTCAACATGCTAAACCAGTGATAATTGCCATTCATGCTGAATTCTTTATCATATTTTTCAACGTTCTGTTAAATCTTTCTACAATTGAGGCTTTCAAAGTACTGTAGCTGGAATAATGGTTTATTTCGTAATTTTTCATCAGCTGACGAAATGGTTTATTAAAAAACTCATCGGTTTGTAAATTTCTTGAAATGAGTCCTGTATTAAAAATCGACTGCACTGCTTTAACAACTTCTGATTCCTTTTTAGATTTTAAAGGCAGTGTCCATGCATATTTTGAAAAGGTATCAATTACAGTGAGAAGAAAACGAAATCCCTGATTTTCTGATGAGTAAGAGCCCATTTCGACCAAGTCTGCCTGCCACAAATCATCTATACCTTTGGTAGTGACATGCCGGCGTTTAAAATTTTTCTAACTGGTTTATGCAGTTCGTTGATTATCTGTTTTCTGCTCATTGTACGGAATGTATAAATACCAGAGGTTGAATAATCTGTTTATATACAAAGCAGGAATGATCAAGTTTAATCACCCATTTACAATGATGGTTGTGGGGCGTTCGGGATGTGGGAAAACAACATTTATAAAAAATCTTCTTAATACTAATCAGGTATTTATACAGCCGCAAATTCAAAAATTATATGGTGTAATGTAGAACACGGTGCGCCACCGGATATCAAAGTACAAAACATTGAATATTTAAATGCTATACCAGAGGATTTTGTAAGTCATGTAAACGAGCCAACGTTGATTGTTTTAGATGACATGATGTTAAATGCGTTTAGTAAACAAGTTCGTGAACTCTTCACTAAGAGGTCTCATCATCGTAATTTCTCAGTAATTCTTGTGACACAAAACGTATTTCATCAAGGAAAATTCAGTCGTGACATATCGGTCAACTGTAAATATCTTGTGGTATTTAAAAACCCCGAGATAAACGCCAGTTTACCCATCTGGCTCGACAAATTTAACAGCTGAAAATAAAGAGAAAACAGTGCAAAGGAGCATAGTGTGTTCGAATTCCGTTTAGAGGAATTGGGTGTTACAATAAAAACAAAAAAACCACTACCCTCACACTTGAATGTTAAAGATCTCAAGTCATTGCTTTTAGCCAATGTACACTTTGACGATAAAAAAACTTAGCGCAGAAGAAAAACATAAACGAATTATTGAAATAGTCCAGTTGTTAGGGGTTTTGACCTCTAACAAAATGTTAACTCACTAATTTTTTTTAAAAAAAAAGTTTTTAGTCAGTAGAATATGTTAAAAAAAATTTCGGAGAATTGGTTGTACGCTACCCCTGATTCCTGGATATATTTGGAGATAAAAATAGTCCTAGAGAGGGCGGTATCCCCACTATCCACTAAGTTACAGGGTGTTTATGAAAAAACAAATTTTTTTTCTTTAAATTTACTTAACCTTAAACTTAAATAACTTTTAGACTAATTATCGTAGAGCAACGTAATTAGATTCATCTTTTAGGTAAATGTATATTCTTTTATTTGATAAAATAACAGAAACTTGAGTGACTCGGTTTAGAAAAAATGTTGGTTCAAATTATGAACAAAATGCGTAAACGAAGAATATTGAGATTTTGTTCGCACTTTTTACCTACATATCTTCTAACAAAATGTTAACTCTCTAATTTTTTTTAAAAAATAGTTTTTAGTGAGTAAAATATGTTAAAAAAAAGTTGCAAAAAATTGCCTGTACGCTACCCCTAAAAATCACCCCATAACAACCAAAAAATCCGTTTTTGGCAAATATTTCTTTTCGCATTTTGTTCATACTTTGAATCAACGTTTGTTCTAAACCGAGTCACTCAAGTTTCTTTTATTTTATCAAATAAAAGAATACACATTTACCTAAAAGATGAACCTAATTACGTTGCTCTACGATAATTAGTCTAAAAGTTATTAAGTTTAAGTAAATTTAGAGAAAAAAATTTGGTTTTTTCATAAACACCCTGTAACTTAGTGGATAGTGGGTATAGCCGCCCTCTCTAGGACTATTTTTATCTCCAAATATATCCAAGAATCACCTCTGAAAATATTAGCCGCGTAGTCCAACAGAGGATTTATTGAACGTCTGATGACCTATACAAGTTGCGCATGAGGGGATATGAGTATTCTAAATCTTAAAAAAGGCGATATCTCAGGAATGGCAATTCGTGCGGGAAAATGTATAATATCCTTTTTTGTAGATAATCGCATAATCTACAATCTTTGTGAACACTATTTTCTGATAAGACTTACCGTTTAAGAGATATTAGCCAAAAGCGGATTTTTTTGTTTTTAGGGGGTGGTTTTTGGGGGTAGCGTACAACCAATTTTCCGAAACTTTCTTGTAACATATTCTACTGACTAAAAACTATTTTTTTAAAAAAAAATTAGTGAGTTAACATTTTGTTAGAGGTTTTCATTCAAATTTTTCTCTGACGACTGGACTAAAATTAAAAATTCAATTTTCGAAATATTGAATATGCTGAAGAAAGATTCACTCAAAGCAAAGGCACCCTAGCAACGGAAAATAACTAAAAACAGTGAAATTTTACAGGTCCCGTATGAAAAACAAAGATCGGGCCACTATTTATCCACACCAGTACCAAATAACACAAACATAGATAATCTGTCCAAATTCATCACAGATGTCTTGTATGAAAACAAGCGGAATCCTGATGCATTATTGGCAGAAATAAAAGAGTCAGAGGGCTTACGTCAAGAGCACATGTCGATAATGGAAAAAATTAATTCTCTTGTAACAACAATTAACACGCCCCGTTTTAAACCAATTATTATGTTGATGTCTCGCACTTCCAATTTTTTGACGAAAAGTTGATATTTGACTCATAAGAAATGTGACATTTTTTTTCAAATCGTTTCTCGAGCTTCTTCCGAGATTTTGAAATTTAAAAAAAAAACGTGAAAAGGAAAAAAAATTCCGTGTTTGACTAATACCTATTAAACGGTAAGTGTTATCATAAAATAGTATTTGCAGAGTTTGTAGATTATGCGATTATCTACAAAAAAAGATATTACACGTTTTCCCGTACGAATTGCCATTCATGAGATATCGCCGTTTTAAAGATTTAAAATACTTATTTGCGACTTGTATATAGCTCATCAGACGTTCAATAAATCCTTTGTTGGACTACGTGGCTAATTTTTTCAGGGGTGATTCTTGCATGTATTTGGAGAAAAAAATTGTTCTAGAGACGGGGGCTATCCCCACTATCCCCTAAAATACAGCGTGTTTAAGAAAAAATAAAAATTATTTTTTTACAATTTACTTAAACATCAATTACTCCTAGACTAATTATCGTAAAGCAACAAAATTAAGCTCATATTTTAGGTAAATGTGTATTCTTTTATTTGATATAAAGATCAATAAGTTGAGTGATAATATTCAACATGTTGAACAACGAGATTCCACCGTAGTTTACTTGAAACCGAAAGCTGAGGAGACTCGGTTTGGTGTTGTGAGATCGGTGACATTTCCACCATTGTTGAATAATGCCACGCAAGCAAGTGCGTAGCGAAAAAGAAGAAGCTTCCTGTCAGGTTGCTACTTGCCAATTGTCAATGAATTTATTTGAGGATTTAGTTATAGATAGTCGCTGAAATTCGCAATTATTCACACTACTACTATTCACCACTTAAAATATTCGGTGCAACTGTTGAGCTCACCACATGCCACCACAATGAATACTGCCCCAGTTCCTTGGTGAAGTTCGTTGCAATGTTGAATATTGCCACATTTTGTCAAACTTCGGTTGCAACGCTTTTAAACATGTTGAATATTGCCACGCGCCCGTATTGAATAAAAACAACAACAATTAAGTGTAATTATGTCGGGGACGGTAATTTATTATTTTGCGCTTGGATTAATTTTGCTTCAGACTCCGTTGTTCAGGTTAATAATTGAGTGGGTTTTTTTAGTTTCAGTCGATCAAATTGCAAACTTTGAAAACCACCCAAGTCTAATTGCAATATCGCGATCGGAACCATCGCTTACTGCAGGAACAAAGCATGCTGCGATAAAAGTTTTTCAAAAATATGATGTGAATTTGTTTTTTATCACACAAAACTAGGTTTTCTTCTTCTTTTACTTTGAGTCGTGCAAATTGCAGCTCTGAGTCGTGAGCACGCGGTGATAAAAGTTTTATCATATTTTGACACTGCTGGAAAAGCCAGAAAAATAGAACTGTACTTTCATTTTCATTTTCCGTGATAATGCAAATCACTGCACTTGCATCATGCAGCCTCAGCGTAAACCACTGCTCTGAACATCACGCAGACGCCTTGAGCAATGTGCTGCTATGGACATCTTAACCTGTGCTTGCATCATTTTCTTCCGTGTGCCGAGCGCATCCACCGTTGCTCATTGCCGTTTTTCTTTTACTTTGAGTCGAGGAAACTAGGTTTGGTTTGCAAGGTGGAAGTTTGCTTCTGCATGTTCGCCGCTTGATCTAGTCCTCGACTCTGTGTTCAGGTTTTTAGCAGGCAGCGCATGTGGAATGCAAGTCTGCAAGATCAGTTGAAGGCCCCTAGCAAGCGGGGGACTGAAGTTACCGTGTTTTTTTCTTTTACCTGGAGTCGAGCTCGTTTGCGGAGGGGAAGACAGAAGTAAATATTCCGATTATCTAACGGTCGTCTAGCTTTCATTTTTGCAGCCTCTCAACTTTACTTACAAGTTTTTATTTGTTTAACAATTGTAAAATGGGGGGAGGAGTTTTGTATATATAAGCGTTTCTGATTCAAGAGATTCAGAGAAAATCGATGTCTAAACAGAACAGCAGTAAGTGGCCCTAGCCGTACTGTCAAAAGTTGGCAATTTTGCCAGAAATACCGTTCTGTTTTAATTCGTTTTTCTATCGCTATGGACTAACTGCTGGTTAAAGTTTCAGTTAACGTTTAACCGGAGATTGTAAAAACGGCCCTTAGAGATATAAATGTATGTAGAGGTTTGAGAAAATTTATTTCATAAAGAAATTAGTTTTTTGCGAATAACATTAATTATAAATATTTAAGAGTTCAAAAACTATTTCTATATCCCATTTCAAATTTCTCCTAATTGCTTGAACAGTTAATGCCATAAACCATATGTGCTTCTTTAGCACTCTACACAATATTTCAAATTTTCATTCTCCTTTTTTTACAGATACAATTTCCATACGATCCTTTGTTCTTTTTTTGAAACAATAATGTCCATTCCAAAGGAAAAATTCCGCAAAATTCATACCTCTTACCTCTTTCGGGTTCTATTTCTATGTCCTGTGCTCATGAAAAGCAAACTGTCAAGAAACTAAAGCAAAGCGTGTATTTGGGTTTGTTTTACTTTGGCATGTTGGGCTTGTTTTGTTTGGCACGTGGTACCTGAAAAGCTCACCAAGCTCAAGCAAGCCAAGCCTTCATTGGGGTTTCACCTTCAAGAAGGAAAAATAGATAGGCCATTCATTAGATGTGGAAGGAGTAAGGCTTTCACTAAATTCATGCGGACAGTTCTTTTGGGCAAACCACAGTGGTACCTAAGTTTTGACAGAAGCCCATATGTTTTGCCAATAATGAAAGTGATGTGGTCGCAGCAGGTCATACCGCTATTCGGAAAAACTTCTAGATTTTTTACTTTTTCAACGCAAGTGGGGTCCTTTTCAAAACGATTTCTGGTAGAGTAGGACGAGAAATGGGAGTGAGAGAGAAAAATATACAACGGGGCTTCGATGGGTTTAACTGAAGTAGGTTCAACATGATACAGCGCGAAATGCGGCGTAAATCTACCGTAATCTTCTCTACACTAGTAAAAATTTGGCTTGTTGGCGCAGATATATATAGTTGTACATCATCAGCATACATATGAATCTTGGAGTCTTTTACTACTAAAGGAAGATCATTAATAAAAATGCTGAATAAAAGTGGTCCGAGAATGGAACCTTGAGGTTAAGAAGCTCCGCAGAAGTTTAGAGCAGTTTGAAAAAAGTGGACTTGTGAAGAGAGTTTTTCCAAAAGCAAAGTGTGGTTAACGCTATCGGAGGCTTTCGAGAAATCAAGCAACAGTAGATAGCATACGCAATGCTCATCAAGAGAAGTACGAATATCATTCGTGACTTTAAGGAGAGCAGAAACCAGATTGCCACACGCTTGCAAAATTAAGCTTTTCACCATATTCAAGAATTTGAACGGCTATCATCTTTTCCAGAACTTTTGCTAAGAATGGGAGTATACTAATGGGTCGATAGTCAGAGGGACTAACAGGAGAGACACTTGGGAATATCTATGTCTGTGTTAATTGGTACTTCTAACTTCTAGATCCACTTGCTTGCTACATCTCTCAATAGCCATTTTTCAGGTTTCGTTTTAGGCTCCTTTAGAAGCCCATTAGGATACGCCGCGGCAGTGGCGTACCTAGGGTGGGGCAGGTAGGGCACGTGCCCTGGGCGCCAATTAAAGGGGGCGCAAAATTCTTGTATCACAAACCATGGAAATTCAGTTTATGCGGTTTTTCACAGAATCCGTATGATAAAAGTTTAGACATTAGTTCGTAAGATAAAACTTTAGACATTTGAAATAAATTTGCATGGCGCTTTTGGCGTGGGGCTAACAGTGAGTACACTGGGAAAAAAATCGTCGATTCAACCGATTTTGCCCGTTGCATCTTCTTTCTTTCTTTCTCTCTTATTGGCTGTGAACTGCTTAGCGCTGCCCGTTGCATCAACTGAATCAAAATATTATGGTCTTATGTTCGATTAAACTCCCGATCAGGCCCATCGTGAGCAGATGTCAGAAGTAGTGCGATATGTAGAGGTTGATTTTGAGCAAAAATCAGTTCGCATTAGAGAGTCATTTCTAGGCTTTATTCAAATAAGTCAAAAGGACGCTGCAAGTTTAGTTGATGTAATCTTTAAACAGCTAGACAAAGACGATATGGATCTACAGGATTGCCGTTCACAATGTTATGACAACGCTCCATTGACGGCTGGGAAAATAACTGGAGTTCAACAACGAATCAGCGAGAAAAATAGTCTAGCGATATTTGTAAATTGCGGTAACCATTCTCTTATTTTGGTTGGTGTACATGCAGCTAAGCATGATACCGTTATGGTCACGTTTTTTGGAACAATCGAAGCTCTTTACGTTTTCTTCTCTCATTCTACTTTGCGCTGGGAAAAATTCAAGGAGTCCGTGCCTGTGGTTGTAAAATCAGACTCTGAAACAAGATGGAGTGCAAGGGTCGAAGTAGTAAAACCAGTTGAAAAATATCTCGAGCTTATATTGAAACTTCTTGAAGACATGACAGAAGATGACAATCCAACTAGTGCAACCAGAAGTGAAGCAAGACTTCTATATAATCGCATGTTGTCCTACGACTTCCTGACTTTGTTAGGATTTTGGAAAACTGTACTTGCTCCTATTGACCGTGTTCAAAAGCGACTTCAAGATCCTAGTATGAATTTCCACGATGCGGCCTTACCACCGGTCTACACCAGACATAAATTCTCTCTTGACATGTGCCCCTTCTCTTTCGCTCGCATGCAAAGTTAGAAGGAGAGTCCCTCAAGTTGGCCATGAAAATATCTATCAAGCGATGGCGATGGCAAGACACCGATTAAGAAAGATTTTTGACATTTGGTAAAAGAGAAATGGCGGTTTGTCGATTTGAAGTGTTTTTTGCGAATGGATGTTTACAATACCTAACCAAATTATTTCAGGACGAGAATAATGAATCAACTGCAAAAGATTACGAACGATTTTGTTCACTTTGCCATTTTTTCCCGATGATTTTGGCGCTTTTAAAACTTGCTTCGTTGAAAATTATTTTCAACTGAAATGTCATGACAGAATTGGCTCACAAAAAATGTTCTGTCATATGTCAAAAGAGATATCATACCAGAAGATATATCTCGTGTAGACCCGGGGTTAGATGTAAAAGCTCTGAGAGATCATTTTTCTAACGAAAGAGAAAAACTAGTTGATGATGCACTCGAGAAAGGTTTCAATCTTTGTCAGGATTGGGATGTATCGATTGAAAAACGCGTCAAAAGAAAGAAACGTATGGCTGGAGAGATTGCATATGATGCCGGATTGACTGCTAAAGAAGAAATGAGTCGAGTAATGAAGGGGTCCCTGGATCGTATTATATGTGAAATGACTGAAAGGTTTACTCCTCTTCATGAAACTGACTCAAGATTTGCATTTCTTCTCGATATTGAAACATTGTGTTACGGTGCCGACGACTGTGATACTTTGAAGAAAAAATGTGATGCATTTGGCGATTTCTATGGCTGTGATGTTAACGGAGAACAGTTGTACGAAGAAATATTAGATATTAGAATGTTAATATCCACCAGGAAAAATGTGAACCTAAAAAAACCTGCAGAGCTTTTAGAATTCATTGTTCAATATGGAGATGAAAGAAAGCGTGTTTCCTAATTTGCGCATATCCATTCAAATTCTTCTTACAATTGCAATATCTATTGCAAGTTGCGAACGATCTTTTAGTAAACTGAAATTGATCCTTTCATACTTGAGAGCTACCATGGGCCAAGAAAGGTTGTGTGATCTAGCGTTGTTAAGTATAGAGCGAGAAGAAATGAAGAAAACTGATTTTGAAGATATTATAAATTTATTTGCGTCGCAAAAATCGAGAAAAATGCAATTGTGAGATTAACACTTTAGAGAACTGATTCTAGTTATAATACCAAAACTAAAACTGTTCTGTGAGATTTAAGAATTTTATTCAGTGTATTTATTATTTGTTTTAAGATTTTACGAAAGGGCGCTTTTTCTATTCTTGCCCTGGGCGCCATTTACGCTAGGTACGCCATTGCGCCGCGGCAAATGAACACATGTGCCAGCTGCGGTCTGGCCCTGACTGCAAGGTCATAGCATGTTCAGACGTCGTTCGTCTAGGGGTGCACATGTTAAAGCATTCGGGAAAGACGAATGCGGTAAAGATCTACCAGGAACACTGTCACCACCAGGTCCATCAATTTTTTAATTTTATTTTTCAGGTTATTATTAGTATAAGTGAAAATTATAATGATTCAATAAAATAAACAAATCGTAAAATTGTTTTTTCTTTTTTCACCCTATTGTTTTTACAGATATGCACTCGCTTGGAAAGCTGCTGGCTGTTGCTAGCCTGAGCATTTGCTTTTTTCTTTATACCGGATCTTGCGGCCTCTTTACGACAGCGATCAAGATCATGTGCTTCAATTCTGCGTTCCTGTTACTTTGCTTCTAGATCCACTTGCTTGCTACATCACACAATAGCCATTTTTCAGGTTTCGTTTTGGGCTCCTATAGAAGCCCATTAGTACACGCTGGCAAATGAACACATGCTTTGGTCTGACCCCGACTGCAAGGTCATAGCATGTTCAGACGTCGTTCGCCTAGGTGTGCACATATTAAAGCATTCGGGAAAGACTAATGCGGTAAAGATCTACCAGGAACACTGTCACCACCACCACCAGCTCCATCAATTGTGTTTCCTTTTTCAAGCCATGCCGAGTCCCACGCCGGGTCCCCCGCCGAGTCACCGCCGAGTCCCTAACTGAGTCACCGCCGAGTCACCGCCAAGTCACCGCCGAGCCACCGCCGAGTCACCGCCGAGTCCCCAACTGAGTCACCGCCGAGTCACCGCCAAGTCACCGCCGAGTCACCGCCGAGTCCCCAACTGAGTCACCGCCGAGTCACCGCCGAGTCACCGCCGAGTCCCCAACTGAGTCACCGCCGAGTCCCAAGCCACTAACCCTGACTCAACGCCAAGCGACCCAAGGCCAACGGGCTTGACATTGTTCCCCTGGTGAGCAAGGTCAATGGCCTGACCGTGATGAGCAAGGTCAATGGCCTTGACCGTGATGAGCATGGCCTTGACCTAGTCCCCGTGATGAGCACGGCCATGACCTAGTTCCCATGATGCGCAAGGTCAATGACCTAGTTCCCATGATGGGCAAGGTCATTGGCCTTGACCTTGGGGGAAAATTTTCCCACGCTAAACCGACCCAATAACTACTTACTCCATAAACTTCATGCTGAATAAACGTCCATATAGGTAAACAAGGCTCCGGATATTTGGCATTTAAGGACATAAATACCTTAAAGCACAGATCAATACCTGTTAAAATATTTTCCGCACTGTAGAGTACATGATCTATGGCCACATAGAAACACTTTGCGTCCTCCAAGGTTGGCCCAGCTGCTATGACTAAAGGCTGCAGTGTTTCTTTGGATGATTCCAAAAGCTTTCTCCTCTGTCCAATTCCTCATTCAATAAATTTGCGTCCTTAAAAAATTTATATTTTTAAATTTATTATTAGAAATACTAGATCTAACTTACCAGCACATGTAGAATAAAAGAATTTAAGACTTCCTCTTTCGTAAATTTCATACGCTTTTGGTTTCCCTTCTTTTTCCCATATACTGCTGAGGACAAAAAATATGCTAGAAGTTGAAGTCCACAAATATCGGAATCAGTGTTGAGTAAGTTGTGTAAGTTGCAACATGATTTTCCGGAGCTAAGTGGTGTTGATTTATTTGGTGAAATATTTTCTAATTTTTTTTTTGGATGAAATAGAACAGGTTCTTTGTGACGCTAATTTTATAAGTTTTTTTTAATATATGGCCATTTTAGAAAGAGGTTATCGCTTAATCCAGGGTATTGAATGCTAAAGTCATCTGAAAGTAATAAGCTTCCTTGTGGACCTCGAAGTGCAGGATAGAAACCTAAGTAATTGTGTATTTGAAGTACTTCGTTATCTCCTTGCAATTGCCTCTTGCGGAATGCATACGTTTCCTTCCAGTAACCTCTTATTTTTTCCCAATCATTTACATGAGTCTTTAGAAATGATATCTTCCCTTCAATATCTTCAGTTTCGGAAATAGGCAAATTCTTTAAAGTTGTGTCATTTTCTGCAGTTTTATTAATAATTTTTAAATTTTTTTTAAAACGATTGTAGCGCTCCCATAATTTTCCCGATCCTACACGCTTTGTAGCTTTGTTATATGGCACAAAATATATAAAACTATTTTCTGAAGGAAATATTTTGGCTATTTCGCTTGCTAAAGCAATAAATCTTTCTGTTGGTATCTTGATTAGTCCTTCGCCGATATTTTCATACTGTTTATTGATAATTAATGTCGCCAACAGGTTTCGCTGTGCGTTTTCCAATTTTCCAAATTTATTAAAATAACCTTCGATAATTTTTCCAGTTGCAGAGTTTAAATAATTTTTCACTGTTCCACAGGCTGTTGATGTTTTTATTGAAGCAAATAGCTAAACGATAATATGGTACTTTAAAGATTTCAGAATTTATAATAATTAAATAAATATACATCATTAAATAGTAGGCTTGATGTTGCAGATGATGAATCAATAAATTGAACTTCAGCAGACTCTAATATGGACTCACTAAGAAGTACTTTCGGTGATTCTTTAGGAACTGTGATCAACTGCTGTTGATTTTGAGACAGAGGAAAACTTTTACTTGTAGAGGGAGTTGAGCACCCTTCGATTGAAGAAGTATATGAACATGTACTCTATTAATGAAAAGAAATCCAAAGTATAAATTAAATTGCAATGAATCTATCCTACCTTTTCTATTCCAAAAAATTCTTTATATTTAACCCAAAAACTATTTCTAGGTCCTGCTTTTGGTAAAATTTGTTTTAAAATATCTACGTCAAGGTGCTTAAATGATTCATCGGTGAATTCTTCTTCTGCACAATAATAATAGAATGGAATTTTTGTTGAACTTTACCTAAAATTTTTTAAATTCAAATTTCGTACAAAATAATTTAATTAAGCGGTCCACAAATATACTTTTTTAACTTCAAAAATGTCCATTAAAATCTGTATAGCCGCAGTTAATAGTAGGGCCAGAAGTTATGTTTTTATGAAGTATACGAATTTAAAAAATTGGGACTTGTTGAAAGTGAAAATTATGAGTTGTTTGAAATGAAAAAAGGCTTTTTGATTTTAAAAGCTCCTTTATTGCATTGAATATTTGGTTCTGGTTGCGCTGAAAATGGCCCTTTTGATTTTGAAAATGACTTTATTGAATTGAAATAAAATTGGGCCTCTGTGAGAGTTTTTTGAAGTTAAAAAAGTATAGATATTGATAATTGTACGGACAATACTCAGAAAAATATATCTAACCGAAAAGCAAGATTTCACTTAATACTTGACTATATTGACTATGGCATTGCTTAGTTGAAAATTTTTCAAAAACAATTAATCATAACTTTTACCTAATGAACTACACTTCGGTGATATAAAATCGGGCCGCTTTACACGTTTGACTTTGGAAACAAATTTTTCAGCTACGACTGTGTGTTAAGTAATGAATTATACATCCTTCAAAAGGTTAGTTTTGACACAATAAATGAGTGTCATAAAGTTTGGGCGTGTTTTGAAGGTAATATAAAATAACCTTTCAAAAGATATAATTCTAATTGTACTTACCAATAAATTTCTCGTACAAGTGCGAGAATCCCATTGAAACTAAGCACGATTTAATGAAGTCTGACATATGTATATTATTTAACTAACGTCACTCACTAATAAAAAAAGACAAATTTAAGCACGCTAGCGCTAGCAGAGTAACACACATCAACCTTACTAGACGGGAACACTTTCACGAATGGCAAAATTTGATGGTATCATGCATAACTGTTCCCAATCGCAATATAAAAAGGCACGATGTATCATACGTAAATGAGGCACTGGCTTATGCGTATAGGGCATTTTCTCATTTTACATAAGGATGGGTAAGATTGCATGGCTCCCGCTCTCATATTAATAAGTATGGCCACAATGTATATAATTCTCAGTGCTATTTATTAAGATCTATTTTGCTAGGTTTCTTTACATATATTCTTGGCAACTCAACTTATATGTATAAGTTGCAGTGGTTTAAATTGTGTTTAAGAAGCATATTATTAAAATACATTCCACTTCATTATAAATAATGAGAGCTCAGGATATAAGTATAGCATATTCAGCCGCACTAAAATATATTATAGTTTATAACAAGACGTCGAATATTACATAACACGAGAGCTTTTAGGTTTTATGCAGTACACCTATAATAATAGCAACTGAACTTATAAATCGGAACTTATAGTCAATAGCGCTCTATGCTATTAAGATTTTTTTCAGTGTATACGAAGGAAGTATAAAGCTCTCAAGACCGGTAAAATTGAATCAGAAGCTCAGTTGGAGGAAACATTTAAACCAATAACCCGGAAGCTGGAAAAGCTCACAACATCAGTGAAGCTTGAGCCAGAAGAAGAAATTAAAGAAGAGAACAATGAAGAAACATACACACCACCACGTAAATATTTAAAGCTGGTGCCAACTAGTACCCCTCTTAGGGGTATTTCCGATGATGATGATGAAGAGTTTTGTACACCTATAAAAGAACAGATATTAGAGTCACCAGACAAGATACTAAACAAATACAACCAACTACTTGAAAATGATAGCAATAAAATTGACAAAATTTATGGGGTGTACTATCATAACGATATGTTAAATTTTGGTAATTCCAGCATTAAAGTTGATAAAGAAAACTTTCTTATTGGCGAGAAGCAGTATAAGATAACTGAAGGTTTAGCTGAACTACTTTTTATGAAAAAGCCTCAAGGTTACTCAATAGACGATATGACCAATTATCAAGCAATTGTAAATGACACATCCGCCTACAGACGCGATTTTAAGGAAAACCACAAATAAAAGGAACAAATACCTTTAAATGTAGAAAAATTATAAAAAAGTTGATTCGCACTCCTCATACTGGAAAGGGAATAATGCAAATTCCTAAGAAAAATATTGCCTACATATATTGGGATGACCCTAATGAGCTTGTTGATCGGCTCCGCATATTGGTAGCATCGCAGCAAGCTGGAAATAATAGTCATACTAATGAGATAGTATCAATCATTGAGGAGTTACGTGAAGCTGACATTATAGTGTAAATATTAGCATACATAAAAAATAGTTACATTTCTGAAATGAGCGTTGACAAGTTTGGCCGATCTTCTAAACGACAAAAATTTGGAGCAGTGGGTGATCGCGGACTACCTGGAATTCCTGGAAAAGACGGTGCTACTGGTTCTAAAGGTGACCGGGGGCCAAAAAGAGACGGTTTTAATTTAACATCAGATGGTGACTATGATCTTTCATTGAAAAGAATAAAAAACATCGGTGATCCAAAAGAAAACGTTGACGCTGCAACTAAAAACTATGTTGACGATGAAATACAAAAAAGCGTGAACAAAGCAGTACAGAATTTAACGTTGTGTATAAATGGTGAAATTGAGAAAATCGAAAAATTTATATTCGCTAGCGGAATTAAAAAGCCTCAAGATGGCGTCTATGAGTAAGAGGCAAGTAGTGAATGAGCTCCACAAACCTGCTCGTCGAAATTTTTCTAGACGGAGAGTTATCATTAAAGGTCTGGATGATTTATGGCAAGCTGACTTGGTTGAAATGGATGCTTATAAACATGTAAACAACGGATTACACTATATGCTGACTGTAATTGAAACATTTTCTAAATATGCTTGGGCTATACCAATTAAAAGAAAAACCGGACTAGAAGTTACAGAAGCGCTGCACTCAATATTCAAAGATGGACGTACACCTAAAAATTTACAAACGGATGATGGCAAGGAATTCTACAACTCTCACTTTCAAAAGCTAATGTACAAATATGAAATTAATCACTACTCAACATATACATCGCTTAAAGCATCAATAGTGGAAAGATTCAATCGAACTTTAAAGAGCATGATGTGGAAGGAATTTAGCATGAATGGCTCATGCAAATGGTTTCATAGGATAAAAAAAACTGCTTTCACAATAGAATACGAAAAAACATCGAACAATCAAAATGCGTCCTTGTGATGTCAATAAACCAAATGAAAAGCACCTTCTTGCTACAGCCTATAATCGTATCAAAATTGCTGCTTCAACATCATATAAAATAGTAGATCACGTCCGTATAAGCAAATACAAACATGTATTTGAAAAAGGCTACACACAAAACTGGACATCTGAAATTTTCAAAATTTCCAAGATTCTACTAGCTAATCCTGCAACATATCAACTTGAAGACTACCAAGGTAACCTAATACAAGGAGGATTTTATGAAAAGGAATTGCTGAAAGTTAAACATCCTGATCTCTATCTTGTTGAAAAAATATTAAAAAAGAGTGGAGATAAAGTTTATGTTAAATGGTTCGGTTTTTCATCAGAACATAATACTTGGATAAATGCTAAAGATGTATTATAAGCTAAAGAAATATACACTCCCCACAACAATTAGCGGCTCACCTAAGTTTTTCGAAAAATTTGGCATTTTTTGATTGCCCATATCTTGGGCAAATTCCACTCAAAAAAATCAAAAAAAAAACCAAATTAAAGATTGGATCCTCTACTTTTTTTATGACTGATTGAAAAAAAAAAATTTTCAATGCAGATGGCGCTGCTATCGAACAAAGAAATCGCTAAATTTCGTAAATTTTTTTTTCGTATTTAACAGGCGCAAACTTTTTTGCGCTCTGAAACATGCTAACCTGAGTTCAAAAACATAAAATTCAAAGTTTTTCCAACAAAATACACTGTAATAAAGTTTAATTTCAATGGAAATTCGCGAAGTTATAGGCTTTTCAAAAAAAAGATAATTTTCGCGTTTTTAAACCAGAATTTCAACAAATTGTGATCAAATTCAATTTTGTTCAGCGTAAAAAAAAGTTTTTGATTACATTTTTGAAATTCTGACATGAGAAATCTTAATTTCGAGTTGTAAAACTTTTTTGACTTGAAAAAGCGATCGTTTGAAAAAAACAGTTTAATCAAAATGGTTAAAGTAAACTTTTATGAAAAAACTTTGTTTTTTCGTTTTAACCGCCGGCGTTTGCATTACCCAGAGTGTACCACGAGGAGGTCGCACGGTCGGATTTACACTCCAAAAGTTTCTTTTTGTTTTTTTTTGTTTTTTTGGTTTTTTTTTGGTTTTTTAAAATTTTGTGGTTTTTTTTGTTTTGATTTTTCTCAGAATTTTAATTTTTGTGTGGGTGTGTTTGTTTGGTCGTGTGTCGAAAAAGATGAGATGGGTCTGTCAATTCATAGTGGTGATCAATAATGAGTGTTTCCACCGTGTTTTCTGACGACTTCCGCCAAGCGTTCTTGCATGTTGATACAATTTTGTATCAGCTCCTGTGGAAGTGCGTCCCAAATTTCGCGTAGCCTCTCGAAAAGGTCGTCCAGATTAGCAGGCTGATTTGGCAGGTCACGAAGACGACGTCCAAGCAGGTCCCACACATGTTCGATCGGATTCAGATCCGGGCTTCGAGGAGGATGTGGCAGGACTTCGATGTTTCGTCGCTGAAGGAACGTGGTTGTCAATCGGGCATTATGACAGGTGGCATTGTCTTGCATTAAAGAAAATGCACGCCCGACCCTTCTTCGAACAAGCAGCACGTGAGGCTGCAAAATTTCGTCGACGTACCTTTGGGCGTTGAGTCCAGGTGGTGGGACGAGAGCCAACTCAGTACGACCGGTGATCGAAATTCCTCCCCAAACCATAACTGATCGTTACCGTAGAGGCAGTATCGGGATTCGTCGGTGAAAACAACATTGCTCCATTGACGATTCGTCCACGTACCATACGTTCGAGCATAGGTAAGGCGCGTGTATTTGTTAAGCGGAGAAACTCTTTTGTTTCTTCGCTTTGTTTTAGATTTAGATTTAGATTTAGGTGTAACACCTAGACCTTTGATGAGCTGCGCTATAAGTGCAACACTTAAGCGCAATGAATGTTAATTAAAGTGATAAAAATCAATTCTCAAGCTTCAAAATATGAATGAATTTATTTTTCACTTCTCCAGGTATTTATACTTATTAATACAAACATAATAATAACAAATTAAATTAAATAACAAACAACTACATACATGAAATAAGAACAAAATTCAAAGGTTTAAACTTAAATTGCTGCGTAATCAATAAGTACACATGTTTCCCTCAAAATTGCTACCTGGGCAAAATGGTTTCACAAATTTTAACGTGTTCGATCCATCGAACGGAAGAGGCGTCAAATTACTTCTGGATTATTTTGAATAATTTTTGGGATTGATGGTTGTTGTATGGAAATGATGATTTTAGCATTTCTTAACATCTTCCCCCGCCTTGACCAGCTTCTGGGCAATTGATGAGTTCCGGATCGATCACAAACCAACTGCCAAGTGAAGATCTTGGGGCTGGAATTGGTCTGCCTCTGGATGTCTGCTTCCTTCTGTACCACTTGATGACCAACATGGTGGATGCTGTTAATGCAGCAATTACTAGGGCTGTGTATCCCAATGCAAGTTGGTGTGTGTTGTTTGAGTCTATTTTATGGGGAAGAACTTCATTCCTTTTGAGGTCTTGGATTTGCTGCTGTAAATTCTTAATTTCCTCAAAATTACGATGAGTGATAGGTGCCGCGAATTTGAGGAGAGGCTCCTGGCCTTCCAAGTGCAACAAATCTGTGAGATTTTGTGTAGGATTGAATGAAGACTTCATTGATTTTGGATAGACGTTGTGGGACTGCAATGTTATATGATCCTGCCTAAGTTCGCAATTGATTCCCATACTCAAGATTCCTGTTCCTTGAAGCGCTTGTTGAACAGTTGTATCGCCGCAAATGATTGTGACAACCGTGGTTTTACGCACAGAATAAATCCATTTGTTGGGATTGTAGAGCTGAATCCATTTTGGGAGTTCTTCAGCGTTGATTATTTCACAAGTGTTGGTTGGCTCGAGGTAAGTGATGAGATTGAGTTCACAGGAGCTGATGTTTGCACCTTTTCTATAAATTGGGTGTTGTTGAATGCACATATGATCTGATTCGCCGATGGTCTCACATAGCGCGAATTCCTGCTTGTTGAGTGGATAGAATTTGTCCTTGTGTAGATTGATCACAAGGAATTCGGCGGACGGCTTAATTGCCATAAAGGTTCCGTTGACTATGACGGGTACAGGTATGAGATGATACAGTTCGAATTCTTCAAATGCAAACAATGGAAGTCTTATTTGAAAGATAATATATTTGCTTGTAGCTCGACCCTGTATTTTCATAAGCCTATATAGTTGAAGCAAGTTGTCTGGTCTTGCAGGTAGTCTCAGTGTTGATGGTAAATAATCTTTTATAGTGGATAATTGTTCCCTTACTTGTTTAGGAGACAGGAGCTGAGGGTTGACCTTCCCGTGATGGGTGTCGATTAGCACATTTGTAATTGCCGTCTGTGCCCGCTGATAGTTCATTGTCATCAAAGTCAGTTGCACTGCCAACATCGAAAAAGCTTCTGCCACCCTTTGTTGGTAGAGTTCGTCTGAAACTTTGTTGACTTGATCGTCTATAAGTCTTATGTGCTTATTAATGGCTTCTAGCTGCATCTCTGTTTCCTTGTGATCATTTTTTTTAATACGTTGATCAGATCTAGAAGATGGTTTTCATTGCTCCGTATGTTGTCTATGGTGGCTGATAGTTTTTCAGCATATTCGGAATCGAGGACCCCAAATAGTGCTCCGGCAATGTTTCCAACGATGTTGAGTGGGGATCGCTTCAATCTTTTGGACGCGACAGGTTGCAGTAATTCGTTGTTGCTGGCGAGTTCTTGTGATAACTGAGCAAATTGATTGATGACCAGAGAACAATGATCTGTGTCTTTGCGTGAATTGCAAAGCTTGCGCAGATTATTAATACTAACGTCTATTGCAGCACCCTCCTTCCAGTAACCTCCCATGTTGTAGTAGACAATGAGTGACCACTCGTTCCTGATTAAGTTTGCTGTGCCGAGGTTTTCGAAGTACATTCCTGATTGTGAGGCAAATGGCGTAACTTCAACTGCAGATTGTCCCAGGATTGGTAGGATGAGGCAAGTTAGGAGAAACGTGCTGATAGCTGAACTGGTTGATGGCCGCATTCTTTTAGCCCTGTGGTGTGTTTCGCTAGCTATGGCTGGTCTTGTGTTGGTGTTGCTTCTGAGGGGTTCAGTTGACTCTTCGGTTGTGCACTTTTCCTCCGTTTCAATTGGCAATGGGGCTAGTTTGTGGATTGGTCGTCTAAATGTTCCTGAAGTAGTTTTGACGTCAGCAACTCGCACGAATCCGTCGTCTCCTTGGATGGTGCGCTCGATTCGTCCAAGTTGCCACTTCAATGGTGGTAGATTGTCCTCTTTGATTAACACCATCATGCCGGGCTTGGCATTTTGGCCTTGTTGTCTCCACTTTTGTCGTTGTTGCAGTTCACACAGGTATTCATGGGACCATCGCCGCCAGAATTCGTGTTTGATGTGCGATACCAGCTTCCATCTTCTTATAAGGTTGACATTTTGTGGAGCAGCATTTGGGTCCACAATTGTGGTGAGTGGTTCTCCAATTAAGAAATGCCCAGGGGTTAGAGCTGTCAAGTCATTTGGATTGGCAGTTAGTGGCGTTATAGGCCTTGAATTTAAGATGGCTTCGATTTCTGCGGATACGGTTGATAGTTCTTCAAAGGTAAGTGCTGCTCCAGAGATTCTCCTAAATACCATATTTTGTAATTGCACCAAAGGCTCTAGCTTAAACTGCGGCTGCAGAAAAGTTGGCTTATATTGTTCACCAGTTTGTGGTAATTGCCAAGGTCAACCTTGCTTAAATGTAACGCCCGATAAAGATGATGAATGTTTTAGATAATAAAATAATTATAAGCAAATTCATAATAATTTTTGAAGTTATACTTCTTTAGGCGCGTTTTGAAAATATTATGAGAGTGAATTTTTAGGAATAGGAAGCAACGCGAGGCGCAACGGAGAATATAGGCGAAGGGGTATGGAGGGCAAGCATTTCAACTCCCATTCTTTAGCTATGCATAGATTGCGATTATTATATGTATATGAAAATTCGTAGCCAATGTCTGTCGATGGGTGAGGGATTTTTATCCTGAGGCTATGGAGGGAAATAAATTTCATGTTCGATTCATCAGCTAAGCGTAAGTTTGGGTTTTTTTTGTGGGCATAGGCATAGTTGCTGGGTGTGGGGTTCTGTCGCGAGGCTATGGAGGGAAATCCGATTCGTGTCCTATTCATCACCTATGCGCGAGTTTCTAAGGGCCAGTTTTACACGAGCTGACTTTTTCCGAAGATTTTTCTTGGTTGTTTGTCGGCGCGTGTGAAACTGGCCAAGATAAGAATAAAGCTATATGGCAACTGTACAATAATGTTATGTATCACCCTATGGGGTTTTGCCACTAGATGTTTATATACTCCGGTACTTACTGTGCAGGGAACCGTTTGGTTCCTTCCCGTTGTTTCCCAGTTGTATTTAAAGAAAACACGGCACTTGGTGGAAAATGTCTATTTATTCTTTAACGGATAAATTGAAGCGTCTAAATTTATTAAACAAAGCCTCTTTGGCTGAACAATTAATTACAAAATATTTAACACTGCCCTTTTGGGCTAAAAAAAACTACTTACGGATATTTGGAACACTGCCCTTTTCTTGGGCTAAACAGATTTATTTAAGCGTCTAAATTTATATAAACAAAGCCTTTTTGGCTAAACAATTAATTACGAATTCTTTATAACACTGCCCTTTTGGGCTAAAAAGCTAATTACGGATATTTAGAACACTGCCCTTTTCTTGGGCTAAACAGATTAATTTTAAGCGTCTAAATTTGTATAAACAAAGCCTTTTTGGCTAAACAATTAATTACGAATTCTTTATAACATTGCCCTTTTGGGCTAAAAAACTAATTACGGATATTTAGAACACTGCCCTTCTCTCGGGCTAAACAGATTACTACACCAAACCGATTTAATTACAAGGTCCGCCCGCCGCGGATAAAGGCTAACACGTTATTTTTTGATTTCGACCGCCGGTGGTCATGGCTAAAACAACACTCTATTTCGCTAAAAAATTAACCGGACTCGGTATACAACCACCCGGCGGTGGTGACGATTAGAACCAAACTCAAAGATTTAAAAATTCACCGCCACCGGCCGGCCGTTTTTTAACCGGAGGAAAAACTTTTCTCACGCCGCAAAAAGTGCAGCTCATCGGAAAAAGTCACGTCTTTACCAAAACAAAAATGCACGAAAACACTATGCGTTTGGTCTCCGGAAAGATCCCAGACGAAATTCGACTCTAATGTCTAATAGCGTATGTCGTGGACGTTTTTCGCGTTACATTTGCCTTGCATTAGAATGGAGAATCGAAATATGCAAAATGCAATTGTGCATTTTGGCTGGGAAAATGCATGGGCGGGTTTCGGACGAAACCTGATACCACAGACTACTTATTATACAGACGGAACAACACGAAGAAGGGTTACAAGGCTCAAAATGGGTCACAAGTCGTAACCCATTCAAGCTTTTTGTATTCTTTCTGAGCGAAAAGCTCGTCTCGACTCTCTCCAAGTTCTTCACTGAAAATACGGCTGTGTGTGCGTTGTACACTGCCATAACCTTCTATATTTACAAGCCATGAACAAGAATCTCAATTGAGAGAATCGGACTACCAAATTCTCCCAAATTCTCGAAATTACACTAACAACATAACGTGACTTCACCGAGTTGTAGTCCGATTGAGCGGAAATTCGCTCTCAATATTTTCCTTGTTCATGGCTTGTAATATAGAAGGTTATGACACTGCACACTGCCAAAGCCTTCTACATTTACAAGCCATGCCCCAGGTATGTGCATGTATGTGTATGAAGTGCCAAAATTGTGGAATTAACATTGCCGAAGCCGTACGAAACAATTTTTTAACTTTGTTTTTGCACTTAAAAGTGGTAAAATAATGTATATTATCACTTTTTGGTGTACATGGATTATCAGCGATTAGTGCTTTAGTCATTTAATAAAAAAAATTAAAAAGAAGTGAGTGGTTAAGTGTATTTTTAGAGTGTTAATTGATTAGGCGACCGTTTTTGTTTACATTCGCGTTGGTTTTTTCGTGTTAATTTAGGGAAAAAATGTTGAATTTGTGTAGTAATATAATAAAAAGTGCTTTTTAAGTGATTAAAGATTATTATAGAATAGTTATTAAAAACATAAGTGCAGAAAAATGTGAAGGAAAAGTGAAAAAGTTATTGTTATTTATTTTGTGTGGTAGTACTTGCACTTATGTTTTTAATAACTCTTCTATAATAATTTTTAACTACTTTAAATTCACTTTTAATTCCATTACTACACAAATTCAACATTTTTTCCCTAAATTAACACGAAAAAACCACCGCGAATGTAAACAAAAACGTCACCTAATCAATTAACACTCTTAAAATACACTTAACCACTCAATTTTTGTTAATTTATAAACTCAGATCACTAAATAACTTATCACTGATAATCCGTGTGCAGTAAAAAGTGATAAAATACAATATCTTACCACTTTTTATTGCAAAAACTAAGTTAAAAAATTGCTTTTTTCACAGCTAAATTGAAGTCCATTCTGACTGAAGTCCATTCTGTCAGATAAATTGAAGTCCCATTTTCTTTGAATGGGAGTGTGAGATTTCGTTGTGCATGGCTTGTAAATGTAGAAGGCTTTGACACTGCGCATGCACAATAATTATTGTGTGGGGTCGTATGATAGTAAATGAACTCAAATCGAATTTTTGGAAAGGAAAATATTATTTTGCTACCTGAGATTAAGATAATAAAATGAAATGGCTCTTATATAGTTTCTAACAACCTTTTTTCGTAAATGAACGATTAGACTTCTAAAAAAATTTTACACATTAAAAAAAGGGAAAATCGTTAATTTTTTTTGTTTGTTGATATGAATTATGAATAGTAAATTTTTTTATCCTTCTATTATAGTTTTAGAAGGTCAAAAAGGAAGTAATTTGATTTTTTTTTATTTTTAAAATGAATATTACAACTATCAACGAAAAAACTTATATTACATTTCTAGTGGAGTATCGGTTCAAAAATATAAGAAAATATATTAAATTTATTAAATTATCTATCGAGGTTGCCCTGTTTATCAAGGTGAAAGGGTCAAAAACAAATATCTCTTAAATGGTAAGTTTTATCCCGAAAAATTATTATAATAAAAATTGAAGATCATGCAATTTTATTCACAAACGACCGTTTTTTTCTTAGGAGTGAGAACTATTTTGCATAATACGTAAGTAGGTAATGGGACCCTGTAGCGTGAGAACTTTTTGAGGACCGTGGGAACTAGGTCACGGCCACGTGGTTGGCCTTGAGACAGTCGGGGAACTGGGTCAGGTCAGGTTCGGGGCGTGGGCTTAGCGGCGGCGGGGTCCCCAGGTTGGCCTTGAGACAGTCAGTAACTGGGCCAGGGTCGGATCTTGGGCTTAGCGGGGGCGGCGGCTCCGGCGGCGGCCTCGGCGGGGTCCCCGGCTGGAGCCTCGGCGGAAAAGGAAAGTGGGAATGGGTGGTGAAAGTGTTCGGTGGCTTGGGACTCGGCGGTGACCTTGAGATCTAGACCAGAGCTGGGCAACGGCGACGGCGGGGCGGCGGTGGCACGCACACCTGTTCTTACGGTTATTTTCTTATCCTGTCTCTTAGAAACTGGTTATTATTGATGGAGTGAAAACGGGTCTACAAGACTGCAAAAAAAAACGAAATTGGGAATGGGTCTGCGGGGGAGTTGGCTTGAGGCGAAAGTGTTCGGCTTGGCTTAAGGCGAAAGTGGGAAGTAGTGGAGATGAAGAAAAACGATTTTGGAAAGTGCACCAGAACTGGTGCCACGTCCACCTGCGGCGCATGACTGCAAAGCTGTCACGTGGTAATTTACCTCTGTGTACTAATGGGCTGCTGTGGGGGATCTTTCACTCTGCAAGCAAGCATGGATTCTCATAGGAGCGAAACCTGAAAAATAACTAGGGAGCAGTTATAATAAAAACAATATCTTACTTACTGAACATTTTTATTTTATTTTTTAAAACCGGATTTATTATTACACTCAGTTGTGAAATTCTGTTCTTAAACATTATTTTTATTTTATTTTCTAAAATTGGATTAATTATTACACTAAATTGCAAGATTCTATTTTTAAATCTAAATGTATCCACTGCTAATGTTTCCCAAGGTCCCTTTCGTGCTCTGTGATATGCAAATTTCCAAGTGTACAAATATTTGATTGCAGGTATGTCGTTAAACCTGACTTGTTTTTTCATAGTTTTCCGTAAAAATAAGAGATTTCACAACACATGCATAAAACGAGTAAAGTACCTGCTAAAAACTTCAAAGTGTTGAAAACGTAAATTAGGGCTTTTAACCCAGATTGTTTGTTGATGAGTGATGTTGATGGAGGTGCTGGTGGTGGCGGTGTCATTGGTAGACCTTTACCGCATACGTCTTCCCCAATTGATTTAACATGTGCGCACCTTGGTGAGCGACGTCTATGATCCAAATATATATCTGATGCACAGCTGGTTGCATCCATTTCCAAAGAACAAAAGTAGCATTTAACACGGTCTTTGAAATTTGTGTAAAAAAATCCGTCTTTTGCCAACTGATTTGCTGTGCCTAAATCAATAGCAAGATTATCAAACGTTTTAAAGCGATCGTATTCTACTTTCAGGTTTAACATCTTGAATGAATATTTGAGGTTTTATACAACGTCTTTTATATATACCCAGCTGTTGTGATTGGGTGAAAAACCAAGCCATTTAACCAAAACCCTATTCCCCCGTCGTTTTAAAATTTTTTCCACTAGATAGACATCGGGGTTTTTCACTCGAGCAATTTCTTGTTCATAAAATCTGCCTTGAATTATATTTCCTTGGTAATCTTCAAGAATATATGTTGTCGGGTAAACAGGTTTAACTTCTTTTATTTTAAATATCTCTGTGGACCAATTAGGTGTATAACCTTTTTCGAAAACCTGTTTATGTCTACTTACACGTACAAAATCACCTGCTTTATATTTCGGCTTTGACTTTATTTTGGGGTACTTGTACACAACTAGCAATAAACGTTTTTCGTTATGTGGTCCAACATCTACAGGTCTCATCTTAATCGTACGATGTTTTGTTGTATTGTAGTCATCTGTTAACTTGACCAACATGCTAATCCAGTGATAATTGCCATTCATGCTGAATTCTTTCCACATCATATTTTTCAACGTTCTGTTAAATCTTTCTACAATTGAGGCTTTCAAAGTACTGTAGCTGGAATAATGGTTTATTTCATAATTTTTCATCAGTTGCTGAAATGGTTTATTAAAAAATTCCTTTCCGTCGTCAGTTTGTAAATGTTGTGGTATGCGTCCTGTATTAAAAAGAGACTGCATTGCTTTAACAACTTCTGGGGCCTTTTTACTTTTAAGCGGTAAGGCCCATGCATATTTTGAAAAGATATCAATCACAGTAAGAAGAAAGCGAAAACCTTGGTTTTCTGATGAGTAAGAACCCATTTCGACCAAGTCTTCTTGCCACAAATCATCTATACCTTTGGTAGTGACATGCCGACGTTTAAAATTTTTTCTAGCTGGTTTATGCAGTTCGTTGATTATCTGTCTTCTGCTCATTGTAGCGAATGTATAAATACCAGAGGCTGAATAACCGGTTTATATACGAAGCAAGAATGATCAAGTTTAATCACCCGTTTACAATGATGGTTGCGGGGCCTTCGGGATGTGGGAAAACAACATTTATAAAAAATCTTCTTAATACCAATCAGGTATTTATACAGCCGCTAATTAAAAAAATTATATGGTGTAATGCAGAACACGGTGCACTGCCAACGGATATCAAACTACAAAACATTGAATATTTAAATGCCATACCAGAGGAGTTTGTAAATCATGTAAACGAGCCAACGTTGATTGTTATAGATGACATGATGTTAAATGCATTTAGTAAACAAGTTTGTGAACTCTTCACTAAGGGGTCTCATCATCGTAATTTCTCAGTAATTCTTGTGACACAAAACGTATTTCATCAAGGAAAGTTCAGTCGTGACATATCGCTGAATTGTAAATATCTTGCTGTATTTAAAAACCCCCGGGATAAAAGCCAATTTACCCATCTGGCCCGACAAATTTACCCAGAAAATAGTTTAGAACTTGTAAGAATATATAAAGAGATAACTCAAATGCCTTACGGGTATTTGCTAATTGATTTAACTCAAGACATTAACGACGTCTTAAGATTTCGTACTGATATATTTAATAAACACTTTGTAACCTGTTTTTGTCCGCAAAATTCTTTAAATGGTAAGAATGGCATCACGAATGAAACGATTAAGGGACAACAAGCATATGCTATATGTGCTTAAAAAGGCTAAACCGAATCTAAGAAAGTCCATCATACAAAATGCAGACCCTGAGGTTATAAAAACTCTTTGTGAAATTACACTCAACACCTTAAAAGGTAACCATATGCCGCATGGAAATATCTACAACTCACTGTGTAAGTATAAAAAGGACATGCGTAAATTGATTTGCGCAAAGAGATCTGTTGCTAAACAACGTAAAATACTAGTGCAGCGAGGAGGTTTTTTACCAGTTTTATTAGGAAGTGTATTATCGGGAGTTATCGGCTCGTTAATTGAAAAATATGCATAGAAATAATGGACTTAACAAGATGCTACTTCTGTCGCCAGAGGTTTACAACAAGCTTAAAGATGAAATTGAAATGACTGCAAATCAATCCATCTTTGATAGAGCAATGAAAAAAATACTACAGAATAAAGACATGAATGATTCAGAAAAATGGTATAGCTATCGAAATCAACTAATTTCATTTTTAAATCACAAACGGGAATCTAGACGAACCCCTGATAAAAAAACAAATTTATACTTGCCTCGTGAACGCAATGTCAAACAAGAAAATTTAAGAGATAGCGCCACACAAACGAAATTTATATTTAAAGATGAAGTGTCAACACAGACTTCACCGGCATCAATGGATTTTCTAGACGAAGAAGTCTTTGAAGAAGCAGGTAGTATAACCCCACCGAGAAGATCTTTATCACCAGCGGCAAAAAGACGATTATCAGCTAGTGGTATAGCAAAAACGCTAAAACCGCCACCAAAAATACCAAGAACAGCATCTGCACCTAACGCACGTGAAAAGGATTATAAAATAATTACGGGTGAAGATGGTATAACACAATATACTGTACCAATGAATATGACTGTCAATGAAGCTAACGAAGTTATAGAAGAATTAGAACAACGTGGAAAACAAACAAAACCAGTCCAGAAACAGTCTATATTAAGACACTCTGAACTAGAATCTGGTCAATATACGCTTTCATTTCCTGTGCGCAAGCTCGGTGTTAGACAGAGTGAACGTTTGAAGAACCCAAAGGATAAACCAAAAAGTACTTCGGACATTCCTTGGGAAAGACTTGCCAGTGGATATAAAAGAAAATGATTTCTATGTTTGTCTTTTGAGTAATAACTCTTTAGAGTTTTATCCTGAAAATACATTGTCAGGTTTTACCAATAAGCTAGCCAAGTCGTGTAAACTTAATGACGGGTGGAGTGTTGGAATTACGGAAATCTCATTTCCTTATTTTAATTTTGATAAATCAAAAAAGAAAACAAAACGTTGTATAAATAAGAATAATGAATGCAATAACTCATATAGTAGTAGTAGCAGTAAAAAGATAAAGCGTCAGTTATATAATCCTGAAGAAGAAAAGATTACTATCAGAGTAAATAAACGCTTTGTGCTTAAATGGACTAAGGACGATCTTGCACATCTCGCAAACGATAAAAATGAAATACAGTTTCCAAGATTTTTACAGTCGTTCTCTGGTGCACTGAAATCTGAGGAATCTGCTAAATTATTAGCTAATCTTAAAGTAGATGCAGGACGATTCATCGAAGATAATATGAGGGAAGATAAAATTCCTGTAAAGACGTATAAAAAAGATGCTAAAGATTTCATGTTACATATAGATAGCGTTTTTGTAATTGGAATTTCGATAACCGTTATTTTGAAATACAATCACTATGATCATATTTCTTCGTTTTTGGAAGATATTCTGAGTCAAATTGCTATAGACAAAAGAAGTTATCATGGAATATTTTCTGCTGTTGATACATATATACAACCAACGAAGAGTATGTATGAAGGTACACGAGACCTAAAATATGAAGCAATAGTTCCACCACACCCGTACCCAGAACTACTAGAGGAGGATGAACAAGAGTCAACAGAAGAACAAAAGTCAAAGTCCGAATGTAGCAAGAGCTCGATTGTATACGTTTATACTGATATTATTCAACCCAGAATTATTGGTAATAAGCTGGTAAGATACTTGCGTGTTATACCACTCAAGGAATGTGAGAACATAATAAAATTTAAGCATGTAGAATATTGCCCATTAGAGAAGACCTTTATTGAGAATATTTCCATTAAAATAACGGATCATCAGGGTGAATCAATTGATTTTAAATCAAGCTACATTCCAACCTATGTAATGCTGCATTTTAAGAGGCAATAAAAACTATAAATATTCACACAACAGGTTGTTCCTGCATAGTATAAATAGAATTACAAGATGAATACCTATTATACGCGTTATTATTTAATACAAAGCGGTGGTGGCCTGTCAGATATTGGAGAATTATATCGTGGTCCACTTATTTATCAACGTGGAAGAGGTATCGGTAGCTTTTTCAGTGCATTATTTCGACACTTAAAACCGCTAGCTACATCGGGATTAAAAACATTGGCACAACAAGCTGTAAAAACAGGACAATCTATAATACAGGATAAAAACATCAACAACAAATCAGTTAAAGATATTTTAAAAGAACACGGTAGAGTTGCTGTTCAAGATTTAGCTCAGAAAGGTATAAATAAACTGTTTGACGGTATGAGTGGAGCAGGTATAAAAAGACCGAATCCGTTTACAACCTTGTATATAAAACCAGTTCTCAAACGCAAGAGACGTAGGAAAACACCTAAACGCACGAGAAATCAAAAAAGAGGAATAAAAGCAAGAGTTTTAAAAACAAAACGAAAGATACGTAAACGTATACTGGACATTTTTGATAAATAATACGCATAATGTCTTATAAAGAATGTATGAAATCGGAATTGGATCTTTTTTCCACACCACCAGTTCAAAGCAATATTTTGAAAACAGAAGAAGTAGCATATAAGCCAATAGCCTCACTAGACAACTCCTCCGTTCTAGAGTTTGTAAATTTTGGGTCATGGAGATACATATCGCGATTTATCCAGCATCTATCTTCGTTTAAAATTGCAGTTAATTAAAATAAAAGATGGGAAAGAAGAACTTTATCCGAATGATGGTGATGCTCCAGGTTTAAAAAACAACATCCTACACTCCATATTTCGCCAGTGCACTATATATTTGAATGGAAAACCAATTGCTCAAACCGACCACAATTACAATTATCGCGCTTATATTGAAAATTTATTAAATTATGGTAAAGATGCTGCATCTACCCATTTGGAGTCGGTAGGTTGGTATCTTGACAAAGATGACACGGAAATTGCAGATATCGACAAACCCGTAGCTGAATTACATCAGGGATATTTAGATCGGCAGCAACTATTCAATAAAAGTAATGTGGTCGAATTGATGGGAAGAATCCATACTGATTTGCTTAATCAGGATAAGTTGCTTTTAAACGGTATCGATTTACGTGTAGTTTTATCACTTGAAAAACCAGAATTTTATATTTTATCTAAGGACGGGGCCGACTCACCACAATTAAAAATCTTGGATGCAACCATGTACATGAATCACGTAACAGTTAACCCGAATATTTTATTAGCACATGAGACAGTTCTACAACGTTCAAATGCCATATACCCATACAAGCGAGTTGAAGTTAAAAGCTACACTACTCCCGCAAACACATTTACACTTTCACTGGATAATATAGTCATCGGACAGCTACCGAACTTAATAATTTTTGGAATGGTGGACAATGATGCGTACACTGGCAGAAGAACAAAGAACCCCTTCAACTTTAAACATAACAACATTACCAGATTCAATTTATCAGTGAATGGCGTGCAGATACCAAATCAACCTCTCGAATTTGACTACTCAAAGGAAAATCCGATTAGTACACGCGGATACAACACGTTATTCAGAGGAACCGGTATTCATTATTTCGATAAAGGTCATCAAATATCCAAGAAATTATTTGACAAGGGATGTTTTCTTCTCGCTTTCGATTTAACAACAGACAATTCATATAACGCGACTTGCGGCAATTTACTAAATCAAGGGACAGTACGAGTTGAAGGAAAATTTAGAGATGCGTTAAAAAATAGTGTGACATGCATTGTATATGCTGAATATGATGGAAGCATTGAAATTGACAAAGATCGAAATGTTTACACAAATTTTTAAATCTATATAAGGCGGCTACGTGCAACAAACTGTTAGTTGGTGAATTGCTTTATTACGGTAACAATGAGCTGTTTAATTAATGTGGAATACTTTTGCGGAGGTGAATATACCTTCTTTAAAAAAGTCTCTTTAGCTGGATTCACTGCGCAAAATAAAACGTTTGCAAAGGAAATAATTTTTAAGTATCCAACATCTGGTACAGAATGCACTGAGCAACAACAATCAACTAAATTTGGTAATCTTGAACTAAAACGGATTGATGAAGACCTTATAAAAACTCTGGCGAAATTTAAAAACAATATTTGTTCGTGGTACACCAACTAAGGAGTTTACAAATAACTACGTTACATCTCTCACCAAGGTGATTGACCTAGAAGCTACATTTTCCTGTGAACAAGAATGAACACGATCGAGCTTGGAACTGCATTGACAAATAATCATGTAACAAACAAGTTTTTTAGAGGAGTCTTCCCCTGCAACCATCTACCGCAAAAAATAAAAAAACCAGCATGCGTCATAGCTAATACGGATCCATCACATAAAGGCGGGACTCAATGGGTTGCGTTTTATTTTCCTAAACAAGGTCCTGCAGAGTACTTTGACTCGTTTGGAAGATATCCCACGAATAAGTTTTTTCATAAATTTCTACTAGCTAATTCAAACTCGTTTTTAAATAACAAGAAACGATTACAAGGGCTGTTTTCATCAACCTGTGGACATTATTGCTGTGTATTTCTATATTCTCGATGTAGAGGAAAGAGCCTCAAAACTTTTTTAAAACAGTTTAGTACTAGTGACCTAAGATTAAATGATAATAAAATAATTAATTTGTACTTGAAGAATTTTACACAAAGTGGTGGGGATTTTTGTAACCAATCATGCAAAGCTGAGATCCGCGCTATAAAAACCTGAACACATAAAGTTTGAATAGTCAGTGTACAAGTTTAGTTAGAGTAATATGGAGCCATCACGTAAGAAGCAAAGGACTGTTAGAGCTAAAGGAAAGGATAAACTACCTAAACCCGGATCAATACCGGCAGCAGTAAAATGTAACAAGAAGAAGTTGTCCAAATATGAAGCAGAAGTAGCTGGAGAAAACCTTTTGCTAAACTATACATACCATCTGGACGACTGTCATAACCGAAAAATAGTGCTTGGTTTTGATCCATCATCTTTCGAGGCGAAAATAGTTTTTCATCGTCACGGCTTGTTTCCTGTATCAGCATCTTTTTCTGAATGGTCAACAGTTTACAAACATCTAAGCGATTTGAAAACCCAAATTGGAGAGACGATCCCAGCAAATCCGGTCGAGCCGAACAACGAGCACAGGATCCCCATTAACAGTAACTCGAGCTTCGTACTAAAGCAGACGGAACTTTATAAATTTTTCGAATTTCTGACATTTTTCAACATCATCATGTATCACAACAACAACGCTTCCGAAAGTGTAAAAGAATATTATAAGAAGTATGCTGAAAAATGTAAAGGAAAAAGTGTATTAACTTTAACATGTGAGGATTTTTTTATTCCAAGTCGGACTTCCTATGTACACTTAAATTATTCTAGACTTTTTTATGAAATACCTTTGTTTTGTATTAGTAATCTTATTTTTGACACGATCAATTTTTAATGAATATAAATAAATAAAATAAAAAACTGTAAAAAATTCTTTTATTGAAGACATTTATTCACTAACATGTACAAATAAATATTAACACAATTTTGAACAGCACATCGCACTGGTGGTAATTTACCATGAATGGGGCAAGATGTTTCAAAGCGTTCCAGCTGGGTTAGTTTTGGTATTTCCAGTTGTTTTATTTCAGCTTCCAGTAGGTATTTTTGAACAAACCTCGCTTTTTCCAGTCCTTTCACATAAATTGTGGCATTTGAATAATTTTTCAGTATGTTGGGTAATTCGTTGTAATCAATATTGCCATCGTTCCATCTTAAGCCATTTATCTTGTTAAAATTGAATTCATCCTGTCTGCGGGCTTTGGGTGTCAGCTCGTTGTATGAATATGGAGGCTTAAAAAAGTACAAGTCCGGTAAAAGTGATCCATGACGTAAAACTACCAATTCCTTAACAAACAACTGTCCATTAACTCCGCTGACAAACTGCGCATCTAAAATAATTCTTTCTGAACTCATAACTTTGACTGCACAAATGAATATATCAAGTAGGTTTGATTTCATTGCTTTATATAAGAACTCATTTCCACACCACCTTAAGAGGTAGAGTTCTATATGGCGCGTTTTTTTTTATCACGTGGTCTCCCCAATAGGCCTAGTCCACAAATATTATTCATATGTTGACCCAAAAACACATTTTTTCTCTTTAGGAGCTTTTTTGTCTTTTAAACCCATATGGATATATATATATATGGAGATATAAAGATAAAATATGGAGATATAAATCTTCGTTTATTTTAAGTCACTTTATATATTTTTATTTCCGGAACTGTTACCACTTCGTGATCTTTTGTGCGGCGAATATTTTTTGATAGGATGGGAATATGGTCGTTCTCGTTGTCGTTCAATATCATATTTTTAATTGAATCTAGATTTACATGTTGGGAGGCTTCATAATTCAAGCAGATTCCCTTTACTTTACTGTGTACCTTGATGGATTCATCCCTAGTACTATAAACCGCATATGCATAATTTTTAGGGCCTCCACTTGCAAAAGTTGTTATATAACTATCTGGTCCGTAGCATTCTAACTCATCGGTCATATCTCCAACGAATTCTCCAGTTGGGGGATCGAATTCTCCCTCTCTGCTAATGTATATGACTGAATCGGTATCGTAATATAAAACTCTTTCTCCAAGCTGCTCCAAATAGCTAAACAACTTAAGTCGTGCTTGGGTAGTGGTATAAGATGCAATAGAAACGTTAACTGTCCCCAGAGATTCTGCAGCTTCTTCTCTGTAACTCCAGTTTACAATAAGAGTTTCTTCATTGATAGGGAGAAGATGTTGTACCTCTACTGCCGGATTGAGTAACAACTGGTACAACTCTCCTGAACTGTCAATTATACTCGTCTTTGGCTGGTTTTCTTGCTGTCCAAACTTTCCCCAAAAGGAGTTTAAAATTAGCTTAGCTAGCGATCTTAGTCCAGGATTTTTCTCAATTTCAGCATACTCCAGTTGTACCCCTTCATTTTGTAGAAATTGCTCCAAGTATTTCCTCTTTTCATCTTCATTTGAAATCATTACCTCTCCCTTGTGGCAGTTTAACTGATGTAACATTCAAGCAAAACGTGTCGGTACTTAATCCACTTGAATTGCTTTGAAAAATTTTTCCAATGGTCTCCCACACATCGGATACGTTCAATGTGGAGGCCAATCGGTAGCTTAACCACCCTGGACCTTTCTCCATAAAGGAGGCTCCACAAAAGGTAAAACCAAGGAAATCATCTGGTTGAACTTCTAACAGTACGTGTTGAACAATATCGTCAACTGCACTTTTGATCCAAGCTGAAGGTTCCACATTCTCAGGCGGGGTATTTATTTTAAAATTAATTTTTCGACCCCTCACACGGAAACGCTCGATATATCTTGATGTTTCCCCCACAATTGTAAATTTACTCTCAGACCTCATCCTGAGTTCCTCGTCTGCCTTTGCTCTATGCATCAAAATTTTTTTCATGTTTAAAAGACACTGCAACAAAAAGAAAAAGCAGTGTCTTTAATGTGGAATATTCAAAACAAACGGAACATAAATGCCAAAAACTCAGAAAATAATAACTTGAGTGGACAATTTAAATATCCCTGTACATACACACACCCAAAGTGATTTAATTACGATTTTTTAATGTGGAAAATAAAAATGGAAAAGTCAAAAAAGCAACGCAACGTTCTTCTTCGAATAGAGAAACAACAAAAATTTAATTATGATTTGACCGATGATTGAGAATCACTATACTATATATATTTTTAAAAATTTCCTACCTTTTTTTTTTGTTATTTCTTCGCTACACTTTTTCACTAAATCAGCACAATTATTTCACAAATAACCAACAACAAGTTTGCTCACTTTTAATACTCACGTCAAACAAAATAAAGAAAAAACTCCAAACTTTATTCGCACTCTTTAACAAAGGCTTTAAAATTTAAAATTACTCCGACACGTTCGTGTCTTTGGAAACTTTTGAGATGATTAAACCTCTGACTTCTTTTATATAGTCAGCTCCTAACATGTTTTCTTGATCTACGAGTATAAGACACATTAAATATATGTTACTAGGATTGCAACAGTAATTGAACAAAATGCGAAAGCCGCAGGCATATATATGGGAATGCAAGTTATGATCGTGACCTACTAATTTCATGGAAAATGCGGAATAGTTGCATTGATAAAAACATGTCTGTACATGCCAGTGCGATGGTTATTATAAATTGACTTGAAAGATCCGTTAATTCTATCGAGAATAATTTCCTGGTAGCAAATATTAGTGGTGTTCGTAGAGCAAAGCCGCAGGCATATATGGAAATGCAAGTTATGATCGTGACCTAATAGTTTTATTGAAAATGCGGAAACACTGCACTGATAAAAAACATGTCTGTACATGTCAGTGCGATGGTTATCATAAATTGACTTGACAGATCCGTTAATTCTATCGAGAATAATTTTCTGGTAGTAAATATTAGCGGTGTTCGTAGAAATAAATGGCCTAGTTTGGGGATATAAAAGCGAGCCTTTCCTATTGAAAGTCACAAGTTCAGCTCCATCGATTGTTGAAGCAAGACATTACGAAAGACGTTCGAAAATTGTAAGTTGAAATTATTAAAAGTTTGAATATATTGTTTTCTTTTCGGGAAATTTATTTTTATTTTCTAACTTTATTTTATTCTTTTCAGATTAGTATAATGAATAATTTTAAATCATCAGTCAACAAAGGGGTAAAGAGGCCTAGTATGAACGAGCAGGATTTTCCTAATTCGAAGGCCTGCAAGAGGACTACCATCTCTATGGATGATGATGATGAAGATTTAATTTTGGCGGAAGTTAACAATTTCCGTTACAAAAAAAACATGTCTTTAAAAGATATGAACGTGGATGAGGAGTACAAAATCATCGATATTAGGATGGTGCATACACAATTTGGAAAAAAGCTGTTGGTGGAGCTGGAGGAGAACAACATTTACTTGCCGGCGCGGCGAGGTATACTAATCTTCCCGATAGAGCGATTAACTTGCTTAGAAATGGGAAACATTGCGTTGTGAATTTGGGTGAAAAGGGAAATTACCCTGATCTAGTTTTTAAAAAACTTGAAGCGGATGCAGTCAGCATTCATGATGATGATGATGATGAAGACCTAATGGTATTGTCTCAAAACAGGAAAAAATGTTAAAGTTTATGCATTGGAAAAAATAAAAATAAAAATAATAAAACTATAACATGTGTTTTTATTTTGAAGTTTTTTCAGGTTAGTGGAGTGAGGTAAAACTTGTATTATGATAAAATAAATAAATAAAAATGTTCAAGAAACATGTTGCTTTTTATTTTAATCAATTCCCCATTCCCAATTTCGTTTTTTTTTTGCAGTCTTGTAGACCCGTTTTCACTCCAGCAATAATAACCAGTTTCTAAGAGACAGGATAAGAAAATAACCGTAAGAACAGGTGTGCGTGCCGCCGCCGCCCCGCCGTCGCCGTTGCCCAGCTCTGGTCTAGATCTCAAGGTCACCGCCGAGTCCCAAGCCACCGAACACTTTCACCACCCATTCCCACTTTCCTTTTCCGCCGAGGCTCCAGCCGGGGACCCCGCCGAGGCCGCCGCCGGAGCCGCCGCCCCCGCTAAGCCCAAGATCCGACCCTGGCCCAGTTACTGACTGTCTCAAGGCCAACCTGGGGACCCCGCCGCCGCTAAGCCCACGCCCCGAACCTGACCTGACCCAGTTCCCCGACTGTCTCAAGGCCAACCACGTGGCCGTGACCTAGTTCCCACGGTCCTCAAAAAGTTCTCACGCTACAGGGTCCCATTACCTACTTACGTAGGTACTCCTTTCCACACCACCTTCGAGGTAGAGTAGTAGGCGCATTTTTTTTAACGTGGTTTCCCCCGTAGGCATAATCCACGATTTGTTTTGATCAAACAAGGACAACTTACATACTTGCATATTCGGCAAGAACAGAGAGGATAAGAGGAAAATATAAGGGGCCTACAGTACACCAATCTATTTATTAAATAGCTGTGCCAATTTCCTTGTGTACTCGTTATTAGCAGTGTTTTGGTAAGCACAGAGTTATAAGAAATTTTTGTCGGCATTCTCGAATGCTATCGAAAAAAATACACTCTAAATTAAATAATTAAACAGTAATTTTTTTCTCAACGTCGCAAGTTTCCCTTTGTAACTTTATTATTCTTGCAAAGTTCGTAGTCGACGAACTGTCGCTCGTTTAAATGGTTTCTGTATACTCCATTTGCAGTTTTTTCTCAACAAAACAAGAATCATAAAGTCGAGAATACTTAAATGATGTTCATAACATTCTGATTGTGTATTAAACCAATTACAATATTCTGGAATAGCATTCGTAGCTGGTATACACTTTTCCATAATTTTTGATTTAATGGATTTTTCGTGCGGCCGTTCACTAAACCACTTCTCAAAAATTTTGATATGAACTTTACACAAATCAAAAATAAGTTGGGTAGGACAATGTAAGGACCCGAAATTTGTACTGTTTGTGTAATTTTTATAAAATAAAAGGGACTCATTTTTAAGTACAAGCCTTTCCCCATCTTCTAATAAAATATTCTTGCAATTGCTACAATGCTCTACCTTAGTTTTGAATAGCACGTACCCGATATAATATTTAATGGAAGCCTCATCCGTGAAATTACTTTCTAAAACAACGGTATCAAGTGTGTCGTCGACATAATGATTACTTTCATTAGAATTCTCATCCTTCTCATCTCCGTCTTGCAAAGTGAGCAAGTCTTTGACAGGAATATCCACCACGTTTGTTTCACATTGATTATAATTCTCTGCATCTATCAAAGTGAAATCTTCATCTTCATCGCAATTAGAAATGTCATTCGGCTGCAAAATTCTAAATGACATTATCTGCGATAAGATGTGGCTGAATTCGTGAATAGAAGGATTTTTTGCATTACCTCCTTTACTTCTTATTTGAGAAAAAAGATTCTCAATTGGATCCTGATTTAAACGCGATGTTAAAATAAATGTGTTCTGCATACCTGATTTTTAAAAATCACTTAGTAACATCAGAACAGCTTTACAGGTTTGTTGAATACCTTTTAAACAAAAGAGTGTTTTTTTAACTAATGGCTTTACGTTGTCAAAATATGTTATCATTGCAACAATATTTTTTTCAATTTTATTTCCACTTTGGAGGGCGCTTCTATCTGGGTTTTTATCAAAAAGTAATTTGCTATTTAAATTATCAAATAACATATCAATATTTTCAAAAAACTTGAATGTTGAAACCGCTAAGGTACTGTCTTCAAAAACACTATAATGGATACCTGTTTTGATAGCGGCGACAACACTTCTGCTGAATATTTGAACTGCGAACTTAACACGCATTTTTTCAAACTCATTTGGATAAATGTGTTGTCTGGTTAATTTTGTGCACATTTTTGTTGGTCGATCAAGTTCATGATCATACAAGTTCTCTACAACTTGCCAACTTGCAACACCATCAGGGGTATCTAAATTTCCTCCAATTAATGCATTTCGCAATGATTTTATCAAGTGAGGAGGATCAAAAATAATATATATTTTGATATTATTAAATATGAAATATGGCCTATCTGTGGTAACATTCAATTGTTTGAAACAATTTCTGTTATTTGCGCCCTGGTCACAAATTACAGCAACTACTTCAAAGCCAATTTCTTTTGATTTATTTAAATTTGTTAAGACAAGTTCTTTCAGTTTGTCTCCTTTTATCACGCTTTCTGAGCAAAAGTATGAAAGTACATACTTCCACTTGGAAAAAAGGCCTCGTAACATGAAGACACATACTGTCTTGGCTATGCAGTTCGATCTATTTGTCTCATCATCTGCATACCCATCAATTTCATCAAATATGCTATTATATTCTAAATCTCTTTTGATGGATACTTCATCAAATATTAGAATAGCATATTTTTCCATTTTCTCCATCTCCTTATTTTTTTCACGCAAGTTACTAAAAATTTGCTCATTAAACCCAGGCCTGAGATTTTTTATAGGTCTCCATCTCCTCAAAGAAACTTTAGAGGGAAGAGAAAATTGTAATACTTGCGACATATATCTATAACAAGACGGCGACTTAAAATACAAATTTTGTGCAATAAATTTTTGAGATTTATTCCACTTTGTATTTTTCTTTCTTGGCATTAAGAGCATTTTCGAAAAAATTTTAGAATATTTATTCAGATGGGAAAGAGAGTCAATTTGTTTACAAATTGTTTTTGCGGGTATTACCTTTGACATATGTCTTATTTTGGTAATGGTAGATCTCATTTTCAACCCCCTAATTACCTTTTTTTGTGAAATCATTTCTGATTTCAGTTTCACATTATCATTTAAAGCTTTTAATAGTTTATGTTTGTAATAATCGATTTTATTTTGCAATTTTTTGCAATTATTACAAATATCTGCGGTTTCCTCTGAAGCAGAGGCATTAGTTTCAGATAATAAAAGGTCAGAGACTTCTTGATCTCCAAGTAAACAACTAGGAATAGCACCAGGTTTAAGCCTTTTATTTTTTCCTATTTGCTCTTTTAAAAAATGAACCTCGCAAATTTTCAGTCTTTTTTTTTCATAATCGTGAGGAGCCAAATTACACTCGGCTGCCCATTGATAAAACAAGGGTACAGAAATATCCGGGAATATAAAGAAAGTTCGGTCTTTAAACATCCTCTTTGTAGCCCTACATGTTTTAACAGCGCATGTAATGCCCGACAAGGACTGTTTTCTTGGTTGCGTAAGGTCAGACATCACTAATTTAAAACTTTTTTTAAAAAGATCTCAAATAGAATTCTAATTAACAGAACAAAAAATAAGTCCAATGACTTAATACTAATTTTAAAGAAATATATTATAATATTTACCAAAAATCCCAGATAGATTGTGCCTATGATGGTGATTTCACTGGTATTTCCAAAAAAGTACCTAAGTTCTACTTCTCCCACCTCACTACACTTCACTTAAAATCAGAGCACACTGCACTACTTTTATGTTGGCCAAATAATTGATAACACACAAGTATTTCAGCAATTGTCTTGATTCCACTGGCCTTTCCAAAAAAAAGTACCTAAGTTCCTGCTATTTCTGTCACCTCACTACCCATCACTTAAAATCAGAGCACACTGCAATAAATATTTAGATAACACAAAATTTCAGCAGTTGTCTTTCGTTTAACCACGGCGATGCCCAGTAACGAACTAAAGAGATAGGTTCTTAACGTATGTATTCCTTAATTTTTCTTTGTACTCCTGCAACAACAAGTTATACTCCTTCTTTAGTGTTAGCATCTATTCCATAGTGGGTTCGCGGAACTGCTAATGACCTACCTCTTTCCTACCGGACTTTTATTGCCCTGTTGCCCAATTGTCTCAGATCTTTAGGCCAACCGCAAATATTCGGCGAAATTCTTCCGGTTTTGTGACCTTTTTTATGACTCAAAAATAAAACAATTCAAAAAGCAATCCGGTGTTCAAGCGGATGTGGGCGTTATGCTTATTTAAACTAACGTTATTTCCATCCTCAGGTTACCGCAAATCATAAAACCGGACGAAGTGAACCTGATGTATGCAGCCGCCCTAAACCTTTTTTCATCCCTTTTATTGCTTCTAATTATTGGTACACTTTGCCAAGAGAAGACAATTGTAAGCTATCAAAGTAGGGTTTTCCCTGAATTTGTTTACCATACAATCAATCGTGTTTAACCCTCCAAAAAACCCACAATATGACAAATTAACTTTATTAATTTCATTATTTTTTCCATAACTAAGCGATATTTAGATTTCACATACGATTTTCTGCAATTTCGCGACTCATTGTTTTCCTGTCTTGTAAGAGGCATCCCGGTTTTAGCAGCTATAGCAGCGAATGTATGAATTTGTGAACTGTGTGAACTTATTCGAATAAGATTGCAACTATGTATAATCTATAAACTATAAAGGTGTTACGGCGCAAATCCGTAATAATAAACTTTTAATATTCAATTTGAATGACCACAATATTTACCGATAGCCTTTTAAATCTGACTTGACCACCGATATTCAGTGTGTCAGGCTCCTGTTAGCTTTTGCAATATTATAGGTGTCTAAATTCAAAGAAGAAAGCGTTTTAAAATAGTTATATGCTCCCCTACAAATTACATTTATTAATTTAATTCGTCTTCAGCTCTAATTTTATTCCCATTCGTTACGGTGATCCTAAAACGTCTCAACAATTGAAGGAAACCGCTAAATGTTATTTCGTTAAGTTGGAATAAATAGTGAAGTAAGAGAATTAACTTTTAATTTCAAGTCAATTGTTTATTAATAAAACCTTTGGAATCTTTTTCAAACTACATGAAAGCACAAAAAGCACGATTTAATGTGGTCACTAATCAAGTGACCTGCGGTTTGCTAAACCGAAAAGGAAGTTAAAACTTGTTTACATATCATTATACAGTATACTCTAGTTTAAGATCATTAAAAATATGAATAATTTGTATGCGCAACTTAATTTTTATATCTAATTAAAACTTATCTATATATTTAATTAAGTAATAAATAAATTATATTTCAAATACTGAACTAAATTTGTTTAAATTATTTATATTAATACATTTAATACATAATTTTTTTTTATCTATAAACTTTACTAACATATTTTTTTTAAAAACATTAAAATAAAAACTCAAATTTTCAATTTGAATACATTTAACTTTAAAATTTAAAAAGTCCGTATTCAAAATACATGCAAACAACCCCAATCATTAGAAATATTCCTCATTCATAATCGATTGTCGATTGTTGAATAAACCCGCATACAACAACACAACAGCGTTGCATTGTGAGGTTGTATAGCTCATTTATTTAATACACGATCCCCAGACGGAAAACCAGGCAGCTGTATATGTGCGTAAGTTAAGTCCCTATGCCCGGCGCTTGTTGCTGCACCAACGAAGTCGTGAGAGAAAAGTTGAGCTTTTTAAATTGGTAAGAATTTTCTCTCTTCAGTCTCTCACTAAAAGCTGTTTTCAAATTACCTAAAAATGAAAAGTGATTACAAGTTTTGTTCCCGGTTGTTCCGTCTGCATATTAAGTAGTCTGTGCTGATACCCATTGATAAGATTTTTAAAACTTTTGCACGGAGTTGCTTGTGGCGGTTTTTGTATGATAAAAAAAGATTTTTTAATTTATTTTTGGATATTTGAATTTTGAAAAGAAAAAGGGATTTTGAAAATATTTGAATTTAGGGAATTTAAATTTTTTGGAACCAAATTATTGAAAGTGTATTTTCCGTTTATAACAACTCCTTGGGGGGCTCAATAAGAGCAATGCTACGGCGCAAAGCAAAGGGGGCATTGCTCGATTTTTAAAATTTTAGGAGACATTCTTGATTGGGTTATTTCTACTTTAAGTTATACATGCGTCTTTTAAGGGCACGAAGGGCGTGTTTTCTCGGCATTTAGTTGTTTTTTAGGAATTGCGCTTGTAAATAGGGGTTTTGAGTTTGCGCCTGAGTTAACTGGTTAGAGGCGAATCGTGTTGCGATTTCTGGCGGATTTGGGATGGCGCCCCTAAAGGGCTTTTGCTTGTAATTGGTTTTTCACTTTTGGATTTTACCCTTTTTTTTGGATACATTTTTCTTTAAATCTAACTTAGTACGTGGGCCTTCCTAATTCTTAGAACATGCAATTATTGTTTTGGCTTCTTTAAATTTAAAAAAAAGTTTTTACTTTCTTACATTTCCTTATTCCTAGAATTACTTAAATTCTTATTATATTATATTTCTTAAATTCTTAATGTTTTAGCCTACCTTCCTGAGGGCTGTCGCCCACTTAGGCCATTTGTAATATATACTTTTTGGGCATGCAATATTCTTTAGTTTCTTACGTTTCTTATTCATAAAATTACTTAAATTCCTATTATTACATATTTTTAATTTTCAAAAGAAAGATGTTTGTCCATTTAAAATTCTCACATATGTTTCTGTTTATTTTAATTAATGTAACTGTTTACTTTTCATTTAAAGACTTTCGCCCATATTTTTTTTTCTTTTCTAATCTATAGGCCACATTCCTGAGGGCTGTCGCCCACTTTAGTTTTATAATTCTTATTTCCTAGTTTTACATTTATAAATATTGCTTATTTTTTTTTGGATTCAGATTATAGTGCTTTTTTCTTGTATAAAATAATCTATATTAAAAAAAATAATTAAAAAAAAATGGCAATGAATAAAAAATAATAAATTTCAATGAAAATATTATATGATATAAGAGGAGAGAAATAATGTGTAAATTCGAGGAAATGTTTTTTTTGAATTTCGATTCAAATTTTAATATCTAAAAAAAATCGATTTTTCTTTTGCGCTTCTTCTTCTTTTTGAATGGCGCTACAGTCCTTGCAGGACTCGGGCCTCTCGAAGTCTCCTCTTCCAGTCATCTCTACGTCTTGCTAGCTCTCTCCAATTTGTTATACGAAATTTCCGTATATCTGCTAGCACGTCATCTATCCACCTATTTCTTGGTCGTCCTACTCTTCTTCTTCCTGATGGTCTACCATTAAAAATCCTGGCTAGCATTCTATCTTCTGAAGCTCGTACAACGTGTCCGAGCCATCGCAGTCTATTCAGTCTTATGTACATATGTAGCTATGTTAATTTCGTCATACATTTCTTGAAGTTCTTCGTTTGTCCTAATGCGCCATTCGTTCTGGTTAACCCTTACAGGACCAAATATTCTTCTTAAGATCTTCCTTTCGAAGATTTTAAGTTGATTTTCTGTTTGTTGGGTCAATGTCCAAGCCTCAGACCCATAGCATAGAACTGGGCGGATTAATGTTTTATATAGTCTGACCTTGCACTGTCTTGAAATTTCTTTGTTTTTTAGGACCGGGACTAGTGCGAAATAGGTTTTATTTGCGGCTACGATGCGTCTATGGATGTCGTCCTTTATCTTATTTTCTGCAGTAAGCATTGTCCCTAAATAGATAAAGTTTTCTACAATTTCCACACTATGATCGTCAAGGCTGATACTTCGCCCTAGTCGTTGTTCTCGTTTTGATACGATCATATACTTTGTTTTTGTGTCATTTACTCGTAGATTAAACTTTGCTGAACTTTGGACAATTTTGGAAAAGGTTTCTTTTACATCTTGCGCTTTGCGTCCAATTATGACTATGTCATCTGCGAAGGCTAGTACCTGAATGTTCCTTGTGAAGATGCTATTTGCTCCATTAAGCTGTGTTTCCTTCATTATTGCTTCCAGAGCAATGTTAAAAAGTATTGGTGAGATCGCATCTCCTTGTCGCAGACCGGATTCTTGAGGGAAATTGATCGAGTTGCATCCTCGTATTCTCACTTGTGTTTTACAATTTTTGGTCGTCATTCTGCATAGGTCTATTAATTTCTTCGGGAAACCCATTTCACTCATCTTTTTCCACAACTCTCTTTTATTAAACAGGTCGTAAGCATTTCTATAGTCAACAAAAAGAAGATGAATATCAATGCTTTCTTCCCAGCATTTTTCAAGTATTTGTCTCATTATGAAAATTTGGTCTGTTGTCGATCTATTTGTTCTAAATCCTGCTTGGTAATCACCTACTTTATCCTCCAAATGTGGTTTCAATCTATTAAATAAAATATGTGAAAGCACTTTGTAAGCTGTGTTCAACAAAGATATTGGTCTGTAGTTTTTGCAGTTCATCAATTCACCTTTTTTATGGACTGGGACTATTGTGCCTAAAAACCATTCTTCTGGCAACTTGCTGCTTCTCCATAGTTTTACGATGAGGCTATGTAAGACATGGCATAAATTCTCCCCACCATTTTTGAAGATTTCCGGGTGTATGCCATCTGGACCTGGAGCCTTATGATTTTTAAGTTTCGCTATGGCATTTGCAACTTCTTCTATTGTAGGATCTGGCGTATCGTTTTCTGGGTCATCTGTAATACGGTTGTCTGCTTCTCGCTGTGTTAGGTTTATGTTCTCTTTGAAGAAGTCTCTAAAGTATTTCTCCCACACCTCGAGTATGTCCTCGATACTACTAGCTATAGTACCATCTTCTCTTCTTACCATGGTGCAGGTGGGTTTGTATCCTTTCTTAATCATGTTGACTTCTTTGTAGAAACTCCTAGCGTCTTTATTAGTGTAGCTTTGCTTAATCGCACTTTTCCTATTTCTAAAGTAGTCACGTTTTTTCTTCCTTAATAACTTTTTCGTGTCTCTTCGTGCTGCTACATATTTCTCGTGGTTTCCTCTGGTCATTCTTTCTAGGTACACCTGTCTTGCTTGGTTTTTTATTTCAATGCTTCTCTTGCATTGATCATCAAACCAGTGCCTCCTTCTCTCTTGGTTTTGTGTGCCTAATACACTGTTGTTTGTCTCTGTGATTTTTTCTTTTATCGAGTTCCACATCAGGTTAAAGTTTTGCGCTTAAAGTTAGTAAATTTTTTTTTTATTTATTTTTGTTAATTAATTTGAAATACTTGCGGTGTAGTAAGTTGTTGAGATTGCTTATTGAATGGATTTTCTATTAGGATTTTTTCTATATAGCATAATAATTCTTACTTACTAATCTTTGTTTTTCCTACCACAATAATTTTTTTTTATGTTTAATAACTGTAATTACTATTTTTCTTTTTGTATTGAAAATTGATTCTTTCGTTTAATTCTTATTTACTACTCTTACTCTTTTCTTCCACAATTCTTTCTTATTTAATAACTGTAATTACTATTTTTCTTTGTTTACATATTCCTCAGAGCTTTCGCTCACTAGCTGAATAGTTCTAGGTAGCGTCAGAGAGCGAGTTCAGCAGCCCAGTTTTGAATACTGCGTATACCATGAGATGGCTAGGTCGCTTAGCGAGTTATGTGAGGGGCCTAGTTTAGTGGCTAGTTGGTTTGTCATTTACTCGAAAAAGGGTTTCAGGCGGTTATTATGTACTACGGTCTGCTTGTTGCCTATTTTGACTTTAGTGTTCACGGGGCTGGTTATCGCTACCACAGGGTAGGGGCCTCTCCAGATGGGGGAGAGTTTTCCTTTTCGGTTTTCGCTTTTAATAAGTACCTGGTCACCAATATGGAATGAGTGGGGTCTCGTGGTTTGGTCGTAATGGGCTTTAGATTTCTGCTTGCTTGCTAGAAGATTTTGTCGGGCTATGGAGTAGGTTTTTTGTAATTTATATTTCAGAATATGGTAGTAGCTTTCGTGATTGTATAACGGTTCGGGATCTTTCTTCAGGTTGGATGGAATGTCGGGTGAGAACCCATAAAGACAGTCCATTGGGGTTAGTTTAGTGCTGTCATGGACACTATTATTATAGACGAACGCGGCAGTGCGTAAGTATTGATCCCAGGCTTTGGGGTTTTGGTCAGTGATACTGCGCAAGTATTCCACTAGGGGCCTGTGGGCCCTTTCCAGCGCGCCGTTTGATTGGGGGTGGTAGGCGGAGGTTTGTAGTGTTGGCAGTAGTAATTTAATCAATACATGTAAAACTACAGTGTAAACGCCGTCACACTTTTTGTAAACTTGTTATGTTTTTTTTATTCTTGTTTGAACTGTCGCTGAGTAAACAGCTCAATATTTTAATAAACATAAAACAAATCAACAAGGCGTTTCGATTTATTCTATCAGGTTATCGGCCCAGACACGTCATTGAATTTGTTTTTTTTTTCAGATTTTATTGAAAAAGGATTTTATTTTATCAATAAAAGAAAAATGACAGAAAATCAAACAACGAAGGTGGTGCAATTCGATGGGACAAATTTCAGCAACTGGAAATACCGAATTAAAATCATTTTGGAAGAAAAAGGATTGGAACGGTATATTAAGATGAATTTGGAAGACCTTTTAGAAACAGCTACACCAAGTAAGCATGATAAGCTGAGAAAAGAAGAAAAAGCATACAAATCAATAATTGTACAAAGTATTCATGACAATCAGCTTGAATATATTATTGAAAAAGGAACTGCAAAAGAAATGTTTGACGGCTTATGTGCAGTATTTGAGAGAAAAAGTATTGCGGCTCAATTTTATTTGCGAAAACGATTGGCAAATTTGAAAATGCATGAAGGGAAAAGCATTCAACAGCATTTGTTGGAATACGACTCAATTGTTCGCGAATTGAGGGCTGCTGGTGCAGCAGTGAAATTAAATGAAGTTATTTGCAATTTATTTTTAACATTGCCGGAAAGTTACGCTACATTAGTCACTGCATTGGAAACAATGAGACTGGAGGATTTAACCTTGGAATTTGTCAAGGGTAGGCTACTTGATGAATATGGAAAACGTAACGGATTGAGCAAATGTCAATCAAATAAATTTAAAAATGAATCGCATGCAATGAATACAACCAATCCAAACATTATTTGTTTTAAATGTGGTAAGAGGGGGCACATAAAGTCCCATTGTAAATCGAAGAAGCCTAATAAATCGAAGGAACCGAATAAATGGAAGGAAAATGTGAATAGGAATAATGAAAGTGCTAACAACACAACAGATTCACATCTTTTATGTGCGATCGACAGCAACAATGAACAACCAAATTTATCCAAAAACGAGAGTGCCGTTATGTCGCATGTGGAAGCAAATGTGAGTGAACAGTGTGCACATAGCGATGATATTCATATCAAATTCATTTTGGATTCGGGTGCGACGGAGCACATGGTAAATCGTTCGGAATATTTCAACGAGCTGCGCAACATAAATGAAATAGCGATTTCAGTAGCTAAGAAAGGTCAGCAATTGATCTCAAAGCAACATGGAAATATAACGGTAAAGACGTTTTTTAATGGTGATTGCAACAGGAAAACCATGCAGGATGTACTTTTTGTTCAAGATTTGAAATGTAATTTGATGTCTATTCCAAACCTAACACGAAGGGGGTATAAAGTAATTTTTGATGGGGATTGTGCCTACATCACTAAGGGAGGAAAAACCCAATTCATTGCATACAAAAACGGAAAATTATACGAGGTGGACTTCAAATTAGAGCATGATACTTTCGCTGGAATTTCAGATGAGAAGAATTTGAATTTCGCTACTAAAAATCTTTGGCATTTTCGTTTAGCACACCTCAACGCCTCGGACTTGAATAAATTAACCACAATGGTTAATGGAATTGATCGCTTAACGGTCAAAGACGAAGAAAGGTTTTGCGAATCATGTGTTTATGGTAAACAAACGAAGTCATCATTTCCACGAAATAAACGTCATCGATCACAACGAATTTTGGAGCTCATTCATACGGATGTATGTGGACCCATGACACAACCAGCATGGGATGGTACTAGATATTTCGTCAGTTTTATCGACGATTTTTCACGAGCATCAATGATATACTGCATCGAAAACAGAAGTGAAGTATTAGAGAAGTTTAAAGAATTTGTTGCAATGGCAGAAGCGTTTCATGGTAGAAAAATTGCTAGGATCAAAGCAGACAATGGAGGTGAATATAAATCAATTGAATTTCAGGATTTTTGTTAACAAAAGGGGATACAGCTGTTATATACGGTTCCATACAATCCTGAGATGAATTCGGTTTCAGAAAGACTGAATCGAACTTTGGAAGAAAAAGCGCGATCTATGCTCTTGGCTAGTGGAATTAATTGGAAATTTTGGAATGAAGCTGTTAAAACAGCGAATTATTTGAAAAATCGAAGCCCTACTTCGGCGTTTGGAAGACAATTTGTAGATAGAACGCCAGCTGAAATTTGGTATGGACAAAAACCGGATTTTTCGGGTACTAGAATATTTGGTTCAATATGTTATAATCATATTCCGTCAAATAAAAGGTCAAAGTTAGATGCTAAATCGTCAAAGTGCATTATGCTGGGCTATGGTACATCATTTGGAACATATCGGTTGTGGGATATGGAATGCAACAAATTGATAATTGGTCGCCATGTGACATTTAATGAAAGAAGTATTCTAGAAAAATCAAACGTTATCGAAATCACTGATTCAGGGGCGGCGAGCGATCAATGTGCAGACGATGCCGGTGAAATAACGGACGATAAATCAACTGATGGCGATGAAGCACCGATTGGCCACGGTATGAATATGGATAATACCGGTTACAACAGAGATACAAACCACAGCACCGATCGGAATGGTGTTGGTGACGTCCAAGATAATATCCACGGTGTTGACACGGATAACATCGGTAATATCGAAGTTCGGCAAAGTAAAAGATTGCGCAAACCGCCAAATCGTTATGGTGATTGGGAATATGATGCTCATTTCGCATTGTCTGCACAGGAATATGTTGAAAATGATCCGATTTCAATAAAAGATGCAAAGGGTCGACCAGATTGGCCACAGTGGAATAGAGCAATTACTGATGAATATGAATCACTAATCAAAAATGGTACATGGTCACTATGCAGGTTACCAGCGGGACGAAGAGCCATTACGGGTAAATGGGTGTTCAAATTGAAATACAAGTCCAATGGTGAGGTGGATAAATATAAAGCCAGATTCTTTGCTCGGGGATTCACACAAAAAAAGGGCTTTGACTACAATGAAACTTATTCACCAACAGCAAAGTTAACGACTTTTCGGGTTTTATTGGCAATTGCACTTCATTTTGGATATCAGGTGCATCAAATGGACGTTAAGTGTGCTTTTCTTAACGGATATTTGAAGGAGGAAATATATATGCAACAGCCTGAGGGATTTATTGACAAAACTGGAAGAGTGTGTAAGTCACAGAAATCATTGTATGGACTCAAACAAGCTTCGCGTATGTGGAATGAACGTTTTCATCAATACATGATTAAAATTGGTTTCAAACGAAGTTTGTCGGATTATTGCTTGTATATAAGGGTTGACGAAAAATCTACAGTTTATATTTTGCCATACGTGGATGACATTTTGATTGTAGCGAGAGATATTTATATTATTGGTGCCATTAAACGTCTACTAACGAAAGAGTTTGAGATGACTGACATTGGAAAAATAAACACATTCCTTGGTGTACACGTCGTATTTGATGAAAATAAAGTCGAAATGAATCAAACTAACTATTTTGACAAAATGCTACGTAAATTCAATATGAATGATTGCAAGGGAATAGCAACTCCAATGGAAAGTGGGCTGGACTTGACAAATAGTGGTTCAGTTGAAGATTGCAGTGCACCATATCGTGAATTAATTGGCTGCCTAACATATGCAACATTAACAACTCGACCTGATTTGTGTGCAGCTACTAATTATTTCAGTCGTTTTCAAAGTTGTTATGATGATGAACATTTTAAACATGCAAAAAGGATTTTGCGCTATATTAAAGCAACAAGAAATATTAAAATGTTATATCAAAAGCATGAGGGGTCGCAACCATTAACTGGGTACACGGATGCCGACTGGGCAGGTGATAAAAACGATCGAAAATCAACGTCTGGTTATGTCTTCAAAGTCTATGGCAACATAGTCAGTTGGTCATCAAGGAAGCAAGCCACCGTAAGCTTATCATCAACAGAGGCTGAATACATTGCATTAGCTAATGCAATTTGCGAGGGAAAACGGCTACGGAATCTATTAAATGAACTTAATGTTAATTGTCATGAAGCCACAACAGTGGCGGACTAAGCCCGTCAGAGGCCCGGGGCGGCAAAGCTGAATGAGGCCCTCAGTCTAAGAAGTTGATGTAATTCGTCGCCAGTCGTCGGTTTGCTTTACGTGAAGTGCGTGGTGCCGTGTTGGCTTATATTTTAGTGGGAAACTTTGTTATTTCGCTCGAAGAAAAAAACAATCGAAAAAAATAAAACGAGCGAAACGAGATGAGAGATTTCATGATGTTTTTCTCAATAAATACGCGGTGTGTTTTGAGTTTTGTTGGGGAGCAAAATGATTTCTTTTTTGAATAAAGAATTGCGCCAATTTAACTTATAGTTTCGCCGGGTGTCGGCCTTGAATATACAGAAAATGAGGAGATTACGATTGTCCATTTGTGTATGCGTCTGATTTATTACAGGGGAACCCAAGTGCATTAGCATGTGTGAAAATATCTCTATATAGATGTATATTAAAGAGATTTTTTTAATCGCATTATATTGAAACCTAGACCCGTCGGTGTGTGTGGTGTACCGCCGAACTGTCCTGCAACGAGCCTTCATAATACCGCCACATGGCCGAGGACTATGTCTCAATCACGACCAGCTTTCGCCCGTAGTAAGGCCATATTTTATTTTTACTCGGGACGTACTGTTATGCCGGATCCACACGTTTGTCAAGGCTTTGCAAGCGTTCACAAATTCAAAACGTTTGCTTTGGTTTGGGGAGGATCCACACTCGACCGGATCGGCCACAAGCGTTGCCAAGCTTACACAAGCCAAGCCAAACGCCCAGGGGCGGATTGGCCTATAGCCCATTCGAGTAAATGCAGGATTTTTTTGTGAAGAAACTTAAAGTTTCGTAATAATTGTGACTAGGCTCACAGAGATCAGCTCGAATTTGGCCTTTCCTCTTCCTCGCCTCTCTTCCTCCCTTGAGCACGCCTTCGGCCGACCGCCCTCGCCGCCTGAGAGAAATATGTCTCCGAGCTGGCCCTAAATCGAGCGAAATGGTAGAGCAGAAATTAGAACGGTGCGCGCGGTGCGCCTATTGCTCGGGCCGGTCCAGGGTCCATAGGAAATATAAATTCTCGAGGAAATACTGCACAGTCCGTGCAACAGTCGCACTGCGCCCGCCGTGCGTCTATATCACGGTCTGTGCAGTACTTTCAGTCTATGCTAATTTCGCATGAACCCTGGACCGCCCCGTGCAATAGGCGCACGAAGCGCACCGTGCTAATTTCTTCTCTACCATTTCGATCGATTTAGGGCCAGCTCTGCAACATGCTAATTTCTCCCAAGGTACATAAAATTAAAGGTATTATCTTGCACACAAGAGAATCCATGAACAGCAGCGTGGACACCACAATCCATATATATAAAATTTGGGCCGGTCACTACCGAAATGCTCGGGCCTCTAAGGGGGCCAATCCGTCCCTGCAAACGCCTTCTCCACAAGTTTGATTTTGCGAACGCTTGCCAAGCCTTGACAAACGTGTGGATCCGGCATTATATTTTAAGCTATAATATAAGTGGTTTCGTAATGAAATTTAATATATTTAAAAAGAAAGGTTATGAAATTCTTCGAAAAATGTATGCAAACGAGAGTAAATGATTTGCGCCTCATTCATTCAGGGTTCCCGCTTCAACGTCGGGAATTCCCTGAGTATTGGGCGCGTTCAGCATAAAAGAATATTAGTCCAGCGTAAAAAGTCTAGATAGCTGTAGAATTCAGTAAAACTGGAACTACACGAAAACTAAATAGACATTGAAAGATTAACAGTAAAGGTAATTTTGACACCGGTACATGCTGTACTTATTTGTATCTACGGGAACATTGAACGGGACCTCTGACTCCAAAGTACCACTTAGGTAGGCCCTGAGCATATTTTAAAAGCCTTGTTTAGGATTTGATCAAGGGAACTTGTAGACATTTGGAGGCCCCCAAAAACCAGAGGCCCGGGGCGGACCGCCCCCTCCGCCCCACCCTTAGTCCGCCACTGAGCCACAACTATTTTCGAAGATAACCAATCATGCATAAGGGTAGCAGAAGAACCAAGGGAACACAAACGCATGAAACACATTGATGTCAAATTTAATTTTATTCGCGAATCGATTGGAAACAACGAGTTCAAACTAAAATACATTGAATCAGAAAATCAATTAGCGGATGTTATGACCAAAGGATTGAGCCAACAATTATTTATTAAACATAGGGAAAATTTAAATCTGAAATTGGAATAATTTGTTATCTTAACGTATTTGGTCAAAGATTTCTTTAAATTAAGGGGCGGTGTTGGCAGTAGTAATTTAATCAATACATGTAAAACTACAGTGTAAACGCCGTCACACTTTTTGTAAACTTGTTATGTTTTTTTTATTCTTGTTTGAACTGTCGCTGAGTAAACAGCTCAATATTTTAATAAACATAAAACAAATCAACAAGGCGTTTCGATTTATTCTATCATGTAGTTTTTTTTGAAGTGAAAACTTCTATAGGCACGTTGGGCACTTTTTGGCCTGGGGAAAAAACTAAAAACTCGCGTCACGCGCACTTTTTGTGTGCCATCACGCGCACGTACCATCACGAGAGAAAAATGTTTCCTTTGGGGGTTTTAGTTTTAATTATGGAGTATGAATTATATATTATATATTAAATATTATATATTAAATATTATATATTAAATATTATATATTGAATATTATATATTTAATATTATATATTAAGTATTGTGTATTATGGACTATGTAGTGTACTACGTACTATGAGCTATGTACTAATTATTATGTATTAATTATTATGTTCTATGTGCTATGTATTATGAATTATGAATTATGTAGTATTATGTACTATGTACTACAAACTATTTACTATGTACTGTATATTATGCACTATTTACTATGTACTATATACTATGTATTATGTACTATGTTCTATGTACTATGTACAATGCATTATGTATTATATACTATGTAGTATTTACTATGCACTATGTACTGTATATTATGCTTATTTACTATGTACTATATACTATGTATTATGTACTATGTACTATGTATTATGTCCTATGTAGGTACTATGTACAATGCATTATGTATTATATACTATGTACTATTTACTATGCACTATGTACTGTATATTATGCACTATTTACTATGTACTATATACTATGTATTATGTACTATGTACTATGTATTGTGTCCTATGTAGGTACTATGTACAATGCATTATGTATTATATACTATGTACTATTTACTATGCACTATGTACTGTATATTATGCACTATTTACTATGTACTATATACTATGTATTATGTACTATGTACTATGTATTATGTCCAATGTAGGTACTATGTACAATGCATTATGTATTATATACTATGTACTATTTACTATGCACTATGTACTGTATATTATGCACTATTTACTATGTACTATATACTATAGATTATGTACTATGTATTATGTCCTATGTACTATTTACAATGCATTATGTATTATATACTATGTACTATTTACTATGCACTATATACTGTATATTATGCATTATTTACTATGTACTATATACTATGTATTATGTCCTATGTACTATGTACAATGCATTATGTATTATATACTATGTACTATTTACTATGCACTATGTACTGTATATTATGCACTATTTACTATGTACTATATACTATGTATTATGTACTATGTACTATGTACTATGTTCTATGTACTATGTACAATGCATTATGTATTATATACTATGTACTATTTACTATGCACTATGTACTGTATATTATGCTTATTTACTATGTACTATATACTATGTATTATGTACTATGTACTATGTACTATGTACTATGTACTATGTTCTATGTACTATGTACAATGCATTATGTATTATATACTCTGTACTATTTACAATGTACTATGTACTGAATATTATGTTTATTTACTATGTACTATATACTATGTATTATGTACTATGTACTATGTACTATGTACTACGTAATACGTACTATGTTCTATAGTACTATAGTAGTTCATTATGTATTATATACTATGTACTATTTACTATGCACTATGAACTGTATATTATGCTTATTTACTTTGTACTATATACTATGTATTGTGTACTATGTACTATGTACTATGTACTATGTACTATGTACTATGTACTATGTACTATGTACTATGTACTATGTTCTATGTACTATGTATAATGCATTATGTATTATATACTATGTACCATTTACTATGTACTATGTACTATTTACAATGTATGTACTATGTACTATCCACTATGTACTATGGCCATAGAAATCCACACATTTGAAAATTAGTATGTGGGTATAAAGTTTAATCGTGCATTTCCGAAGCTTGGTTTAGCCTTCCACGCGACTCATCGGATACCAAAAATGTATGTACATCGTTCATTATATTTATAGGAAGTGAGTAACTACTTTTGACTGCATTAAATTAGTTATCCTAAATTGATGTTAAAATGTCTGTATCCATCAATCTTTCTCATGTAAGTATAGTTATAATAAATATAAAAATATAGGTATATATTATGTATATATATATATATATATATATATATATATATATATATATATATATATATATATATATATATATATATACATATATATATATATATATACATATATATATATATATATATATATATACATATATATATATATATATATATATATATATATATATATATATATATATATATATATATATATATATATATATATATATATACATATATATATATATATATATATATATATATATATATATATATATATATATATATTATATATATATATATATATATATATATATATATATATATATATATATATATATATATATATATATATATATATATATATATATATATATATATATATATATATATATATATATATATATATATATATATATATATATATATATATATATATATATATATATATATATATATATATATATATATATATATACATATATATATATAATATATATATATATATATATATATATATATATATATATATATATATATATATATATATATATATATATATATATATATATATATATATATATATATATATATATATATATATATATATAATATATATATATATATATATATATATATATATATATATATATATATATATATATATTATATATATATATATATATATATATATATATATATATATAATATATATATATATATATATATATATATATATATATATATATATATATATATATATATATATATATATATATATATATATATATATATATATATATATATATATATTATATATATATATATATATATATATATATATATATATATATATATATATATATATATATATATATATATATATATATATATATATATATATATATATATATATATATACATATATATATATATATATATATATATATATATATATACATATATACATATATATATATATATATATATATATATATATATATATATATATATATATATATATATACATATATATATATATATATATATATATATATATATATATATATATATATACATATATATATATATATATATATATATATATATATATATATATATATATATATATATATATACATATATATATATATATATATATATATATATATATATATATATATATATATATATATATATATATATATATATATATATATATATATATATATATATATATATATATATATATATATATATATATATATATATATATATATATATATATATATATATATATATATATATATATATATTATATATATATATATATATATATATATATATATATATATATATATATATATAATATATATATATATATATATATATATATATATATATATATATATATATATATATATATATATATATATATATATATATATATATATATATATATATATATATTATATATATATATATATATATATATATATATATATATATATATATATATATATATATATATATATATATATATATATATATATATATATATATATATATATATATATATATATATATATATATATATATATATATATATATATATATATATATATATATATATATATATATATATATATATATATATATATATATATATATATATATATATATATATATATATATAATATATATATATATATATATATATATATATATATATATATATATATATATATATATATATATATATATATATATATATATATATATATATATATATATATATATATATAATATATATATATATATATATATATATATATATATATATATATATATATATATATATATATATATATATATATATATATATATATATATATATATATATATTATATATATATATATATATATATATATATATATATATATATATATATATATATATATATATATATATATATATATATATATATATATATATATATATATATATATATATATATATATATATATATATATATATATATATATATATATATATATATATATATATATATATATATATATATATATATATATATATATATATATATATATATATATATATATATATATATATATATATATATAATATATATATATATATATATATATATATATATATATATATATATATATATATATATATATATATATATATATATATATATATATATATATATATATATATATATATATATATATATATATATATATATATATATATATATATATATATATATATATATATATAATATATATATATATATATATATATATATATTATATATATATATATATATATATATATATATATATATATATATATATATATATATATATATATATATATATATATATATATATATATATATATATATATATATATATATATATATATATATATATATATATATATTATATATATATATATATATATATATATATATATATATATATATATATATATATATATATATATATATATATATATATATATATATATATATATATATATATATATATATATATATATATATATATATATATATATATATATATATATATATATATATATATATATATATATATATATATATATATAATATATATATATATATATATATATATATATATATATATATATATATATATATATATAT